>CM022703.1:85514494-85945698 GCA_012295165.1 Asparagus setaceus | reverse complement strand
AAGATGAAGCCTACGTATTCAACATCGTAGCATTAAGTCTAGAAGAGTCTCATTCTTTTAGTGCAACGTTACGTGCGGAACAGATTTAGACAATCCGCACGCTAGCCCGATTCAAACGGTAATCGGTAAAGGCACATCAAATCCATTGATGGCTGAGGGTTTACCAAAAATCCTATTGTGATTGATTATTTCAAATGAGAAATCGTAATTCAACCGATGAAGGGTCAAGCGTTTCAATGAGGAGATTACGGTTATCCAAACATCAGGTTCACGGTAAAAGATTGGTTGTTGAACGACTCATCGTCGTTGGAGCTTATTTTGCAACTCAGCCTCGAAGGACTCCTCGCTGCCGTTCGATATTTTCGAAGCTGCCTCCTCAACTTCAGCAGCTTTTGTTCTGAGAGTTATAGTTTCTTGGACATGATGGTTAAGCGCTACCTCCTTCGCTGACAAGGTCATCACCAGCCAGGGCCCCGGATATTTATTCAATAGGGCTATCACCCATCAAGGATCAATTTTTATCCGGTTTGGTTTGTGCGGGCCTCAATCTACTCCAACTAGGTGTATGAGTGTAAACTGTTTCCTAATTTTTGTCGAGAAGTTCCTGGAGAATAGTTTCATATTCTTAAGGATAACTCGACAACCCCTATTTTCTCCCACCGGGACACTCCAATAAGGTATACGAGTATAAACTATTTCCTATTTTGGCGAGAAGTTCCTGGAAAATATCTTAAGGATAACTCGACCACCTCCGAATGGGTATATGAGGATAAACTAATCCCCGAAACTCTAGTGGACGCATGAGTGTAAACTGTGTTGACGCCGGCCAACGCGTCGTAATAAAAAATTGCCGATTGAAGGTTGAACGTCAAGAGAAAATTTCTGACGCCGGTCAGCGCGTCACATCTCACGAAAATTCCTCCCGCTGTGGTTAGTCCTGCAATGAGAGTCACAACGGAGAGTCCACCGATTAAAGGGCGAACCCCCAATCTCCTCCCACTGTGGTTAGTCCTACGCCGAGCGACGCAACGGAGAATGCACCAATTCAAGGCTAACCCTCATGAAATATGAAATTGGATGGTCAGTTCGACGACAACTCACCAACACGAGCTAAAGTAAATAGTTCATTCATCAGCTTTCGATTCAAGACTTCAACAGCGGTCAGACAATAAATACAAAGATCGTGACACTTTCAGTCATCCTACAAAGCGGATAGTCAGAAAGAATTGGAGAAGTCAAGATTGAAGCCATTTCGAGTCCTATTATACCGACTGAAGGTTGGGGCCTATCATATCCAAAGTATTCCGACTTCTTCTATAAAAGAGCAACGCCGAAACACTTTGGAGGGGGTATCTGTAGGCATTGAAAATTGCATATAAGCTCCCAAACACAGCTTGTGATAAAGAGTTGACGATCGGCGAGCCGTCCGACGACATAACGGCAAACCGTCGATGATGCAACAACAAGTCACGCGGCATAGCGCATAAAGCGAGTCGACACTGCGCATAAAGCGAGTCGGCGGCGTCAGTCAATAAACCGAGTCGACGAGGTGCATAAAGCAAGTCGACAAAGCATCCAAGGCCGTAAAGTGGCGAATCCGCGTCGCGGCGAAGGATAAACCCGACTTTGAAGCTCCGGATCAGCGAGAACCGATAAACCTGAATCGAATCGGGCTCGGAACACCGGAAAATGGCGAATGAAGCACTTGGGTGACTCGGCCAAAACCGAGCTGCTTCTAAGTGGCTCGGTGGCCGAGCCACTTGGCAAGTGGCTAGGCGGGCCTCGGGCCCAGTTTCGACCCGTTATCCGCTTTTGAGGCTATAAATATGAGGTGCAAGGCTAATTTGCACAGATCCGAAAATTTTGGGAGGACGAGGAAGCTCTGCCGGATCAAGATTTGAGTTTTGGCGATAAATGCGACGCTTTTGAAGATCCAGATCTGACTTTTGGGGGAGGTAATCAACTTCGACATCAGATCTACATCGTTTCCTCAAGATTAAACATTGTTTTGATCTCGAGAAGAGCTTTGATTTCGCTTAGTCGATCTCATTCGCTTCGGGCTCTTGTTTCCTTCGTGAAATAACCCCTTTTGATCGTGTAGATCTCGCACCGGATCCGGATTACGCGGTGGTCCACGGACGGAAAAGAAGTCCCCAAGACAGCAAAGACACTCCATAGCGGGGACCGATAAGCGGATCCAGCGTTTGTTTTAGGGATAAAAGTTATAATTTTACTATTTTTCATTGTAATTGGCCTTATAAAAGGCGATCTTTTTTCCGAAATTCATTTGTAATCCCATAAAGGTGTAATGGATTCAGCAATGAAAAAGATACCAACTTTCCCCGCGAACAGTCTTAGTTAGCTGAATTCTAAATGATTGATGAGTTATATAGTTTAGTATGATTTCTTATCCAATAATGGAGTGGAGTTTGCTAATTTTAATCTCATCTCATCTTCTAATATTTTTTACTAAGACATAAACACATTTATTTAATCTAAACTTTTCATTAGTATTACTAGAATTTGAGCAATACGTGATCAAGTGCCATTAAAGTTGGATAAATTATATACCACATATGTAGTTTTGTAACTAATAAATTATAAAAGTTTGAAAATATCACTGTGGCGTAGTCGCAAAAGCCGACTAAAACATTAAATTAGTTAAGGGGTTGAATGATAATTTGATGTGTTTGAGCTCTAACTAATAAATACCTACTCTGTTAACAAATAAAGAACTTTAAGTGCACAACGAAAATGGGATCTTATCAGAACCATCCTCATTGGATTGGGTTGATTTCTATCATAAATGTAATCAGTATAATTTCTAAGCTAATCTTTTAGTCACTCTTATTCGATAATTCCTTATTACCAGCAAATTAAGATAAAAAATATTATTAGCAGATATATTTATTCAAATAAAATAGATAGTAATGGTATGAAAGTATAATAAAATATAATAATTAAATACCCCCCACCTAAACTTTTGCTAGTCCTCTAGCAAAGAAAGAAAATGAAAAGGAAAGAAAAAAAATCCTAACTCACTTTCGCAGGAATCGCGATTGTATTTAGTACATACAACAAGCCTTTAAACCCCTAGGTTACCCTAGAAGATGAGTTGTAGTCTCGTGAGGGTTTACAAGGACTATACTCACAAAATTTGGGCAACTTGCCAATTTGATGAAGTCGATATAGAATTAATTCACTTGATAACTTCAAACAATCTAATTAGAGTTAGTTTATGCTTAAGAAAATATTTTTTGCATAACTCCAAAGTAAATTTCTTAAAAAAATATTTTCATTATAATTATACAACACCAAGTCTAACTTAGAAATTTATCCGAAATTCGAAAGGAGCATGTTAACTTTTGTTTCAAACAATTTTCAAGCCTCTTGATCAATTTATTTTTCAAAAACATATATATAAATATAACACTATATATATATATATATATATATATATATATATATATATATATATATATATATATATATATATATATATATATATAATTCTCTTTTTTTCTTTTGTATATACATGTATCACTTTATTCCTTGATGATTTTGTTATACTTTATTGAGCTTTCTAAGTGACCAAATAACGAGTTTTGGGCTAATGGATTCCAACCCAATTGGGCTTAGGTCATTAAGTATAAAAATACTCATCGGGCTTAATCACTTGGTCAACTTAGGCTTAGTAAGATAGAATCACCTTAGAGTTTTTATTGGTGCTCATTATATATATATGGAAAAAGGAATATGAGGTGGCTCATTTAGTAAAATGAGCTACCCACTAATGTGTATAGTGTTTAGGGCCACTTAGTGGTCACATCAATTGAGTGTGGGGTATTGTGTAAGTGAGTGGTAGCTCACTTTACTAAATAGTGCTAGCTCATATATATATATATATATATATATATATATATATATAAGTAATTTCATATGAACTTAAGTTCATAATGAATAATTAGTCATACTTTCTAACTACTCATCTTGCTTTGGGATCCGTGAAAGATATAAAGCTCACTTTGAGATTTGTGCATCACAAATCTCAAGACAAGATAGTGGATAAAAAAGTTGGTGCACCACTATTCATTATGAACTTAAGTTCATAGAGCATTGCCTATATATATATATATATATATATATATATATATATATATATATATGGAAAAAGGAATATGAGCACCACCTCATTTAGTAAAATGAGCTACCCACTAATGTGTATAGTGTTTAGGGCCACTTAGTGGTCACATCAATTGAGTGTGGGGTATGATGTTTGTGAGTGGGAGCTCATTTTACTAAATGAGCCACCTCATATTCCTTACTCCCATATATATATATATATATATATATATATATATATATATATATATATATATATATATATATATCAACTACTTTTCATATAAAAGCAAAATCTCAAAAGAAGCTGTGGCATTTTGATAAATGCTATAGTAACATAAACAAGAAATCTCTCGACACTCTCCCAAAATTAATTCAAAAGGTTCTTTATGCTTTCACATGAAATTCAAATTCAAATTTTCGTGCAAAGCACGGGTTGAATACTAGTATATATATATATCAAGAGAACTTGAAATTTTATTTTCTACTAAGCTAAGCATGCAAAACTTTCATTATTTGTGATAGAATATCTACTTTGGTATGACCCGCGCATGATCCTTTTTAACTAGGCCAATTAAAGAAGAGATCTATAAGCTTCAGGATATGAAAAAATCGCTCTAATCTCAATGGCTATGTTTGGATTGGGTATTATTTTGAGTTAATAACTCTTTATCCTTTAAAATAAAATAGTAACATGTTTGGTTCAAAATTTTAGATGATATTAGGTGGAACTATTTAGTCCATTAAAATGAAATAGTCCAAAGATCTAAGACTAAATAATGGGGAGAGGGGTGTTATTATAGTCTGAGACTATTTCTCATTCGGTATTAGATCTAAAATGACATCATTACCCTTTAACTTTCTAAAAGTTATTAAGATTTTTCATTCTCAATTATTTCCCTCGTCCACTTTGATTGCATACTAATCATCCCATTTCGTATCCCCACTTGATTGCTTATACTCAATACTCATCCTCATTTACATATTAATATCCCAAATCTAGATATTTGTTAATCCCGATATTTAGAATGATCTTTTGCCAAAATGGAAATATATAAAAATTACAAAACATCCTCTAAAGAAATAAAAATTTACAAAGAGCCCCATAATCTGAATATTACAAGCAACCCCTTGAAAATCTAAAACTACAAACAAAAAGTAAAAATAAAAAATAACAAATAACCACATGAAAAAATAAATTGCAACAACCCTTGAAAAAATCTACAAGTTTCAAACAACACTTGAAAATTTAAAATAACAAACAACCCTCCAAAAATTTAAATATAAATAAACCCTGAAAATCTAAAATTACAAGCAACCCCTAAATTTTAAAAGTTACAAACAAATCCTAAGAACTTCAAAATTACAAACAAACTCTTTAAAGTTTGGAAAATTATAAAAACTGAAAAATATGAAAATTACAAATATTTCCTTTAGAAATTTGAATTACAAACAATCCCTTGAAAATCTAAAATTACAAACAAACTCTTGAAATACTTTGTTGATATGTAGAGGGCATTGTGGATATTCTTGTTATGTTCTAATCTTATACCCCTTATAATGACAAGTTTCCAAACATGACATAGGTATTAGAGGTGTTAATAATAATTTGAACCAAACATATTATTAAAAATTTAACTCACTATAGTCCACTGGACTATTATATCCCAGACTATTGTGAGTTAAATTAGTCCCGGATTAAAAGGTCCTTAATCTAAACATAGCCTCTAGGGAAAAAACATATATATAGAGAGAAAAAGGTTGAATATTTTTGCTATTAATTATTGATGTCCAAAACTATATAGAATATAAGCAAAAACAGTTTTACTAAATACAAATAATTAAACAATGAGTGAATGGAATAATATAGTAGTCCATATAAACCATTAACGCCACGAAATGTAAATATAAACATTTTGTTTGGATCCAAAATCACATGACCAAATACAACATAATACATCATTTGTTATTTTATTGGAATTCCATTCCATTGTAATTACTAATAAAACAACACATCATTTTTCTAGAAATTGTTACTATCATATTGAACCTGAAAATAGTTTAAAGTAAGCTTAATTATCAGATTTGCATAAAAAGTGACATTTATTTACCAATAAGACTTAAAAATTGATGTCGACGACAATAAGACCTAAAAGTGATCTAGTTTACCATCAAGACATTTCCGATCGTCTTTTTGTATTTAAACAAAAAAATTAAGGATTTTTGCATATGTGCCCCTCAAATCTCCCATATTATAGATTTACCCCTCAAATTATAATATTTGCAAAAAATCCATCTCTCTCTAGGGTTGGGCGTGAGCCGAGTCGAGCCTGGCCTATGAACAGGCCAAACCAGTTTTGCGTCCGGGTCAATTCTGACCCGGGCCCTGGTGGGCTCCGGTGGGTCGGTAGGGACTTTGTCCCTAGGTGCGGTTTGGACTGACCCGCGACCTGACCCATGGGCGTGGGTCCGACCCTCCCGGTGATTTGAGTTACGGGTCGGCCCACCCACATTTTTTTTCTGTTTAATTTTTTTCTCTTTTTAATTTTTTTTGTTATATTAGTACGTATAGTTTAAAGAGGAAAACATATATTTTACCTTTCTACAAAGTCTAAACCCTACAATTTTATAATTAATAATGTAGTTATCTCAAAGGATAAAAGGTTCACAATAATTTGTGCATTTTTAATGCAATGGGCTGATTGTTGGGCTGAGCTAACATGAAAAATAAAAATAAGTTTTGTCGGGTTGAATTAACTTTAAACATATAATTGCGTTAGGCTAGAATTTTCTGAGAAAAATAAAGCTATCACCTTAAGTCGGTATTTGGGCTAGGCTACATTATGGTGCGAGGTAGGGTCGAGCGTGAGAAGTCTGCTTCTTTATCCACAGGTTTTGAGTTGAACCCGGCCCTTCGATTGCATATATCACCGGACGAGTTGGTCCTAGTGTGGGTTGGGTGGTCTTAACTACAAATTAGGTGGTTCGTCCGCATTAGAATCGGACCACCCCCACCCCCACCCTCACCCTCACCCTCACCTTCCTCTCCTCTTATATATATATATATATATATATATATATATATATATATATATATATATATATATATATATATATATATATATATATATATATATATATATATATATATATATATATATATATATATATATATATATATATATATATATATATATATATATTCCCCACTATCTCCTCCTCCACTCCCAATCCCCAACCTCCCCTCTCCCACTCCCTCTTCTTACTCCCTCCTTCTCTAGCATTACACCTCTTCTCAACCTCTCTTTACTCTCTCTCTCTCTCTCTCTCTCTCTCCTCCCCTTGAATTCCCTCCTTCACTTCAGGTAAATGTTTGAGGAGAGAGAGGATAGAGAGAAAGGGGGAGGTGAGAGGGGAGGAGGAGAGTGGGGAAGAGAGGAGAGAGAGGTTGCGAAGAGAGGGAGGGAGCGAGGGGAGGAAAGAGGGGAGGAGAAGGAACGGGGATGGGGAGTGAGGGTTAAATGAGAAAAATGTTAAGAAGAGGGATAAGATTGAAAAAGGAGGGAGTGAGGAGAGGGAGTAGGAGAGGGGATCAGAGGTTGAAAATTGGGAGGAGAGGTCCGAGAGGAGAATAGAGATAGCTAAAATATTTTTTGGCAAATATTAGAATCTGAGGGGTAAACCTATAATTATAGAAAACCTGAAAGGTATATATGCAATAAGTCCTTAATTTTGCTGCTCAAATTGCAAAAAGTGAAAAATGCTTTGAGGCCCCATTTTGATAAAGGGAATGTGCCAAAGCTCCTTGACTAAGTCAATGATTGCCCAACCCCTTAAAGTGAGAAAGAAATGCAATCAACCCCCATTATATAGTGCTACCTCATCAAGCATCCAAAAAACTTTTTTTATTTCCATTCTACCCCTAATTATAACCCATATCACATGGCCCCTTTTCTTGGAGTTCGTGCGAGTGCTGGTGGTTCTTTCTCTCTCCTCTTTTCTATTAAGGTTAACAACCAACACATTGGAAGTTTTTGGCAAATTACTTTAGGGTTAATTATGATTTCTAAAACTTTTCGAGCGGTTTTTTGTAAAATTTTTAGGCGGTTATTTACAATTTCTAAAATTTATGTGAGGTTTTTTGCTAATTTTTATTTATAATTTTTAAATCTTTAGTAGTTTTCTATAATTTTTCGAGGGTTATTTGCCTTTTATGAAACTGTTGTGGTGTTTTCTACCAATTTTAGGGGGTTATATCTAATTTTTGTGGGTTTTCTACAATTTTAGGGGTTATTTGCAGTTCTAAAACTTTTAGGGGATTATTTGCAATTTGTAAAACTTTTAGGGTGCTTGAATGTTAAATTTATGAGTTAGTTGTTAACTATACATATTAGTTCTTAAGTTTAAAATTTAGGCATTAAGCTTAGTCGTTACTTATTAGGCTTTACAGTTAGTTTTTAACATATTAGTTGTTAAGGTTAATAGTTAGTTTGTTAAGTTTAACAGTTAGTCATTAAGAATAATAGTTAGTTGTTATGTTAATGTTGTATGTTAAGTTTCTTGATTTTCTGTTAATAGTTAGTTGCTTGTAAACACTTTTGCTATTTATGTTTCGCATGGATGCTTAACAATATTTTATTTTATTTAATGTTATCATCTAATATTTCACTGCAATATATGATGCAAATCTTTAACTTTAATAACTGACTCTTGAGCTTAACAACTAATACTTAAATCTAACATATAACTCATACGTTTAACGATCATTCTTAAGTTTAACAATCGATGGATAACATTAATAACCAATACTTAAATCTAATAACTAATTCTTAAGTTTAACAATCGATGGATAAGTTTAACAATTGATGGACAATATTAACAACTAATACTTAAATCTAACAACTAACTCTTAAGTTAATAGTCAATCTTTAAATTTAACAACTAACCCACAACATTAACAACCATACTATGCTACCTAGTTCTTTAGCTTTAAATGTTCAAGCGAAATACATTAGAATATTCTCCGTGTGGTTGTGATTAACTCTTAAGATTAGCTGTTTTGAAAATACTTTGATGTAGTTGTGATAACTTAGGTTAAAAATAGTTATTTATGTTGTTTAAAGTTATAATGTACATTTTCTCTGCTTTAAATGATGTAATTCTAATAGCTACCTCATAAGTTTTAGAACTAACTCATAAGGTTAACAACTAACTCATGAGATTAACAACTAACTCATAAGTCTAACAATTAACTCATAAGTTTAACAACTAAGTCGAAAAATGGACAGTTGATTCTTTAACTTTGAATGTTCAACCAAAATACTTCAAAATATTCTCCAAAATATAAAATATTTTCAAACAACAAAATATATCAGATTGGCTCATTGCTAGTAGCTCAGACCAGAAAAATCTAAGAATGAGAATACAAAAAACCTACTTACCATCAATCATAACAATAAGAATTCATGACCCAAAGGATATGGACAATTTTCTAAAGTTAAGGAATTCCATTCTTCAACTTTGAATGTTTAAGAAAAATATCCCAAGTCCTTCATCTTTTTTTTTTGGAGAAACCAAATTCCTCGTCTACATTTTATCAAACACTCTCCTAGCTACAACAATCATACTCAATCGAGCATGACCCGCATGCAATTGTATAGTGAAAATATTCTTCATGGGTATTTTATCAAACAGGTCACGGGCATCTTAGCTTGACCAAGAAAGAATAGAGAGAGATTATTTGGTTGGAGAGTAAAAGGGTAGAAGGATAAATAGATTTTAACCTAGTAAAGTGGAGGTAGAGTCGGGGGCGGTGAGCTAAGGAGAGAGCACACGGGGAGTGGGACTAGAGACATTGGAAGAGGAGGCGGAAAGGGTCAAGAAGTCGGGTTAGATCCCGCAGTGGAAGAGGACGGGAAGGTGGAGACGGCAGAGGAGAGGTCGTTAACAGAGATGAGGTGGTCAAGAGATTAGAGAAGACAAGAGCTTTGATTGGGTTTGTGAGATTTTAATGGAGGTGGATATTTGAGAGAGAAACATTGGTAAAGGGGATGAGGAAGAGAGAGGGATTGTTGAAAGGGGAGGGCATTTTGGTGTGTTTATGAAAGCACAATATACAAATGGTACATTGAATTGGTGTAGGGGCTAAATCATATTTCTTTCTCAATTTTAGGGGCAAAACACACATTGACTTAGTCAACGGGCTTAGACACATTCCCTTTACCAAAGTGGGGCCTCAAAGCATTATTCTCTTAAAAAGGCAATAAAAAAATGCATTGTTGGTAAACTAGATCACTTTTTAGAATTGTTTTCAGCTGGCGTTACTTTTTAAATCTTACTAGTAACAAATGCCACTTTTCATGACAAATCCGATAATTTAGCATTTTAAAATATGAGCACGGCTAGCGACACCCTCACTCCATATTACTATATTATTAGGAGGGGGCATGTGTCTCATAAACCCAACCTAACCCATTTTGAACCCAACACCCCCCTTTTATTTTTCAGAAAGTGTCCTTAGACTTTCTCTTAGGGGGTGTTTGGTTCACCACTTTTGGGAAAAGTTTTTGAGAAATGTCAATTTCGTAAATAAAAGTTTTTCTATAAATCAGTTTTCATGTGTTTGGTTCAGTCAACTTTATGGAAAATATTTCTTAAAAAGTACAATATTGTAGGAAAACAATTTCCTCCAATTTTGAGAGGAAATAGACCAGAAATCTGACACCCCTCGTATTATATTATTAATCCCGTACCCAGCCCCATTTTCCCAACCCCGAACCCATTTCTCTCCCCCAATTTTCGGCGGAAAACTTAGGGTTCCCTCACTCGATCTCCCGCCCTCTTCTCGATCTCCCGCCCTCCTCACGAACTCCCGCCCTCTCGTTTACCCTTTCCTCCTCCTCCAGCTCTCCCACTCCCGCTTCCACCCTCGGTTCCGACGGCTATCGAATTCGCTCCCGCTTCCACTCTCGCTTCCGTCGGCGGTCGAATTCGCTACCAGACTCTTCAGGTGAAAGATCTTAACTCTCTGACCTAGTTCTTGTATTCTGAGACCATTCTTTTGTTATTAGTATTTTTTTCTTAGATCTTGTAATTTGACCTAGTTCTTGATGTATCAAAAAAACCCCCTTTTCCCAACCCCGAACGCAGAACAAGTTCTTGTAATTTGACCTAGTTCTTGGAATTTGACCACAAACCATTCTTTTGTTATTAGTATTTTAATGCTCTTCTATTTTGTCACAAACTTTACTCCTAAAATTCGTTATTAATCTGTTTTTGCCCCCTTTTTTACTTGAAATTCATTGAGAACTCATGATGTTAAAAGGATATGTTACATTATTAGTAGCATTATTACTATAAATAATTTATTAAAATGGTTTGTGGTATTATATTGTGCATTTGAACTGTAGGAAAAGTCATGACAAGTAGATGAATATCAATTATTAATATTGCTAGATTTTTGTATCTAGATTTGAACTGTAGGATTGATCATGACAAGTTTTATAAATTAGCTAGATTTTTGGTGTATTTTATTTAGTTCTTAATGCTTAGTTATTATTGCCATCATGATGGTGTATTTTATTTAGTTCTTAATGCTTAGTTATTATTGCCATCATGATCAATCCTATTTATGTCTATGTTCTACAATATCAATTATTAATATTGCTTACATATATTAGAATGAGCCATTTTTTTCATAATCTTTTTAAACATATTTTTATTCTGTAATTAATGTAGATGGATGGTGTAGATGAAGAACAATTAGTGAGGATGTGTGCTCGTACGACTGTATGTACCGTGGTAACAATGATAGCTATTTTATTGAGAAGGCGTGCTAGGCGCAAATCAATTGGTTTTTCTCCATTTGGGGATAAGATGAGAAGAATTTTTTGTAGAAATGCCCATTTCAAGCGTGTCTTCGAAGGATATAGTGATAGTTGTAGGTCTTATATTAGAATGAGGCCTAATGCTTTTTTCAAACTTGCTGATATAATGCGTAATAATGGTTTTTTAAAAGACACGAGACACCTACAAGTTGAAGAACAACTCGCTATGTTTCTTTGCATAGTGGGGCATAAAACAAAAAATAGAGTAATAAGGACCGAGTTCATAAGATCGGGCGAAACGGTTAGTAGGTACTTTAATAAAGTCCTACAAGCTATGAATGGTCTACGTGATCGATACATGAAGCAAGCACCTAATGAGATTCCACCGGAGATTGCCAACAATCCGAACTACTTCCCTTACTTTAAGGTAAGAGAGAAATAAATTTATTGAGTTAGTGATTTGCAAAATATAATAATATGAGGAACTAATATTTTGAATCATTGTTGAGTTTTGATAGGATTGCATTGGTATGATAGATGGAACATACGTTGACGCAATGTTACCCCCTAACTTAGTTGCACGCTTTAGAGGGTGTAAAGGTGTAACGCAAAATGTTTTAGCTGCGTGCACTCCAAATAAACTTTTCACATATGTCCTAGCTGGGTGGGAAGGTGCGGCAAATGACTATAGGATTTTGCAAGACGCGTTGTCCAGACCACAGCCTTACGGATTGAGAGTATATGATGGTAATCTTCTGCGTCAATTAATAAATAGTCAACTTAATAATATGATCAAATTGATGATGAATTTTGTTTTTATAATGTAGGAAAATATTATCTTTGTGACGCTAGATACACTACCATGCCCGGTTTCATCTCTCCGTACCGTGGTGTACGTTACCATTTAAAGGAACAAATTGGTAGGACACCAAGAAATAGTAGAGAGTTATTCAATTTAAGACACTCCTCCTTGCGGTCTAAAATTGAATCAACCTTTGGTACATTAAAAAATCGGTTCAAAATTCTTTCGGCAAAGCCACATTATCCATTCCCCACACAAGTGGACATCGTCTTAGCGTGTACTATATTGCATAATTTTATTGCAATTGAAGACCCATCAGATGACATTTTGAATGAGAATGTTGAAGTTGATGAGGAGAATGAGGAGGTGACAAATGAAGATGATACAAACGTGGTTGACTACACTCAATTTAGGACACAAAGAGAGGATCGTGATGCAAGAAATGAATGGAAGGACCTTAGGGATCAAATTGCATGGGCAATGTGGGTTGATTATTGTGCAAAGTACAAAATGGTGATATCACGGAAATTGGCTTGTAGTTTTAATATTTATGCATATTTCTTTATGTTTTTTAATATTTCATAATTGTGCTAGTATGGACAATGTAATTTTCATCTCTTTCATTGTTGTAATAAGTATTTATGTATTTTATGCCATCCTTAATTGTGCTTCTATGGATTATGTATTCAATTATGAATTAACTATCTTAGATTGTTTTACAAATTGCATATAGGTATGTCTAACAAAGAGGGAGAAAAGCAACAAACCCCTTCACTACATGCATCTTCAAGCGGTAGTAATGTCAACTTTATGCCTTATCAATATCAACCGATCATTCCGCCACAAACAATGCCAAGTTCTTTTCCACAATTCCCACCATTTGAAGGGAACTATAGTGGAATGAGCCAACAACATGTGTCATACACAAACATGTTGAATAGTCCCCATGGCTTGTATATTCCACAAAGTGGCGGCCCACAACAAATGTCACCAAATACTGGTGAATCAGGTGGCCCTCAAAGCAATATCATAGATGTGAGTCAGGAGGTATCACCCTCTAAAAAAATCAAAAAATTGGCTCACAAGAGGAAAGTGCCTGCAATGAAAGGAGCTACTAGCCTTAATTCCAAGGGGGTTTCCAACATGTGGTGGACCGACGAGCATGATGCGGAGCTTATTCCCTATCTTGCAGAGCTCGTGGATAGCCATTTGAAGGTTGATAAAAACTTCAAAGTTGAAGCTTACAAAATGGCAGCTATGAAGTTGAACATGAAATTTAAAACCATCTATACTCACTATCATGTGACTAATCGCATGAAAACTTGGAAAAACCGGTTTGAACATATGAAGGCTTGCACCAACATAAGTGGTGAGGGTGGGATGAGCAAAACTGTATGGTAACCCTAGATGAGGAGACACTTATAACATGGGCTCAGGTATTAATTTTATTTTTTATAATGATTTGTATTTACTTAGATGTGAGAATCGTATAAAAAGTTTTACACAACATTTTCCACCTTTTGCAGGACAAAAATAACTCTAAGTTAAGAGGATACATAAACAAGCCTCTTCCTTACTACAAGCATTTACAGAAGATCATGGGCGATGATCAATCTAGGGGTGAATTTGTTAGGCCAGTTTATGATAATATTGGCTTTAACAATTCCATTCCACTTGATGATGATGAGGGAGGCATTCCACATGAGAGTGAAAATGAGCCTCAATCTGATGCTAACACTACCCCCGTCTCCACTTCTAGAAAATCCAAGCATGAGTCTAACACAAAGCCTTCCTCATACAAAAAACCTCGAAAATCCGATGATGATGAGTTGCTACGTACCTTTATTGAGACAATGACGGAGTCAATTAAAAATCAACATGTAGAAGTAGTACATTGGACTGAAAAATTAGTTGCGGCTTTGAAGACTCATAGTGACTCATATAGTGACGAATTCCTCGACAAGGTCTTAGATCACTTATATGAAAGTGAGCATGCGGCAAGAAGGTTTTTCATCAAAACGAAAGACGCGCAAAAGAGGTTTATAGTAAGTCTTGCGGAGGCTCAAGGGTGGGATACATCCTCAGTTTGAAAATTTGGATGTGATATTTTGGGTTTTGTGATATTTTGTGCAGACTCCACTTTATTTTGCTACTTCACATGATTGACATTTACTGTGCGTTCATGTTTCTAAGTACTAAATACGTACACCTACTTATATTTTGTTAATTGCAAACTTTAGATGTTGCAATTCATTATGCTAATTGTTGTTGTTGGCTATTTGTGCTTAGATTGAGATAATGCTCGGTGTGAGCTTTAATGATGGATGACTTATGTTGGTACTCAAATCTGGTATGGGCTCTTTTCATTCATGAGTATTTAGATGGGCAATGATGAGGATAATTAACTGATAATGCAGCTTATAATTATGTTGTGATGTTTAGGCGAGGTTATTTTGTGTGGAATGAATTCCCTCAAAACAGCAGCCTACGTTGCATCATAATTTTATAGGCGAGGCATTCTTTTATGACAACTAGAAATTTATCCTGAGCTCTAATAAGTATTCATGGTTGTTTAGCTCTATATTGTGGTTATTGAGCTTGTTTAGCTTCATCTTGTGGTTATTGAGCTTGTTTAGCTCCATCTTGTGGCCTTTGAGCTTGTTTAGCTCCATATTGTGATTTTTGAGCTTGTTTAGCTCCGTATTGTGGTTTTTTAGCTTGTTTAGCTCCATCTTGTGGTGTTTGTGGTTGTTTAGCTTCATATTGTGATTTTTGAGCTTGTTTAGCTCCATCTTGTGGCCTTTGAGCTTGTTTAGCTCCATATTGTGGTTTTTGAGCTTGTTTAGCTCCATCTTATGGTTTTTGAGCTTGTTTAGCTCCATCTTGTGGCCTTTGAGTTTGTTTAGCTACATATTGTGGTTTTTGAGCTTGTTTAGGGGGAATGTTATGATTTTTGAGCTTGTTTAGCTCCATCTTGTAGCCTTTGAGCTTGTTTAGCTCCATTTGTGGTTTTTGAGCTTATTGTGGTTTTTGAGCTTGTTTAGCTCCATCTTGTGGCCTTTGAGTTTGTTTAGCTACAATATTTGAGCTTGTTTAGGGGGAATGTTATGGTTTTTGAGCTTGTTTAGCTCCATCTTGTGGCCTTTGAGCTTGTTTAGCTCCATATTGTGGTTTTTGAGCTTGTTTAGTTTGATCTTGTGGCCATTGAGCTTGTTTAGCTCCATATTGTGGTGTTTGTGGTTGTTTAGCTCCATATTATGGTGTTTGTGATTGTTTAGCTTCATATTGTGGCTTTTGAGCTTGTTTAGCTCCATATTGTGGTTATTGAGCTTGTTTAGTTTGATCTTGTGGCCTTTGAGCTTGTTTAGTTTGATCTTGTGGCCTTTGAGCTTGTTTAGCTCCATATTGTGGTTTTGAGCTTGTTTAGGGGAATGTTATGATTTTTGAGCTTGTTTAGCTCCATCTTGTGGCCTTTGAGCTTGTTTAGCTCCATTTGTGGTTTTTGAGCTTATTGTGGTTTTTGAGCTTGTTTAGCTCCATCTTGTGGCCTTTGAGTTTGTTTAGCTACATATTGTGGTTTTTGAGCTTGTTTAGGGGGAATGTTATGGTTTTTGAGCTTGTTTAGCTCCATCTTGTGGCCTTTGAGCTTGTTTAGCTCTATATTGTGGTTTTTGAGCTTGTTTAGTTTGATCTTGTGGCCATTGAGCTTGTTTAGCTCCATATTGTGGTGTTTGTGGTTGTTTAGCTCCATATTATTGTGTTTGTGATTGTTTAGCTTCATATTGTGGCTTTTGAGCTTGTTTAGCTCCATATTGTGGTTATTGAGCTTGTTTAGTTTGATCTTGTGGCCTTTGAGCTTGTTTAGTTTGATCTTGTGGCCTTTGAATGCCTCACCAAATTGGTTTTTTGGTGCTTGTTTAGCTCTATATGCAGCAGTTTTTTATTCGGTTTTGAGCCTTTTCCCATTCTTGCTGATGTTTTTGTTATTGGTATCCAGATTTTGGGCTTGTTTAGCTCTATATTGTGTGGGTTTGGGTTCTACATTGAGCTCGGTTTTTGAGCTTCTGGCAATGATGATGGTCAATTTAAGAAGATTGCAAACTAATTTACAATGTTCATAGTAAGATAAGACGTTCTTTAGTACGATATTAGAATGCAATCTACTTGAATTTGTATTTTGAAGTTGAGGTGATCAATTTTGAAAAAAGACCAATAGCTGAGCCGATGTCCCTAACTATCTTTCATTGTTGTAATATCCCATTTCATATTTTTCAACGTTTGAAGTTTTGTGTTCATGGATAGTTGAGGATGGAGTGATTTTATAGGATTTGATCATGTCAAACTACCCGTTAATATAGCCATTGTAAAGTCATAAATAAGGTTGTTGTGATTTTAAAAGTCTGAGGCCAATTTTCTTGTTTTGAACTAAACAAAAGAAAAGAAAACAACACATTCTTAAAAGTCTGAGGCCAATTTTCTTTGTTTTGAACCAAACACAAGAAAAGAAAAATTTGTACTTTTTAACTTCTCAATATTTTCTTTGGGTGGAAAATATTTCCTATAAAAATGGATGGAAAATATTTCCCTAGTTGAGTTTTCCATGAACCAAACACCCCCTTAAAATATAAGCCCTCTCCTCCTCTGTATGTATGATTTTCTGTGGGCAAATGTAGCATGATTCAAGCCAAACATGACCTCATGATGCCATCTTAGCACCTCTCGCTATTCGTGGTCACATAGTGGTCAGATACAGTAATAGTCTATTTACTAAAAAATTATATAAAACCAAAGAACAATATCAAATATTTGATTCCTTTTCAATAAAAGCATCGAACTAATGTCCCCAAATTCTAGAACCCTAACACCCAACTCAAAAACCCTTTTAATTTAGAACCCAAATCTCTTTCCTCTTCTCATCTCCCCATTTAGTAAAGTTGGTGTTTTTAGAAGAAGAAGCACAATTATGGAGAAAGCGCCAAAGAAGCTTATAAATCTTTTCTATTGCGAGGAGTCGGAGGAGCTGGCACGAAAGATCGCTGCAGAATCCGACGCCATTAGACTCCAGTCGATATCTTGGAGGTATTTTTCTATTTTTAATTTATTTTTCTTTTTTTGCCTTTTGTTTTGGTAAATGATGAATTTGAGTGATAGATGAGTAGATGGGTGGATTTTTATACTGAAGTGTAGATTTTGATCCTGTTTTTATTGTAAAGTCTAGGTTTGATCTTGTGGGTGGAAAAAGATTGTTTTTTTCAGCTTATGTTTGGGATTGAAAATTATTATATCTTCAATTAACTCCGAGGACTACAAGTCTACACCTATTAGTTTCTTTAACGATATCGATAAAGATAGAGATATATTATCATCATTACCACATATACTTAATTTTGGGGTTGAAGGCTTGTTAAGATAACATACATGGAGCAAAGTTAGATTTGTGGAAATTTTAGGGAATGTCATTCTTCCCTTGTTGATGAGACATAGTTTAGCCAGATGCATAAGTATCTCAGTTCAAATAGGTCAAAATAATACTCATGCATCCTAAGATCAGATATAGTTAAGTGAAATAGAAACTGTCAATAATCCATGTCTTACTTTTGCTGTCTGCACTCTATTGTTCTTTTCATGACAAACACGATGGTGCTCTAGAAAATTCAGGTTCCTTTGTGTGAATTTACGTGTATTTATATCTTACATTAGTGTTTACCGGGATACTTAATCGTACAAGATTTTTCTTAGTCATTTGGACATGGTACAACATTTAGACACCCGAGTCCTATGAATTGAACACTTCTTATATAATTAAGAGAAGAGAAATTTGTATATCATTGTACGTAAAGACTGTAAAAGCCTTAGAGAGTATATCTGGATGGATCTACAAGGGAAGAATAAAAGAAGAAGTGATATTACTTCAATGGCCTTGCAAACACATGCCATGTTAAATTTTTTTTTTCTCACACACAAGATGTTCCTTTTTTCTTTGAGTTAAGCTATTGTTTTATCATGTAACGAATCGAACTGATCCAACATTTTATCATCAACAGAAGCTTTGCAGATGGATTTCCTAATCTTTTCATCAACAATGCTCATGACATAAGAGGACAGCATGTTGCCTTTCTAGCCTCTTTCAGCTCTCCTGCAGTCATATTTGAGCAGATATCAGTAATATTTGCATTGCCAAAGCTCTTCATAGCATCCTTCACATTGGTATTGCCATTTTTCCCAACTGGTTCTTTTGAGCGAATGGAAGAAGAAGGGGATGTTGCTACTGCATTTACTATGGCAAGGATATTGTCGATGGTGCCCAAATCTAGGGGTGGTCCAACTAGTTTAGTCATCTATGATATTCATGCTTTGCAGGTTGGTTTGCAATAGTAAGGTCATAAATTACTATGTTACATGTTTACATCGTATATTTTCATTTCTTCAAATGGTTTAGTTGAGATAGTTGTTTTGGCTGACCTAATGTGCTTAAGAACAGAAACTATGCAGATTTTGTTTGCTAATTGTATTTATTGCTGACTCATCAATTATGATATTGTCATCGGCTTTTACAAGATGTGTAAATCTGTTGTTACTAATGTTCTCATTTCGAAAAATGTTCTATGGAAACAGCAGATACTGAAACTACATGATGGTTGATTAGAAAGTGATGAAAACTGAGCAATTTTCATCCACTCCTTTTTGTTGCACATTTGGTTTGCTGAGCTTTACTCTTTAATATTGAATTTCTTCTGCAACCTTCTAAAAACAAGGTAGAGCTGATGACATTGATGCTTGACATGCAAGTTACTGCCAGAATTTTCCTGAACTTATGGTCTATCTTCATGCTTCTTTAAAAACATATATTTCACTGAATTAGCACATGATAATTTAAGAATTGATTTACACTGCACCTAACATCATGCTTCAGATGGTCAAGCCTCGAGGATAATTTTAATTCTTCAATATTTAATTATGGTGGTAGTCCTGTCATAACTACCAATAGATCTTAGTCAATACCTGTTCTTTGAAAATAATTTGGAGGCTTCAGGGTCTTTTTATTAAAAGAAGCTAGACAATGATAGAGGAAAAAATGGATAAAGGGATATGGTATTAACCTTGAATTTATGCTTGGATCTCATAGTAGATATTGCGCTTTATAGCTTTTTGTTTGAAATAATATACTGGGTGCTTAGAGTATTTCTTCTTCCTTTCTTTTTTCTTTTTAATTGAAAACCTGTATCCTGCACTTACACCTACGACTCCCCACTAATCCAACCCCAATCCTTTTTACCTAAGCCAGGCCTCAACAACCATGCATAAATTTGTTAAACTAATATTTGAATATCCTCTTTTTAAAATCTTGTTTCTCACGATCCTGATAATGTTTCTGTTTTTAATTTGGACAGGAAAGATTTTACTTTGGGGACGATGTCTTGCCTTGCTTTGAGACTGGGATTCCTTTGTTGTTGCAGCGTCTTCGCCAACTTCCTGATGCCAACAATGTGCGTATGCCCCCAAGTGTTTGTCTTCTCTAAAGACTGCAATTTACCTACAAATTTTAAAATCATACTCTGAATTTTTCCTTCAGATAACTATAGCATTCCCAGATGATGGGGCTTGGAAGAGGTTTCACAAGCAGCTGCAACATTTTCCCATGGTTAGTTATATAGATTAGAAATATTGTATATACAATAAAAAAAGGGTATGAGATGGCATCCCATTTTGCTAAATGAGCTACCAAGAGATAGATTAGTGGTGGATCCACTCAGCTAGTCACATCAGAGTATGTGGACCTCACTACTTCTATCTTTGGTAAGCTCATTTTGCTAGATGAAGTGGCAGCTCATATCCAATATCCCCATATGTGTAACCTCTGTATGCGTGTGTATACAAAATTCAGGTAACTATATTAATAATGTTTTGCACATATCGCAAATGGTAGGTAGTATGTGCCAAGGTGCGAGAGGGTGATAAGAGAATAGTGCGGCTGAAAGAAGGGAATCCTGAAGGTCAGCATGTTGTTATCGTTGATGATTTGGTGCAGTCTGGAGGCACTCTCATTGAGTGTCAGGTAAGATAAAATACCATTAAGGCGTAAATTTCTCATTTAGAGTTGGGTTTCTGCATAAGAGGATTTTGGCTGTTCCTGGCATGATTCAGAGTTCTATGTAGATTTTTGATGAAAACTGAAAAGTTAGGCTACTCTGCTGACATAGAGATGGAGAAATATCTGTTGCATGCTATAGTTCAGAATTTTTAATGAAAAGAGGGAAACATCAAGAAAAGAGACTATCAAGCACAAGCAGTAAATGATTCAAATCTGTAATATGTATCTCATGGGAATTGAAACAGATAGTGATATTGACAAATTGTAAACAAGAAATTGTTAGGAACCAAACTTACTGATTTTCGTTCATGTGAATAGTGTAATCTAGTAAAATACTGCCACTACATTTATTTAACTTCAATCACTCAATTTATCTTATATCTATTACAAAATCACATGTCAGCCTGAGGTGAACACAATTTAAAATCATCACCATCATCAGGCTAATTGTGATACTTGTTTTAAATCTGATTGTTGGTTTAGTTGGTAAAGCCACAATCTGAATAAGTGTTCAAGTGGTTTTTCTTTGCCTAAACCCCAAAACCAGGACATCACTTGCCTTTTTCCCTTGCACATTCTCCACCAGTTGCGCGATGAACACATTGGTCTTTATATTAGTCAAAATCTTGAAAATATCAACCTAATATTTCCACTAGGCGAATGGTGCAGCTGTGATAATTGATGACCTTAAATTCAAGTTATCTCGAGGATTTTTTTGTTCTTTTTGTTTTTTTGTTAGTGTGGTCGTTTTCTACTTTTGGATGATGATTCCTCCCTATGCAAATTTCCAGTTACAACATCCTAACCATTTAAGAGTATAAAATTGTCACTCCTCAACTCAGCACAAGTTAACTTCGAAGTTCGTGTAGAAGAGACTTTAAGATGGTAGAAGAGCAACTGGGTTCCAATTCTACCAAACATGTATTTAAAGTGGATTATTATAAATATGTATTATTGATTATAATATCCCATGTTTAAACCTATGAAAAGGGCGCTCAACCTGCGATGACATGTTATAGTATAAAATTATAATCCTCACTAAAACTTTGAAGTTTGGTGCAGTAGAAGGAACCCTAAGACTAACAATCGATTCCATATTTTCAGAAAGTTTTGGCTGCTCATGGTGCTTCCAAAGTGAGCGCTTATGTGACCCATGGCGTGTTTCCCAAAAATTCTTGGGAGCAATTCACAAATACAAATAATGGTAAGAACTTGGCTTTTGTTCTTGTTTCTATTTAACCCCAATTGCAGGTTCTAACCAAAGTTCGTTTGCTAATATGTAGGCTCAGAGTGCCCATTTGCAAACTTTTGGATCACAGATTCATGCCCTCTCACTGTGAAGGCCATTGCCAACAAAGCTCCTTTTGAGGTGTTGAGCCTTGCTGGCTCTATTGCAGATGCCCTTCAAATCTAAGATATCACTTGACTATCTTTACCTGTCATTAGGAGAGTCTAGAGGGAAATGTAATGTAGTTGCTTCGTTTGGGGAGGATATTAACGTTTTCGTGGTCTTATGCAGTTGCTCTTCTGGAATTTGAACAATGATGTAGTTATCAGCAATGCTGAATTTATGCGCTTTACTTCTAATGTATAATGTCACTACTAAGTACTAAGCGTATGCAAGGGAAAATAAGAAGGTATCTTGTGTCGTGTTATTTTCGCATTATGTGTACCATTTAGTTGCGTATGTGCATTGTAAATTAAGTTTTTTTTTTCCCTACCAACACTTTATGAAGTAATTCAAGTATATAAGTTTTCACACGAAAAAACAAAGATTAAAATGTTGCCACCGTTGAAATAGTATGATGGTTTTATGATAATCTGTCAAACATAAAAAGATCTACAAGGGAAATAAATGAGTTAATCCGTTTAATTTGCCATTATGAAAAGATAACCCCTTTAGAGGGATTAAACTAAGTTCACCCTTTAAATTTATGGATTTAATTGTCTACCTCTTTAGATAGGTTAAGAGATAATCCTTCTCTTTACAAAGAAAAAAGTACTAATCCTCCTTATTTTCAAACACTAAAAACGAGTATGATCAATACAAAGTTATGATTTTTTTAAGGCTAAAATACTAATTTAGCCTTAAAAGTGACACCTCTTTAGTTTGGCCTAAAAGCGACGTAAATAATTTTTACATATAGACCTTTCAATTTCCCATTTTTTGGGACCAATCTCCCTCCTCTCCCTCCTTGCTCTGCCCACTTCCTCTTCGCCCTCCAATTATATAATAAAAAATTGTCAATCTCATCTTCCTCTCTAAAAACCCAACATTAAGCATTCTATCAAAAATCCAACCTCCTTCTCTTCGTCTCTCACACTCTCTCCTTTCTTGCTCTACCACTCCCTCTTTACCCTCGAATCATTAAAAACTTAATCTCCTTCTCCTCTTCCTTTCTCAAACCCAACATCAAACATTCTTCTTGAAGTATTGGGAGGGAGTGAAAGAGAGAAGAGAGAGAGAGAGAGAGAGAGAGAGAGAGAGAGAGGGCAAAGAAGAGAGAATGAAGCTAGTAAAGTTAAGAAGAGGTGGGCTTGGAGAAAGAGGGAAAGGAGGAAGTAATAGGAAGAATATGAGAAAGAGAGTGGGAGAGAGGAGGGGAGGTTGAGGATCGGGATGAAAAAGGAATGGAGATTGAGGGGTCTATATGCAAAAAATATTTAATATTTCGCTTAAAAATTATCTTCGGCACCGAAAATACCTATTTATCTTCGTATTTGTTATTTTTTAGACTAAATTATCGCCGACGTCACTTTTTAGACTAAATTGATGAAGGGGTGTCACTTTAAAGCCTAAATTGGTATTTTAGTCTGTTTCTTTTCAAGGTTTGGAAATTTGTGAATTTATATATAATAAAACTAGTTTACGGTAAATATTTGCATGCGATGGTAATTCATGTTAGTTTTGCGAAATTTACCCAAAAAATAATCTCATCAAATGGACGGCCAGATGAAATCAGCGGCGCAGAATACAGGGACAGCGAAGCACCCCGTAAAACGCCGTTAAAACTCGAACGACGGACTGTTACAGGTGGGACCCGCACCCGAGCAAGCAAAATTGTTCCTCCTCCTCCTCCTCCTACTCCTCGTCTGATCTCTCCCAAAATCTCGATCGGATCGCTGTTCTCTCTCGCGGTCTCGAGCCCTAGGGCTCGAATCGTTACTCACCGATCCAGGGTCCGCTTCGTTTTTAACCCTAGGGTTTTGATTTCTTCAGATGCTAATTTTCTATTGTTCGATTTTTATTAGGAGGGAAAATTAAATTGGACTTGATTAATGTGAGTTTTGGTAGGAATCAATGTAATTGTTTTGTTCCTTTTTTTGTGTCTGCAGGTGATATTGTCAAAATCGAGGACTTGGATTGATACTTGAATTTGAGAGCATGGTATTTTCGTCTATGGAAACTGATGCCATTCCTTTTTAATGCATATTTTTTGGGTGCAATTTCATGCTAATATATTTCTCTCATTTGTGCTCAACGCTGATGTTGCATTTTGTGTATATAAAATCTTTGTGCCTAATGTTCTTCAATCTTGTGTTGTATAGTAGCAACATGTGTATGTTTTAGATTATATTTTCTAACTTCACGCTTCAATGATTTCAGAATTACCTTATTGGAGCATTCAAGTCCCCATGTAATGTTACTGTAAAATTTGCTGACGGGAAAACTCGAAAGGAGGTAAATAATCACTCACGGTCCACCATTGTTCTCTTGTGCTTAATAGTGTTATTGTGCATATCCCATCTTTGTCATTATATTTAAAAAAAAAAACATATATGCTATTCTTTTGGTTTTTACATTATATTTCCATTCTCTTGTATTCTTGCAGGCTTCTATAAAAAAGGAAAATGGCCAGACTGTGATGGTCCCTCTTTTTGAAAATCATGAAACCGTAGCTGGGGAGGTAAAGTACATCTCTACTGAAGACATACATGCTAACTATTAATATGTTACATGTAATTTTCATAACCATACTGTCATCAATAACCTGCAGTATTGCTGAAATCTTTTAACTTGTAGGTATCCATAGATCCATTTCATGGTAAAAAGGTGGAGCACATTGGTGTGAAAATCGAGCTTCTTGGTCAGATAGGTACATTGTAATTTTGACCTTTTATTTTATAGTCTTGCTCACAATTATTTGTTTAGATTCAGGCATTTGGCCCTTGTTTTGCTTCACTTATAAATGATATTCCCTACTGGTATACTTGTTATTTCGCTTTTTGCCTACACCTTTTATCTTTCCTAGTGGTATTGTGAGTTGTGATCCCCAGTTACATGAGTTAAACTTTCAACCAATGAAGGCAATTTTCCTGCCACTTAGCATTTTGCTTGATGGGGAGCCCTATTTTGGCACATACTACCCATGAACAATTTCTGGATGAATACAGATAATGGACAATGTTATCAATAGTTTTTAGAGCCTTTTGTCTTGAGAGTTGCACACTATATCTAGCACCATTTTGAACTGGATTTTGATGATGATGATGATGATGATGATGATGATGATGCCACAAGATGGATTTTCGCCTAGTTTTCAATCTTAAACTGCTATGATATACTAATCAATTCTCTATGTATTTGCATGTGTGTGTTGATACACCATATTCATGCCATCACAAAGGCATATATAATAGACACACATATAGCTTGCTATATGTATATTTCTCTTGAATGAGTCATTTTGCAAAACACTGATGATATACTGGAAGATTAAAGCTTTGAATTGTTATCTTAAGTCATTTGCTATAGATCAAAATGGAATCAATTTGTGTTTCAACTATCCCTTGGAATTTACTTACTCATCTCGACAGAGTGCCCTTTGTGTACTTTGCAGATATGGGTAGCCCAATGTACAAGGCTCCCACCATTGTGGACTTTGCAGATATGGCACTTGCAATTTGAATGACCTTTCATTTGCTTGACAGTCATCTCTCATAGAATCTTGAGTTACCGATGATTTAATGATGTGTATTTTTTTATCAGTTTCATCATTGAAATATTTTAATAGCCGTTGCAAGTTGTTGATCTGCTCTTGGACGTGCCTCTTTGCTCGCACATTTCGAGAAGGCTTTTCTTTTCTAAATACATTCTAATTTCTGGAAACATTAAATTTTTGTTCGATGTGTTTGCCTCGCTATTATTTAAAGTTCTAATGTTCATATTGTCCTGTTCCATGATCTCTATGTTCTGCTGCTTCTGCAGCTGCTACATTCCAATTTTTATTCACAAGTATACTTTAATTAGTTTAATAATGTCATATATATTTTTCCCATTCAGAAAATGTCTGGTTGTAGTTGGAGTCAAATTGGTCTAACGATTTATACTTCACTATGTTACATGATCTTTGTGATTTTTGTATTCCTGCAGAGCTGTACTTTGACCGAGGACGCTTTTATGATTTCACCTCCTTAGGTGAGTCGATGATTTTCTTTTCTTTTCTTTTTTCTTTATGGAAAGTTGCTATGCTTATTTTCACCATAGAATTGCCTTTCTAAACTGTTGACTAAGGGTTGATTTTTTTTCCTTCCTCGTTGAGTTGATATCTTTATTTTGTTATTGAATGGGCTACAAACAGGTGAGAGGCAACACACTCTTATTATTGCTACCTGCCTAAATCTAGACATGTGTAAGGAAACATGAGGTCTATTGTATGAGTGTTTAACGCATTCCTTGCTAATCAATCTTCTAAATCTTAATGAGAAATGTGTAGTTTTGTGTTCTTAGCTATGGTAAGTGATCTTCCACCTACAGTCTGAAAGGTGACTGGCAAGATGCAAACAAAATACCATAGCCTATAATGCATGTAATGCGTGGGGTAAGCTTTTTGGTTGTTTTGTTTTGTTTTGTTTTTTTTTTTTTGGGGTTGTTGCATGCTGCTTAGTAACTACATTATAAATAGCAAAAGGGATCAAAAAATAAGATACTTACAATATGCAGACCAAATAAGTGTACATGCATGAGTATATTTTCTTTGGGAATGTGTTCAAAAGTAATATTGATGGTGCATATTTATGTATTTAAAATTATAAAATTATATCTTGTTGCATATGGGAAGTAAGCAAAATTTTTGCTCGAAGAGTTAAATGAGTAAAACCCCAAAAAAAAAATTGGTATAAAGACTTTGTTGTTGGTTAATGAGTTGAAAGCGCATGTATTGATGTACATAGAGTTTACATGAGAATAATTATTCAAATTAGTTGAAACATAAAATGTCAAATTTCCTTTCACTTAGTTAATGTTTGTATGGGAGGTTATGCAAAATTTCGGCTTCAAGAGTTTATGATTAAAAAATCCGTGCATTGTTGAAAAAGAACCCGTTACGCAACTCGTTATTTTATTTTGCTTAATTCATGTTTGTATGGGAGGCGTTATTATGTTATGCATTATCTTTATTTTCAACATTGAGCGCATGATTGTTGTACATGGGTTTAAGACACAAATAACTTTTGAGATATGTTTTGAACTTTGTTAAATCTCTTTTTTTTCTGTAAGATGCAACATTTGTTGATTTAAATGGAACAGGTCAGCACTCTGAAATTTCTTTTAATGCTACTTTACTTGGCGTTGTGGCATTTAATAGCATATGGGAGTTTAGGCACTTGAAGCGAATGTGTCATGTAGCGCTTGGATTTTGTTGTTGTTGTTGTTGTTGTTGAATGAGCAACTAGATTCCAGATCAAAAATGCAGACACCCTTCAGGGTGTTGTCATGACAGTAGAGTAGATTTTAGAAATTACTTTGTTACCAAAAATTCAGAAATCTAAAAAGAAGTTTATTTTTCTTACTGCCTAATCTATGGCATTTCCCCCTCAATGGATTTATTGTCCTCTGAAAAGTATACCTCGCTACTTCCATATGGTAATATGATTTGACCAATTATTTGAAAAGTTATCTATTTCTTATGCAGTTCGTGAGCTGGATGTTCCTGGTGAAATATATGAAAAGAAATCATATCCATTTGAGTTCTCGACTGTTGAAATGCCATATGAATCATACAATGGGGTTAATGTGAGATTGAGGTAAGTCATAGCTTGCTATTTGTGGCTTGATTAGTAAGTGGGAATTTGTTTTGTTGATGGGGTTTGAAATTTCATAATTATTTCGGACTCCTGTAGATCTATTCTGTCATGAACTGTTTATGACAAAAGAACTTGTTTCATATGATTGAAATAAATAAACATTGTATAAGGTCTATGTTGAGGAGTCCTTAATCGATGAATTTTGGCACCATTTTCCATCATCCAAGTCTTTTATGTGATTGGCTATGGAGAAAGACTTGAAATCAAAAGCTCTGTAAGAGAGTTTAACTAAATCTTTACAAGTAGTGGTCTATGCAATATTATCCTCCTTATGCTGGTGCCAATCCATATCTGTGGTCTCCATGAGCGAGTTCCCGTTTTAATTTCCTAAAACCCTGATGGTTGATAGACCGATGTGGTAATGTGGGTACTCCCAACCAAAAGGAAGTTGCCAAATGGCAGACTGGAAACATTCTAGACTAAGAGGTAAGGTGATAACTTTCTGCTGTAAGCAGTTGCATTTATCTGTAAGGCATAGTTATAAACCCAGCATCTAAATGAAATGTCAAACTCGATTCGTACCTCTAGTTATAAAAAAGATGAATTCATTTAAGGATCTTAAAAGAAATCTAGTTTGGCATTTCTTTGTGTAGCTAATGATTTTCTCCATCAATATGACTTTTCCCTATAAGTATTATATGTTTAGACCAAGAGAGATGGAATGGATAGATATAACATGTGGCCTTGTGACGCGGGACAGGACAAAGGAAAACACTAATGCCAAATGAATCAAGCAATCACACAGATGATAACCTAGACAATGCCTAAGTGCATGCAACTAGTCGTGTATGCAAAGTTTAACAGAATCCTAGATATGGATGCAATCCAATTATATGCATGCGATGATCATTCAAACAAGATTCACATATAGAGAATAATAATCAATGATACTCATAAATTGACTACAAGTTCTATAACGTTACAAGAGCAAGGTTGGATGTACGATTATGATTAGAGATCACCTGAGGGTGTAAGGAACTCACACCAAATCGTACAAGATCCGAATCAAAACTGAACCGAGAGATCCGTTGCAAACTTGGTGAACAAGCCCACGAACTTGAAGAATCAACTAGCCCTCAACAACTTGGAATTGAGTTTACCACGCACTGTTCACGTGAACAGTTTCGGCAGTAAACAGTAACCGGCGGGTGAACAGCATCGATCTTCTCGGTATTGAACAGTACCGATGGTGAACAGTGGTCATCGTGGTGGTGAACAATGTCGATGGTGAAGAGTAACGGTAGTGAACAGGAGTAGTCGGCGATGAACAGTTGCGTGAACAGTGAAGGGAAGTTAGGGTTTGTGGGTAGAGGGTTGGATGTGAGTGGAGAATATGATGAGGGGTTGAGATTTGATTAGAGCAAATAAAAAAAAGAGGGCTTCACACCCGGGCTTCACACCCTTGAGCAATTCATATGCAAATTTCAAAACTCAGATTTTCAATTCCAAAATGGTCTGCCTTTTCCAGAGGCTTACATCCCTTATTTAAAGAAAATAAAAGGCAACAATCTCCCTAAGGAATAAAATAAAAATCCGTCTAAAAAGGAAACTAAAAATCCTAACAATTCAAATCAAATCCAATAAAATCCTCATGACAATCCCACATAATCTCAAAGCATCAATCTCAATCGCTGGAAATCTGATTTATATTTTCTTCTTTCTCACATATACTTTCCAAGGATTCCCATCACCTCGAGTCTTAATAACAAAGCTTTTCTTCCTTTTGTAAAAAAAGCATCAAACTGTTCCTCAATATATTTTAATAGTACATCTGAAAAAGGCAGTGAATGCATAAAAAAAATCGTTTGCATAACATAAAGCATTAATTGTCAAGGCATCGCAGGTTTCTGTTTCATATATAATTGTGACATTTAATATGGCATATTTCCTGTTTGGCGTAGTTTCTTTGGGCTGTTTCTTGGCCCTTCCATATAGCCATTTCCTGTTTGCATACTTCCTCATGTACCTTTACAGTTATATCCTTGTATGAGAATGTGCAATTGATTAATAGTGAATTTTCTTGTATGCTTGCAGGTATATTCTAAGAGTGACAATCTCCGCAACTATGTACCGAACATTGTGGTGCAGCAGGATTTCTGGGTATTCCATCTCACCATATTTTTATTTTAAATTGTGCACCCGTTCCTTTCTCTAAGAAGAAGAAGGGAATGGAAAACTTGAGTTTTTCTTTTACCAATTTCTATCCATGAATATTTGACTTGGACCTATGCTACAGATGGCACATAACTGACGTTTTAGGATCTTACAGAGAATCAAATTTCTATCCTTTGATATGAGTTTAAACCTTGATTTGGTTCTGTTCCCATTGACATATGTTTGGTCTAGTACACCTTTCCTTTCTCCAAGAAGAAGAATAGAATGAAAAATTCAAGTTTTTCTTTTATCAAATTCTATAGATGAATATTTGATTTGGACCTATGCTACAGATGGCACATAACTTTACCTTTTAGGATCTCACAGAGAATCAAATTTCTATCCTTTGATATGAGTTTAAACCTTGATTTGGTTCTGTTCCCATTGACATATGTTTGGTCTAGTACATCTTTCCTTTCTCCAAGAAGAAGAATAGAATGAAAAATTCAAGTTTTTTCTTTTATCAAATTCTATAGATGAATATTTGATTTGGACCTATGCTACTTATGGTACATAACCTTTTAGTATCTGACAGGGAATCAAATTTCTATCATTTGATGTGGGTTTAAACCTTGATTTGGTTCTGTTCTTGTTGATGTATGTTTGGTCTAGACACCTTTCCTTTCTCCAAAAAGAAGAAAAGAATTGAAAATTTGAGTTTTTCTTTTACCAAATTCTACACATGAATATTTGGCTTGGACCTATGCTACATATGGTAACATAACCTTCTAGGCTCACAGGGAATCAAATTTCTGTCCTTTGATATGAGTTTAAACCTTGATTTGGTTCTGTTCCGTTGACATATGTTTGATCTAATACAACTGTTCCTTTTGCCAAGAAGGAAAGAATGGAAAGTTTGAGTTTTTCTTTTATCAAATTCTGTTCATGAATATTTGACTTGGACCTACGCTGCATATGGTACATAACTTTACCATTTAGGATCTCACAGGGAATCAAAATTCTACCCTCTGATATGAGTTTAAACCTTGATTTGCTTTTGTTCTCGTTGATGTATGTTTGGTGTAGTCACCTGTACCTTTTGATAAGGATTGCATTTCAGATTCTGACACACAATTATTTGATTTGTTATGTTTTATCATGAAAATCATGTTATAATGTGTGGGTATTTTCTAAAGAAAAATATATCAGATAATATTTCACGTGTTCTGACATATTGTTAGCATCATTCGCTGTTTAATCTGTTTTTATTTTCTACTTTATCAGGTTCGCAACTATACTCCGGTTCCAACAATTAACAACAGCATTAAGGTCAGTGGACTTCTGTGGAGTTGTTCAGCATTCAAATGTTGGTAGATTCTTGTACCTCTGCAACTTATAAACTTTTGGGCTAAAAGAGTATAGTGATTCATTGGTAATACTATATATAAAGTTCATTGATTTAGATTTATTTGAATGGTTCTCGAGTCAAGCTTTCTATCATGGAGAAAATTTATTAAATAAATCAATAAATAATCAAAATGACAATGATGGAACATTGCTTAATCTTTATGGCTCTGCCGAATTGGTAGATATCCTGCTATGTAGACTGCAAGGGTGTTTAGGGGGCTTATTGTTTGGTCAAAGCAGTTTTTAAGCGAACTTTTCCATATCTATCTGTTTGGTAGTATCCCAAATAAGCAATCTCTTTTCTAGTCTCATTTTAAAAATTAGAATTCTCCAACTTTCGAAGAACTAGCTTATAAGCTCACCAAAATAAGCTAGGTCTGACCAAGTAAATGACTTTTCTACTCATACAGTTTTTTAATAAAATTTTTATCATAGAAGCCAAAAACCAAAAGTTTCTAAAAATAAGCGCCCCAAACACCCTCTGCATCTCAATTTTCCCATAATCTCCGGCAATTGAGCCGATATATCCTTTTATAAGGCTTACCACAAAACAATACGGTCTCAATATTCTTTACCACTTTTTAGCAATTTTTGGGCAATATATCCCCGACATGGCTGATATGTCAGTTCATATGTTGGCCGATATATCTTTTGGCTTGGTGCAAAACAATATAGAGGGTGTTTGGGGAGGCTTATTTTTTGGTCAAACTATCTTTTAAGCTAGCTTTTTCATTTCTATCTGTTTGGTAGTATCCCAAATAAGCTATCTCTTTTCTAGTCTCATTTTAAAAATTAGAATTCTCCATCTTTCAAGAACTAGCTTATAAGCTCACCAAAATAAGCTAGGTTTGACCAAGTAAATGACTTTTCTACTCATACAAATTTTTAATAAAATTTTTATCATAAAAGCCAAAAACCATCAGAGCAAACATAGCGTAAAAGTTTCTAAAAATAAGCGCCCCAAACACCCTCTGCATCTCAATTTTCCATAATCTCTAGCAATTGAGCCGATATATCTTTTTATAAGGCTTGCCACAAAACAATATGGTCTCAATATTCTTTACCGTTTTTTAGCAATTTTTGGGCTATATATCCCCGACATGGCTGATATGTTAGTCGATATGTTGGCCGATATATCTTATGGCTTGGTGCAAAACAATATAGAGGGTGTTTGGGGAGGCTTATTTTTTGGTCAAACTATCTTTTAAGCTAGCTTTTTCATTTCTATCTGTTTGGTAAAATGCCTAATAAGTTAGCTTATAAGTCCCATTTTAAAAAGCTGGTATACTCCAGCTTTTGAAAAACTAACTTATAAGCTCATTTAAAAAAGCTAGGCTTGACAAACAAATTACTATTCTACTCAAACAATTTTAACAGTATTTTTTTATCAAAAAAGCCAAAAGCCACTGAAAGCTAGCATAACTTAAAAGCTTAAAAAAATAAGCCTTCCCAAACACCCGCATAGTTCTGCGAAATTTCTTTAATACTTTTTAACAAAAATTCCATCCTTATGAAGTCTTTTTTAGCAAAATTCTAGTGGACTCTTTTGCCTAAGTAAGTTTTTACAATTGGTCTGTAATTCTCAACATATATTATTTACGTTTTCATATGCTTAGCTTTGATTAAGTTATGTTTAGATTACATTTTAGGACATTATATTATATATGCAAACCGTCAGATGTGGCACTTCGATATTTACTATATATCCCCAATATTTCCTGATATTCGCAATCCGATATGGATTTTGGCTGTTTGATATTTCCCCAATATCCGATAGTTAAAACCTTTCTGAATTTGTAAGTTCTATTTTTTCTCTTGTTGCATTGATGGTAAAATGTGTTTCAATTTTCTTGCGCATGCTTTTGGAGAACCGCAATCATACTGGTGTCCCCATCATGTAAAATCAAATTATTTCTATAAAGTATCAGGGTGAAGCATATATCTTTTCCTCAAATAAAAACATAAGATATATCATATTTTCTTGGGTTCTGGTTCGAGTGGGTTTTCCTTCCATGCTTGTTCAATTCTGGGTGGCTTTTAGAAAGGGTTTTTCCTAGAAACCACCTTAATAATAGGGTAATTATCACGAAACCACCTTTTATTTTCAATTTATACATAAACCACCTTTAAAGTTGGTTTTGTTGCAATCAACCACCTCCTAGTCAAATTTTCACTAAAACCAAAATAAGCTTAAAAAATCAAGTTCAATGTACATGAGTTGTATCCTAATAAGACCCAAATACTAAAAAATGAGTCATGTACATTGAATGTGAGTTTTAAAAGGTAATTTTGGTTTTAAGTGAAGAATTTGACTGAGGTGGTTGATTGCAACAAAACCAACTTTAAAGGTTTATGTATAAATTAAAATGAAAGGTGGTTTCAGATAATTACCCTATTATTAAGGTGGTTTCTGGAAAAACACTTTAGAAAACCCACTCTATCAAGTTTCAGACAGCTTTTGAAGACTCTCCAAGCTGTGACCTATGTATATATATTGGGATAGACTACAGGATTCTCTATGTAGATATCACATGCATACAAAAGGGTTAAATGTTATTTTTAGCGAAAACTTCACCCCAAGCTTTCCTAATGCATATGGGTAATGCACCAAACAGAATGTAATCCCAACTCGACCCAAGAAAACCAGGATTAGCCTTTGAAACTTTCCCAAATTTCTGGTTGCTGGGTCTAGAAAATACTAGTTGTAATTGGGTTGGTTTATTTTGATGAAACCACTCAGAGCCCAACTTTCCGAGTACAACATATAATCTTCTGCATATACAATATCTTCTGAAGATATGTTTTGCTGTCAATTTCTTTCCTCGTGTACTTTTGTGAGAAATGATATGGGTTCATTTACATAATTTATGGCTAACTTTGCAGATGGAGGTCGGAATTGAAGATTGCTTGCATATTGAGTTTGAATACAACAAAAGCAAGTAAGTTCGTTCATATTATCAGACAGAATGTTTCATTTGGTTATAGACTGCTTACCTAATCGAGAGCACTTTTTAATACTTTTTTTTTTTTTGCCCTTTTCTAATTTGAGCTCATTCTCATCAAGGTATCATCTGAAGGATGTTATCATTGGCAAGATATATTTTCTTTTAGTAAGAATCAAAATTAAAAATATGGAGCTTGAGATTAGACGTCGAGAGTCAACAGGATCAGGGCCCAATACTTATGTCGAGACTGAGACGCTTGCTAAATTTGAGTTGATGGATGGTGCTCCTGTTAGAGGTATGACCATTATTAATCTTGTCTTCTTATTTTTCTTTATCAACCCTTCTTCATTTAGTTGATGACATTTAATAAAGGGAGAACAATCAACAATGCTAACTCACAACAATTTGGCGTATTCAAGACAGTGAAATATTTCTTTCTAAATTCAACTTGTGCTTATTTATTATCTTGCTTTGGACACAGTTATAGGAATCAATACGTAAACAAGTCTTCATATATTTCTATGAAAATATTTTTCTGATTTCATGTACTTCTTCTGATAGATGATACCATCATTGTGAACATCACTGTCTTCTATGATCCTCAAACTTGCACATAAGCAATTTCATTTCTTAGCTTCAAGGTCACATATTGTTTGATGTGGATGATACTGTCAAAGAAAGGTGATGTATGTTGTTTGGTTCTTGCTGGTAGCTACAGCTGCTGTAGGAGCCGCACTATATTTTGACACTCGCAAGCAACTTTAAGAGTTAGAGAGGAAACATTTCAGAATGTGGTTGTAGATGACTTCTGTCTTGGAATAATTGAAATTTTTATTAATCATATCAGTCTAAGAACAATTGAAAGTTTTTTGATATCTTAATACCATCTGCCTGTGACATATTTTGATATCATGTCGGTCTGATTCCTTGTCGTTCTGTTTCTTACACATGCAATCAATAGAAGATGCTGCAATTGTTGATCTCTCTTTAAAATCATATGATATTTAAGACCAATGAATGGTTGAGACCATGAAACTTTTTCAGCCATCATTTCTCAGAATCACTTTATCTATTTTTGCAGGAGAGTCTATACCTATTAGACTATTTCTAAGCCCATATGAGCTGACACCAACTTATCGCAATATCAACAACAAATACAGTGTAAAATACTACCTCAATCTTGTTCTTATTGATGAAGAAGACCGAAGATATTTCAAGCAGCAAGAAATCACCATCTATCGTCTTCAAGAAGCTTGAGGAAAACAAGCTTGAGTTCCTCGAAAAGAAGCCGTTTTGTTCAAAATTTCTGATTTGCTCTTACATAAAAAAAATGTGGATTTTGTTAATTTAGTAAAGGTTTGAGTCCTTTTTTCCTTGAAGAGCACTGCATCTTCTGTGTTTCTGTACATATTGGAAAATTGCATGACCTTATCTCGTTTTGCACTTTGTGTTTTATCATGGAGACTGGGTTGTTTATGAATTGAGACTTGAGAGTTTAGACATTGATATTCTCATATTTATTTCTTGTAAGCATGATTCTCTCCCTCTTTCAAAACCAGTAATTTTTTTCATGGGGATTCTCAACTTTTATTGGGATTATATCTTTTTATATCAAAGTACATAAAAATGTGTGGCATGCTGCACGGGTATCAAAAAATGCCTAATTTATTTCTAGGGTAATTGTTTTTACGGAAAATAGTGTCTAGACCCCAAATGAAGAGCCCTTTTGTAACCAAGCACATTGACTTTTTGGCCATGTGTTTTGGCCCCATGACCTAATTTCTCATGTGAAAAATTTTCTTTTTAGCTTTTATTTCTTAACTATCCTCACCCTCAACCTCTCATCTCTTTGTTTTTTTATAAACCCATGAATTATTTTCCTTCTCCTCCTTCTCTCTAACCATTATCTTTTTCACCACCACCTCCGCCATTACATCATCATTCTCTTTCTACTCATCTTCTCTTAACTATTATATATCTTTTTGCAGCCACGATAACTTTTTTGTCATTTTTATTTTTTCTCAACCATCTATGCTCCTCCTTCTCCCACAACCACCACCACATCACTCACGCCGAAGTTAATACTTAACAGGTAAAGTTAACATCTAAGACTTACAATTACGATCTAACAATTAAAGTTAACACGTGAGGGCTAAAGTCAACATCTAACAATTTTAAAACTTTTGTACTAACTTAGATGTTAACTTTTTACCTCATATGTTAATCTTAGACTTCACGTGTTAACTTTCATTGTCAGATTTTAACTTTAGACCTTACATGTTAACTTTAGACCTCATGTCAATTATAATTGTTAGATGCTACCTGTAAGATTTAGATATTAACTTTACCTATTAAGTGTGACTTTAGAAAATGGTTATTTTAGGCAAAGAATACGGTTTTAAGAGATGAGACAACGATTATGGAAGAACGAAAATGAAACGAGGAAGAAAGAGAAGATGAAAGTAGAATGGAAGAGGAGGGAGGGGAAGAAAGGCGACTGAAGATGGGTTAGAGGAGAGAAGATCAAGGTGGATGATTGGAGGAGGAAGGATGGGGAAGGAAAGAGGGAATGGAAGGAGAAGGGAGGAAGGATGGAAGAGGAGATGGAGGAGGAAGGATGGGGAAGGAAAAGAGAGGAGATGGATGGAATGGAGGAGAAGGGAGGTAGGGGAGAATAGAGGAAGAGAGGAGATGGAGTGGAGATTGAGAGAGAGAGAGAGAGAGAGAGAGTACAAGAGGAGGAAGAAGAAAATGGGTATTTTAGGGATGCGAGAAAAATATGGGTTGAGGAGAGGCCTTTTCACATGAGAAATTGGGTCAAGGGTCTAGACACATGACTAAAAAGTCAATGGGCTTAGTCACATGAGGGTTCTTCATTTGAGGCCTACACATAATTTTTCCTTTTTTTTTTCCTAGAAACCACATTAAAAATAGGATAATTATACAAAAACCACCATTTATTTTTAATTTATACATAAACTATCTTTAATGTTTGTTTTTGTTGTAATCAACCACCTCCTAGTCAAAATTTTAGTAAAACCCCAAAAAAAATTCACATTCAATGTATGCAAGTTAAATCCAAACAAGACCAAAACACTAAAAGAATCAGTTATGTGCCTTAAATATGAGTTTTTTTAAAGTTATTTTGGGTTTTAATTGAAAAATTGACTAGGTGGTGTTGATTGCAACAAAAATCAACTTTAAAGGTGATTTACGTATAAACTGAAAATAAAGGGTGGTTTTCATATAATTACTCTATTTTAAGGTGGTTTCTAGGAAAAAAACCCTTATTTTTATTGCAGTTATGTTTTACATGCATCACAATCATGTAAAGAGAAGCATGAACCGTCATGGTTCCCTTAACCATAGATTTGCATTTAGTAATGTAGAAAGTCCTTTTTCAAGGTCTTGAATTATTTGATTCTTTTCTTTAATAACTTTTTCTAGTGCGGATAGGCATCCATTAGTGTCAAGAGTGGAACCCTTACTTCTTGGGGTTTCTTCCATAGATTATTGATAGCTTTGTAATCTTCTTTTACCAAACTTGTATTGTATCAGTTTTTAATTACTATATCTTTAAACTGAAGAGGTCTTTTCCAATATCCTAGGGGAACATTTTGCTTCTTGTCTTCGGTTGTTCGCTTTCTTTAACCTTTGACAGTAACAAACTCTTCGCTGGTTGCCTCTTTAATTTCTAGGAGGTTCCTTTGAGTGTTTAGCACACCTGTGACAACAAGGACATTCGTAGTCAAGTGCAGAGACAATTTTAATAAACTCAGCTAATTGATGAGTATATTTTATTTTAGCCAATTTATCTTGAATATTTCCTATAAAACTAAGCCAGCTAAGTACTTCTTTATAGTTTTGAGTTGCCATTACTTTTGGAGAAATGAGGAATTTGGCTATTATCTTAATTTCTTCTTCTTTTGAAAAGTTCAAGATATTTATTAATAAATTTAGTCATTTGAGGTCATTTGAGGTATTGGGGGTAAATTATCCATACCTTTTTCCTTTGCTTCTTAGAGAAGAGGAAATGGTGTTTTGCCTTTATCAGGCTTTTTCCTGCTGAGGGGCTAGCCATGTCTGGAAAAAAAAATTAACACCAATATTAGTGAATCCAGGAATATATCAAACAGTATAAATATAATTTTCTAATTCTATGGACTATCTGATTCTGTGCACATTTTTCTCAATTAAACAGTTTATTTTCTTTTTGAGGAATTGTGCCATGGCCTGATTATCTGTTTCGATAATAAGTTTTGACTACAATAAATATATTTTTAAAAATTAATAGTATTTTGATAGCTAGTAATTCTTTATCATATGTAGCATAATTTTTTCTGATTCTTTAAATTTTCCAGCAATATAGAGAGTCCGTACACTACTCAATATAATTCTAATGGTGAAACAGAAAATTCATGGTAGGGACTGTTGTCTATAGTAACACTATAAACCTTGACTATCTACTTGTAATTAAATAAACAAAAATTTAATACAACTTTTTCTTCTTTTCTTTTGTTCTATCTATACAAATACAAATTGTTGTGCCTATGAGAAATTAGAGGATCGTGATCCGAATATATGGATCTATTTTAAACCCATAGGTAAAGAGGTCAGATCTTAAAAAGAATGAGTTAAATAAATGTGAATATGACTACAACTATTGTATTTCAACTACATGTTAAGCATATAATCCAGATTTTACAATTAGGCTTGCCAGACCATGCCACATCAGCAAACAACTCAGTCAAAAGGTAATCAACTTAAGTTATTAAAGTGTGGGACACCTACACTCAACATACTTGACTTAGGTTACGACTCTTAGCTAGGTTTGACTAGTAAACCCGGATGGGCGGCCAAGGCCCATGATGATCGAACTAATCTTAGTTCGGATACCATGCCTTGCTCTAGCCCGACCCACTCTAACGGTGGTTTGTCTGATTGGGGATGATTGATTGAATTGCATTGTACACTCAATATTCCATGTTAGGAGATATCAATCTAATATTTCTAATTGCTAGCTTTCATAATGATCTTAACACACATCAAGGGAACCTTCCTCCACCAATGAGGTCATGGCACGTGACTATACTTGCCTGCCAAGTAACTACCATAACTACCTCGGCCGATAGGATGATGACACATGTACCACTTGATTTGTCAAGCAAAGCCCTATACATATGCCAACTTACCCTTAGGTAAAAGGATATGCTTCATCTTGATAACGCAACATCGCCAACTTAGATCTATGAACCCTACTCTCAAAGTCCTGAACTACATACTTGTTGCTTTGACCATTATCATCAAGAGCCTTATTTAAGCATTGGATGAGCATTGGTCGACATCTCACCATTGTCAATTTGACGCTTTATTTGTGTTACACAAGCTATTTTAAGATCGGACCAACATCAGCCATCTAAAACAATCAAGAGCCCCTCACTAACGAGTTCTATCTTGTAAACTCAATCTATCAAATTTTACTTGCATCACCACTATAAAAAGTAATATAAACATAGAAAAATTAGATATGCGATGATAACTCATTTCATATATTTTACTTTAAAAAGGGTGAGCAAATAAAAGGAATCTAAATAAGCCAACAGCTTTGGTGCTCCAAAATTTATTTTTTGGAGCACCGATGACACCGAATGTAATTTATGGCCATAAGTTTCACTCTCTAATCTTCCTATTTTATTGCAGTCAGTTAAATAGGATGTCTAACACCTACGTTCATAATTTAGTGAACTTTTAGGGTCATAGTTATGGTTAGTCTTCTCCATTATCTCTGGCAGTTGTTATAACTTTTCCGATGATATTTAAATATTTGTATCTAATTATTTGTCTTTCTTCTTCTTCTTCACCTGACACTCCTAAAATGATTTTGATGCTAATTGCTAGGCGCATTAATTTCACAGTAAATCCCGCACATATTTATATACACCACCTCGTCTTTTATCTATAACAACTATCTTGACCATTTTTACAAAGTATTAGTTGCAGTTCCCCAATTTCTTGCTCGTTTTAATTTTTTTATTTTTATGAGTTTCAATTTTGTATCTAAAATGATGAATAGCACCATCTGGAACATGATTACATGTTCAACGTTGATCTTAACTGCGACCACAATGGTTTGATTGAAAAAAAAAATTTAAAATAGAAACAAAGAAAGTTTGAGAATCATGTTGAATATTGGAGATATTGAGTTATCTTTGTTAGTTTTTATTTGAAAAGCTATTGCTTGAGTCCTAGCAAAACTAGAGAGGGTCCGAGGGTGAGTCCTCAAATTTTTGAAGATTGAAATGATGATGGTTTTGAGAGAGATGATGTAGATAACAAATACCTATTTTGCCCTTTTTATTAATAAAAAATAAATACTATTTTTGAAGTACTGAAGCAAAGCTCTCTAAATAAAAGGCATAATTTCTTAAATGCCCTACAGTTTCCCCGACCTTGCACTTAAATTACCTCTTTTTTCAAACCGAACAAAAAAAAATCCCAAAGTATTTAAGTCTTACAGATAAATGCTCCAAAGTTTGCTAATGTTGCACGTTGGTGCTCTCTTGTTTACCCAATATTGCATATAAATGGGCCAAAGTTTATAATGGCCTCACTTAAATACCCCAAAGTTTCTAAGAGTTTCACTTTAGTACCTCTCAGTGGCGAAGCCAGGATTCCAAGTTCAGGAGGCCAAAAATATATAAACCTCAGAACAAGATAAAAGATTATATCAAATAGTAACTATTATAAAAAGTACAAACACATAGAATTCATAACAATTACATAAAGTCTTTCATTCAATGTAAGTAGTTGATTCTAGAATTGTGAGCGACGCTCTTTTACAGAAATAAAATCATTAAGTAGTGAATCCAAATCAAACATCTGCAATTTCTCTTTTAATATAAAGAACCAAATTATCAGCAAGAAATTCATCCTCCATTTTGTTGCGCAATCTTGTTTTCATAAGTTTCATAGCTTAAAATGATCACTCAGTAATAGCAGTAGACACTGGAAGAGTCAAAACAAGACGAATAAGTTGATCAATGAGGTGATATGACTTGGACTTTTCCATCTCAGCTAATTAAACATTGGCAAAGCTCTGTAATGGATGACAATGTCTCCAAATCAGGATGGCTCAGCACATCGATGTAAAAATATTATAACTGAAATCTCAAACAAATCTTCTCCTGCTCTGTGAAGTCAAGAGGATAATACTTTTCAACAAGGCTATAAATTTCATCAACATCAAAGGATTTATATCCATCTCTTGGATCCAAAGCAACACTAAGCTTCAAAGCTCAACTATCCGCTCATCGCACCTCGCACTTAGCTCATGCAAATGAAAGTCTATCACGACATTGAATACATCAAAATGATAATAGTGCTTGATAGTAATATTATCATGTCGACGACAACTTCGACCTTCAAAGTGGGGAGCATAAAAATCTAGAACACCAATACCATGATCAAAGCAAAATAACACAACTCCATCAAAAAAAGAAGTCCATCCATCATTTCTTAATTCATGAATGATCAATTTTGTGCTTGACACTAGATGCAATGTATAGACAATATCTTGAGACTTTTGTTGCAGAGTTTGACAAAGAAAATCACTTTTGCCCATGATTTATTTCATAAGATTCAATGTGAAAATAAAATCAAAGGACTTCATTCTTTTCAAAGCCACACTAGCATTTTCTTTTTGGTTAGAGCTGCTATCATTTCTTTTAATATTTTCAAGAACAACACAAGTTGCATTAAACATTCTAATAAGAGTGCAAACGGAAGAGAAAGGAGAACTCCAATGGGTATCACCCGCTCACTTCAAAGTACCAATTTGGTTTGCACCTATTCCAGTCTCAATTTCATCAATAGCTATTAAGCGTGCTACCTCATCAGCCTGAGCGGCTCGTAACTCATCACGACGCTTACAAGAACCATCAACTGCATTGATAATGAAATTTAAATTCAGAAAAAACTCATGGACAACGTCTACCTCCTTAGCAGCTGTGATCAAAGCCAATTGAAGCCGATGAGCCATGCAGTGCACATAATATGCTTGAGGACACTCCCTGAGAAATAATGCTTGCAATCCTCTCCATTCACCACGCATGTTGCTAGCCCCATCATATCCTTGGCCTCGAATATCTTTAAAGTCAAGACCATGATGGGAAAGAATAGAACACAATGTAGAAAATAAAGTGGTTGAAGATGTGTCTTTAACATGGGCAAGATAAAAAAATCTCTTGTATGTAGCCTCTAGTGTCAACAAATCGAAGAACAAGAGCCATTTGTTCTCTTTTAACTTCATCAGTTGCTTCATCAATAATGACACAAAATTTAGCATCTTCAATCTCCTCCTGAATCTTGTTACGCATATTATTTATAGAAACATGCAACATCTCCTTTTGAATTATCGGAGATGTATACTTTGCATTCCCCAGTGTATTTTTCAAGACAATATTTGCCACTTCATCATTAATTGATGCAGCAAATTTAATCAATTCAATAAAATTGCCACGATTATTTGAATCAATACTTTCATCATGACCTCTGAAAGCCACTCCTTGCAATGAAAGCCAACGATTATTTTTCTTCTTTGCTCATCTGATTGTCTTTGCATCACTTTGTCAATATGTGAAGCTTGATTCGGTAAAACCGCAAAATTCCTTAAAGCATTGTTATGTGGGGAACACGGATCATCTCCAATGTGTTTTAGAAAAGCATATTTTTTTCCATTTTTCTTCTTCTTCTAATTTCTAAAACCGGTAATTGTAAATGCATCCCAACCATTCTGCACACTTGGTTTCTCAGTGAAAAGATAGCAATGAAGACAATATGTCGCATCTGTTGTTGGAGAATACTCTAACCAAGAAAATTCAGAGTACCAAAAAGCTTGAAAATGACGAGGATGTTTTTCTGAACCAGATAATGGAAAGCTAGTTGGATGGACTTGATAAGGGCCAAATCTCAAGTAAGCTCTCCTTATCTCATCACGTAGATTTACTGGATGTACCCACATTGGTTGACGTAATCCTGGATCGCGTTCTATTGAAATTTTTTGAGGATCCTCAACTCTTGGCAATGGAGAAGGTTGTGTTGGAAGCGTCGGAGATTGAGATGGAACTTCACGGTTCTCCCTTTGGCTACTACTTTCTCCACTTGAGACATTTATTTTTTCGAAGAATGCATCAAGTCTTTTTGCTTCTCACTCATGTTAACTGTCAACATATAGAACAACTATTAAAAATTATACATATAATAATATAATCACAATGCATCAAACAAACAGCTGATAATGCCAACAAGCTAACGCTAACAATCTAACAATTTTGCCTCTAGTAAATAATGATTGTTTGGGTGAAAGTTGTTTCCATTGTAAAACTTGAGAAAATTACACTTTTGATTCTCGCTACAAAGAAATTTAAATAACTCTCTCACAAACTTCGGCGAGCTACATAGTGAATCTCCCTTTTGTGGGTCTTTACTGTCTTGGGGGGCGTAATCCGTGGACCACCGAAGCAACGATCGTCGAATCGACGGGTTTAGTTGATGCTTCAAAGAAAACAAGAACTTAAGCAAATATCTTAGCAAAGTAAGATATCTACTCTTCTCAAGAATAAGTCAAAGCTTAAACTCGAGGAATCTCGTGTGGATCGTGTTCTTGAACTCCAAGCTTGGATTCTCTCTCTCTTTGCAATAGCTCGCTTATCGATCTCGATAATCGCCATCCCCGCCCAAGTGGATGTAGGGGGTATTTATAGCCTTTGGGAAGCGTGCCTCTAAAACACAAGTGTCATAAGTGCCCCATATTTTTAGTTAAGCGGCAACTTCGGCCACTTCAGCGTAATTGCCTAAACTATAGCGGCGGCGGTCTTGCACCATGCTAGCGGCGGTATGAAACTGGCCTCATTGCTAACGGCGATTAATGGGATCTCATTTGTTGTAGCGGTTTTGCTTTTGAAGCGCGATTAAATGCCCTAAAATCACTTAGTGGGCATATTTTCGCTGTAACCGCCCATTAAAGTAGCCGAAAGTCTCTTTGCGTTGATAAAGTCAATTGGGCCCCACCAAAGATTGATTTAGACCCTTCAAGAGCTCATTTTAAATATTACGGGTTTGCCGGCTTTGGCGAGCAAAATGAATACCTGCGCTTATAGCGAGACACATCAATGTGTTTCGCTAGTGGCGAGGCACACAAGTGTCTCGCTAATAGCGAGGCACACAAGTGTCTCGCTAATAGCGAGGCACACAAGTGTCTCGCTAATAGCGAGGCACACAAGTGTCTCGCTAATAGCGAGGCACACAAGTGTCTCGCTAATAGCGAGGCACACAAGTGTCTCGCTAATAGCGAGGCACACAAGTGTCTCGCTAATAGCGAGGCACACAAGTGTCTCGCTAATAGCGAGGCACACAAGTGTCTCGCTAATAGCGAGGCACACAAGTGTCTCGCTAATAGCGAGGCACACAAGTGTCTCGCTAATAGCGAGGCACACAAGTGTCTCGCTAATAGCGAGGCACACAAGTGTCTCGCTAATAGCGAGGCACACAAGTGTCTCGCTAATAGCGAGGCACACAAGTGTCTCGCTAATAGCGAGGCACACAAGTGTCTCGCTAATAGCGAGGCACACAAGTGTCTCGCTAATAGCGAGGCACACAAGTGTCTCGCTAATAGCGAGGCACACAAGTGTCTCGCTAATAGCGAGGCACACAAGTGTCTCGCTAATAGCGAGGCACACAAGTGTCTCGCTAATAGCGAGGCACACAAGTGTCTCGCTAATAGCGAGGCACACAAGTGTCTCGCTAATAGCGAGGCACACAAGTGTCTCGCTAATAGCGAGGCACACAAGTGTCTCGCTAATAGCGAGGCACACAAGTGTCTCGCTAATAGCGAGGCACACAAGTGTCTCGCTAATAGCGAGGCACACAAGTGTCTCGCTAATAGCGAGGCACACAAGTGTCTCGCTAATAGCGAGGCACACAAGTGTCTCGCTAATAGCGAGGCACACAAGTGTCTCGCTAATAGCGAGGCACACAAGTGTCTCGCTAATAGCGAGGCACACAAGTGTCTCGCTAATAGCGAGGCACACAAGTGTCTCGCTAATAGCGAGGCACACAAGTGTCTCGCTAATAGCGAGGCACACAAGTGTCTCGCTAATAGCGAGGCACACAAGTGTCTCGCTAATAGCGAGGCACACAAGTGTCTCGCTAATAGCGAGGCACAAACAAGTGTCTCGCATTATGGCGAGACACAATCCTGTGTTGGCTTCTTGAGATTTTGGCGGCGTTGTCCTTCGATCTTCTCATGATTTAGTCATATTTGAGGTTTTTACAATTTTTATGCCTACAATGATAATTTTTATTTATTAAATCTCATGATGTAGAGTTACATGTTACGTGAGACTATGATCCCAACAACTAAATAGCATTAGTATAAAAAGAAAAACAAGAACACTAAAAACTAGGATTTGACAATAAATTAGGGTATTTTACTATTTTTGTTTCATAATGTGGACAAAATTAAACACAATGCGACTAATTTTAAAAAAATACAAACTAATAAGTATATCAAATAAGAAATGTAGTAATTTTTACCTTAATTGAAAAGGGCTTCAAAGATTCAACAAGAATTTCATTGGGTTACCCAAGCCAAGAGAGATGAGTGAGATTTATGGGTAGATTGGAAAAATAAAGGAAGAATTGAGAGAGTTAGAAGTAGCTTTGGTTGATATGAGATCCATGAAGAGGGAACTAGAAAAAGATGTTTCTCTTGTTTTCTCCTCCTAAAACTTTTTATTTTAATTTTTTTATTTAATAAATGTGAATTGACTAGTAGTTAATTCTAACTAGAGACTAGAGAGTCTAGTCTAGGGTTGGTGGGTGAGAGGATTTTAAACCCGTGGTTGGGGGGCTATTTATTTGACAAAGTCAATAGCATAGGACTAAAATAATCCACTACCCACGTTTTTTTAATTAAAAAAAAAATTTAGGGTGGCCGTGGCCCCCATCGCCATAGAGTGGCTGTGCCACTGGAATCTCTATTATGTGACGTAGAGAAAAGATAACGCCGTTTGAAGTTTTTTTTTTTTTTTTACTATGAGGTACTCATACTATAGAGCGTTTAAGCGCAAGGTCGGGGAAACATAAGGATATTTAAGTTAGTTGACCAACGCACACCACACCTCAAAAGGGCCCAAGCGTAATCTACATCCGACCTACTCCTCTATCCTTCTTTCGCGAAACGCGATGAAACAAACAAACAAAACCACAAAACGAAGAGAATTTATTTGACCCTTTTGCACCCTCCTCCTCCTCCTCGATTTTCTTCTTAAAATTTCCTCATCAAATCTCGATGGCCGTCGACGAACTCGAATCCGGGTCGCCGCCCGATCACCGCCCGGATCGGTACGGATCCGTCGTACTCGGCGGTACCTTCGACCGCCTCCACGACGGCCACCGTCGCCTCCTCAAGGTTTCGTTCGTTAATCCAAATAAAAAACTTGTTTTTAATTCTTTTTGAATGATTATGATTATGATTTTCTTGTTGTTTTTGTTATTTTCAGGCATCGGCCGAGTTGGCCAGAGAGAGGATCGTGGTTGGGGTCTGCGACGGGCCGATGCTAGCCAAAAAAGAGGTTTTTTTTTTTAAATTTTATAATTTTAGAGTTTTCTGCGTAATGAAGCGCTTCAATTTGATGGTAATTTTGGTTTAAATTGTGAATGCAGCTAGCTGAGTTGATTGAACCCATTGAGACTAGGATGAAGGCAGTTGAGGATTATATCAAGGTGAGCTAGCTACAGAGCTTTTGAATTAGTTCTGAATTGTTGTTATATTTGTTGATCAATTATTTGATGGATGACTTTGTTTGGGATTCCATTCAAAGTGAGCGGAAAAAGAAAATCTTAGGACAAAATTGGCAGGTCTTATTAGTGTTTATTAGTTTCTGATGGGTACTGTACATGTTAAAAGAATACTTAATCACAAGGTTTGGGTAATGGGTAGATAAATTTGGAGCATGCCAATTGATAGGGAGTCCAGAAAATGGGTGAGTGTTTGGAGTTTATGTGAAAGTTTGTATTATGTCTCATACAAGTTAGTGTGTAAACTTCTTATCAAAATTATTTTAAGAAGAGTGTTATAGTTTCCTTACACTGTGTTTGGGAATTCACCAAGGAAGGGAAGTTAGAAGTGAAGAGGAGGTAAGGTAAAGGGAAGGTAAGGGGAAAGATAAATTTTGTTTGGGAATTTAATAAGGGGAATAGAGGGGAACTTATTTCACACCGTTTGGGAACTTTAATAAAGGGAAGGGAAGGGAACTTCAAACTCAATCTCAGCCTTGATTTGATCTTGGGAGGGTAAAATTGTCGCTATGGGACAATCTATTTTTCTTTTTTAAGTCAGTTCTCTTCCCCTCAATTACACCCCGATTTGGAGGGGTAGAAAATCCCATTATTTCTCACATCAATTAACTTAACTTCACCTCTGTTACCTCCCTCAAATGAGTTCCCAAACATGGTTTTATGTGGATTCCACTTTCTAGACAAGAAATCTATATTTTCTAGTGTAATACATGATGTGACACGCTAATGCATGAGGTTAAGAAATTATCTGCCTCACGATTTTATTCTTGCTGTGATTCTAGGATTAAGAACTGCTTCTCACCTTTACTCTAAAAAAAAGACTATAATGCTCTTCAATTGTAGTGTTTTTTTATTTGATATGCCTTGTGTATAAATTTTTTGAGACTGTTTTGATTTCTACAAGAGCATATATTTGAAAAGATAATTGAATTTATTTTTCTGAATTATTTAATTTAATACACGTGTTACTATTAAATTTATTGTTAACTTTTTGTACACCGTTTCCCTAGCATATCTTCATTTTTTTTTGAGTATGTTTCCACACCATTTCTCCAAGTACACCTGTAGAGACCTGCATTAAATTGTCTGATAAATGATGAGTTTTTTTTTGCCCCTTTTGCGCATGACCCCAATCAAACTAAACCAACAAAATACATTCTTATGTATCAATGAAATGACACATTGTTATGGTTGTCTAACAATGATGACATTTATTTCCAAAGCTTGGTAGTGGTAGTTGTTGTATATGTGTTTAGACCTACACCACATTTTCTTCTTGCTTACAAATTACAATCACTGGATTCTGGAATATGCTACAGTCCATCAAACCGGGGTTGGTTGTGCAAGTGGAGCCCATTATGAATCCTTATGGCCCGTCCATAATTGATGACAAGCTAGATGCTATTGTTGTCAGGTATATCTTGACTATGATATCATGAATCTCTTGCAGTCTTTTAACTATAATTGCAATTTTCCCCTTGATGCTTTGACCATAACTCTAGTTTTGGTGCTCTAGCAAGGAAACCTTGGCAGGTGGTCATTCGGTGAATAAGAAGAGAGCAGAAAAAGGTCTTCCACAATTGAAGGTATGCAATGCATTTTTACTTCTCGACCATTAATTTTAGTAGTTTAAATGTGATACAATTTATTCTCGATATCAAATTAAGTTGTATAAAATTGATTCATCAAGCTAAACACTGAATAAATTGTTGGCAATTACGCCACCCCTTTAATGTCGAATGTTGCATGAACATTGACAGATTTGGTGGAAGAACGTGACAGATGAATAAATGGATTCTGAAATTTGGATCCCTGTTCATAGCTGCAGGAAAACAGTTGTAACTGGACCTGCAAAGGTCAATTTGGTCCAAATGAGTTTTACCAACCAATGAGAGAGAGTTTGTATTTGATCACTTCTTCAAATTTTGCCATGTGGAGGATTGAAATTTCCAAAGTTAAAATTTTGATACATATTTGGTAATAAATAAATAAATAATTTTAAAAAGTACTATGGTTTTTAGGATTTCCTTGCCCACTACTGAACTTTGGCGTCTCAGATGAGGTTTGTGGCAAGCTTGAAGAGCTTGTATACTAAGCTGTGAACTTTAGATTTAGAACTAGCACATGCATGTGTATTTATAGGTGACAAAAATTTCTATCTTAAAATCTCATTTAGGACGCTAACAAATGAAAACTTCGGTAAAAAATTCCATGAGAATTTACCAATATGATGTGAGATGCAAGCTCAGTGATAACATCTGATGAGTTTTTTTAAAGGATTCTAGCACAAAAGAAGACATGCTCCTGATAAAACAAGCCTAACTTCACAACTTTTGTTGTAACTATTAATGTAGGCATAAAAGCCTACTTGTAACTACTAATGCATGTAGAATTTGTCCTATTGCTGTAAAAGTAAAAACCGATTACATTTTAGTGAAAGAGGCTCAAACTCTATATATACGCCACAAATTATCATGTTTGTTCTTGAAGAGGTTTTATGAACTGAACTGTTGTCATTGCAACATTGTTGATATTGTACTATTTCTGGATATATCAGTATATCAGTCTTGACCATAGGCTATTACTCGAGGGATTCGGGGTATATAGATAAAAACGAAAACCAGCTTGAATAAGTTTAATTTAAAAAAGAAAAAAATAGCATACGGGGGAAATTATAGAAAAATCCCCCTCAAGTTTGTAGGATTATAAAGCCTTTCAAAAGTGAGTTTAGCCCCTCTGTTTTAATTTCTACAAAATTAATTTGTACACAAAAACTGTGGTCACAGGATATAACACTTCTCTGCATTTTCATGTTTATAATGTATAAGATTTTATATTGCAAATTGACGATTATGTCGGACATTGATGATTATTTGTCTAGAACTGAAACTGATGTTAAGTGTCAGTTTTAAAATCTTATGGGACTTTTCTGTAATTTACCCTAACGAACAGTGAAGGCACTGCCAAAATTCAGCAGAGGCACTATTTAAAAACAGAAGAAGAAAGTTCAATTTGAGGGTGTGCATGTGCACATCAGTTGTATGTAGCTCCCCTCTTATGTCAAAGCAAAGGTTACGGATTTACTCGACCAAAAGGAAGAACCAATAGCAGTTTGTTTGTTCTTATTTATTTCTCTCCTCTCTTAATGAACTATTGTGTCTTTGTAGGTGGAAGTTGTTGATCTTCTGCCAGAAGAAACAAGCGGGGAGAAGCTAAGCTCATCTGCTTTAAGGAGGCTTGAGTTTGAGAGGTCAAAGCAATCCAAAGAGCAGCCCATAGCAAAGCACAAAAATAACAACGAAGATGAGGAAATGAAACCAATTCTTCATTAATGATATCTTCTTAAAAGTCTCCATAGCCACAGGACTGACCTTGTACCAGTAAATATGCACACAAGTGAGTGATGAACCCTTATGCTTGTGACTGATGTGGTTTGGTGATTTAATCTATATTTGGTCCTTGGAGTGATCATTCAATTGCCTATCATAGTGCCATTGTATAATTTCTTATGCTACCCGACTTTCATCATGTGTAACAAAGTGTATGATACCTATCAGAATTCATGATAGGTGGAAAACTGTAATTTTTCTTCATCAGTGAAGATTGAAAGTTTTGTGAGTATCTCGTCATTCTTTGGGAAATTATTATGTTTATTGATATTCCCTGTTACTCATCAATCATGTTTGAGTTTCTGCTGCTGGACAATATCGAAATGCATTAATGTATTTTGATGAATGTATAACGTTTCTATTTGAAGGTGTGAAAGTTTTCACTGATCCCTGCCTATTGCCATTAATGATACATCAACAAATAATAACCTGCTGCCCTGCTGGACTGATCGTGCATTAATTGAAGGGTAATAATTTCCTTGATGTTCAGATCGAACGTGGGGGTGGTGGCGCAGTTGGCTAGCGCGTAGGTCTCATAGCTACTTTGAGTGATCCTGAGGTCGAGAGTTCGAGCCTCTCTCACCCCAATACTTTTTTTCCTATTTTTTCCTCATCGGGTACGGTTTCAGAATCAGGAGATCCGACCCAACAGAAATCCGTTAACCCTCTTCTACTCCTCCATCCATCACTTGTTACTTCTCGACCATTTTCATTTCATCTCAGCATTGGCCATCAATGGCGACCGCCAAAATATCAGCACAGTCCTATGAGTATCCATGGCGGGAAAAGCTCCAGAAGTTAAAATCCGAGCTCTCAAAGGGAGCATTGGCGGGATCTATCTTAGAGGAAGTGGTGTCATGTGACACCACATCCTCCAAGGTATTGGTAGAGGTTCATTTGATAAGTTGCAAGCATTAACACATTTCTTCCTACAACATTAATCTTACCAAGATATCTATTTTTTTCTAATAATAAAGAGAACAACTCTTTGATTGAGAATGAAGGGTATTTGTTTTGAAAATATAAAGAAGAGCAAGTGCAACAAGTAATCAACAATCTAATTTAGTTACATGTTTGTAATAAATCAAAAGTGATTGTTCAATAGAAATTCTCTTTAGTTTCTTAGAATAAACAAAAAGTAGGGGGTTTTGTTAAAAATGAAAATTAATGGTAGTTTGTTGAAGGATAATTGGTAACGTAACTAATGATGCGAGGATTGGTACTATTAATTATATGGTGACACCACTTTCTGAAAATTTTGGATCCGCTGCTGAAAGGGAGTGTGGGGATACTGGCATCTTGAAGCCTGGAACCCCTCGCTCTCAGCGCCCGAAAAAGCACCGGACTCCGCAAAGAAGTCATCCTCACTGGAGAGTAAGTCACAATCTCATTAATAATTTTTTTGGTAACTTTTGTTGATTTAGGGTTAGGGTGTTAGAAATTGACCGTATGATCCGGCGAAAGGAGAGATGAGGACGAAGAGGAAAGAGCATAAGGTGGATCGCATTGCTGCTGAGAAGTAAGTATTTTTGTTTCTAGATTATTCTAGGGTTTTAGACAAAAGGATGGATTTTTATTGTTTATTGTTGGGGTTTTTGATCGAGAGCAGGAGGGCAAATACGTTTGAGTTGATGAAGAAGATGTCGGAGATGCTACTGGATAATAAGGTTTGAACTTTTTGATCCCTACTGATGTATTCTAAACAAAAACGTTGCAAGTGCACAACTTGTATGTGTAGCATGCAAGTGTCAATCCCACGAGAAATGTGTGTTTAAGAAATATTCTAAAGTGGTTCTTGAATTGTGGTAGAAAAGACAGAGAGTAGAGGTTGGTTTGATGTTGATTAGATGTAAAGAAAAAGGCTAAAACAAGAAGAAGAGAATAAAACCAAGAGAAGAAGCAAATAAAAGAGACGAAGAAAATCAAGTTATAAAACTAGGAATTTAGGATTGAATCCACTAGCTAATTCCTATTTAGATTTTAGAACTACTCTCTTTTAATTCTCATATTACTAGATTTCTTGACATAGATTATCAAGTTATTTAAAACAAAACCTATCAAATTCATGTCTAAGCAATATCACCATTCATGAAAAGATATAAACAACTAGATAGTAATTCTAGAATTAAAAAATATAAACTATCAAACCATTTAAGATAAGCATAGCCTATCAAAAATTTCTTTACCAATTATTATTCTAGTTGATTATCCTAAACATGATTAATTAACCACAAAAGAAAGCAACTCAAAAACCAAATAGAAATTAAACTAGCTTCATCTAATTCTAGATATCCTAAGAAAATTAGCTACTCATCCTACTCTTAGAAAGCGAGATTAAAAAGCAAGAAAATACTAAATTACAAAGCATAAAACAAAGCATGAATTAAAAGTAAGAAATTAAATATTAAAACATGCAATTCTAAACAAGAAATAAAAAGGAAATATAAAACTTACATTGCAAGGGTTGGACCATTGTGAAGCAAATCTTCATCAACACAAGAAAAGAAGAAAATTAAAAATAGGAAAAACTTTTATTTTTATTGTAAAACTAGAGTTTTACAATGGTGGAAGACCTAATTAAAGGTCATTCTCTCCAAAATAGAGTTTATAAAATTTTACATATCCCTCACCCTCACTCTCTATCTCTATTTATAGCCTACAAAGAACCAATATCACCATTAGATCAAACTTGGACTCTAAGAAATCAAAATCAACCATTTATTAGTTTACATTTAGAAACTAATCGATTAGCCCATCAATTAGCTAATCGATTAGTTAATGATTAGCTCATCGATTAGTTTGTAATAGAATTTTATCTTCTTTGTTGACTTGTTAACTCGTCTTCTCTTAGGCTTTTGGGCTTTGTGGGCTTCAAGTAGAAGTCTTTTGGGCTTCTTTAATTTTTATTCGATAATTTCTTTATTTCTTGCAAATTCATAAAACACATGATATTAGCAAATATATTTATTTAATAAAATAGATAATGACGGTATAAAAGTGTAATAAAACATAGTGATTACCTACTCTCTTTTAATGTATTTGTTTAAAAATCATAGCTTGATAAATCAAAGTTTAGGATTTGATTGTTGTTCCTATTTTCCTAAAAATAACAGCATAGAAACAGGTAAGGCTTGATTTGTATAATTAAATAACTGCATAATATGAAACAAGATATATAATAGTAATACAATGGAAGCTGCTTGTCCTGTTTTTGGTTTACGAGGTTTAGAGTCTTGTATATATAACTTTTCTAGCATGTTACTTGTAGCTGTATGCTTCTTGTCTATTATTCATTTCAGTCATGTTATGCTCTTGGCGCATGTAGAGGATAACATGAAAATGTTTGACATTCATAGTTAAGACTTTATCCATGTACAATAGTAACAACTAGGCCTTTACTCCAAATGCTTGGGGTCGGCAATGAATCATTTTCTTCTATTTAGTTCTGTTAGGGGTTATTTCTTTTCGTTAACCACTATCATATGCTTCTTAGTTCTTCCCAACCAAGTTCCTATAGGCCCACATTTGATCCTCCTTGATCAGTTAAATATATTCTTATCATTTGTAATTCGCGCATTTAGTAATCTTCTGATGATTGTAGGATGATCTTGGCCCATCCATACATATTGTTCTTCACCACATTTTTTTCTTCTCTCGTGTTTAGAGTATAACCTTACATGTAACGCTATATCCGAAGAAAAGTCATGGTCACGCTTAGACTATTTCCCAAATCCCTTTCCAGAGTTCTCAATTCTAATACTTTGTTCCCAAATCAGAAATTGACACAACGATTGAGGTACATTCTCATATCAGAATTTGTAGGTTCGATTTAGTGGGCAAGATTTTGTGAGCTATTGGTGCGAACGACTTCAGGATAGCGTTGAGTTACAAGTGCAGTCTTGATTGATATTCTTGGCTTTTTTCTATTTGAAATATATCACAAGTGATGACGTATGATTTTTATACATTTTTATCATTGTAGTTTTCTTACATTTGTAGCAGATTACACCTTTTACCTCCTTACCTCTCTCCCTCCCTACCTCCACCTCCCTCCCTATAAATTTTCTAATTGTTTCCTACTCTTCATATTATATTCCTTGCTTTATATTCCCATCTTACATTAGAAATTCTTCTATTGTGATTCTGTTTTCAATTTGTATGATCCAACATACGTTGCTAAAAATCTGAATATATTTCCTGTTTGATCTATATACCCTTTTTGAGAGTCGTTATCGTCAATGTTATACCTTCTCGAGTCTTGTTACCTATTTTATGTCCATTTCTTGCTCTTTATACGTTAATCCTTTATCTTGTGATGTTTTAGCTTCTAAAGTACGAAAGAAAGCTCGTATATGCAGATGATGACATAGTAACTCCAAATAGGTTATGATTATATTTGAACATATAGGGGATAGAGGCCTAAGTGAAACTTTGACAGTTGGAACATTTACATGCTAGGTTATCCAGACACTTCATCTAGGCTGTCGTATCCATGTCCGACACTTTCCGTTTTTGTTTCCGTGTCGGTTCTTGAATATATATAAACATTTATTCCGATGTGTACTTAATACACAACACACGTTTTAGTTTTAAAAAACTCATGATACACTTCTTGAACGTATATTGTACATTAACCTCATATTTAAGCAACTTGTTTGACTCAGGGCCGGTTCTTTTTAGCACATCCTAGTTCAGAAGTATGATTTTTAAAAAACAAGTGCTTTTTCAATTTATAATCTATTCAATAAAAGAAACATAAAATGGTATAAGGATTTTAGTTCTCATAACATGTGAATGAAAAACAATATCAAATTCATATAAATTATTAATTTTAATATGTACGTATATAGCCGTATCCTGTATCCTAACTCTTACAGTTTTGCCGTGTCCCGTATCCACACCCGTGTATGTGTCTGTACCCGCACCCGCACCCGTATCCGTGCAACATAGTTTATATGCCTAAGTACTTGGTTATACTGCCAACCATGCCAGTCACTTCCCTTTGCTTATCCAATTTTTAATCACTAATGCTACACCACGTAATTAAGGGGAACAAAGTTTTATTGTTCCACTTGTACTGTATTAGTCATGTGAATCTCTTGATGCATCTCAAACAAGCTTAAAGGGATTATAGGAGTTTGGGGTCAACTTGACAATAAAACAGTAAAATAGCTGTTACCAAATTGAACTTCTATTTCTATGTAGCAGATTTTTCAGTAGTTTGTTTGGGTTTGTGAGCTTCTAGCATACCGGTTCAAGTTTTTAGAAAGAGCTACATGCATTGAAGTGAATAAGTGAACCGCTGCATAAACACTAATAAGCATCCTAGACGAAATATTCTAGACGGAAAAAAAATCCGTTTAGTTTGACTCAAAGTAGACGGAAATCTGTTAATTTAGTTTGGTGCTGCTCGATGTTTTCATCATAGCGATTATCTTCCACCCATCTCGATACTGATTAGTAACTAATATGACCAGTTAAAATCTTAAGTGTAGATCGTTATTAACAATACTGGAATTCGCTCATATATACCCTCAAATCTTCAATATTTGCAAAATCACCCTTTGCAAAATTACCCCCTTAATATTGGTATTTGCAAAGTTACCCCTCAAAAGTCGCATATTGGGTCTTTCTAGCGGTCCAACTTAAAAATGTGATTTTTAAACAAGGCAATGTCAAATTTTCCAGTAGTTTGCAACAATTTCCCGCTTAAAAACTGAAATTGTTAAGTGAAACGGGTAAAATAACAATGTGGAAGAATCGGACAGTAATTTTGCAAATACCAAGATTGGGGGGGTAATTTTGCAAATGTGGAAGATATGAGGGGTATATATGAAAAAAAACCCATCTTTATATAGGTTATTGACAATATTGAAATTGTGTTTTCTATCTAAGCCAACTCAAAAAATTTGGGACAAACACCAAGGCCTTATTGCTGCTGCTTCTCTTCTATAATAACTAATAGAGTTTTTTGTGTACTTCAAGCTCCAGCCCTTTCTACAATAGTTAAAACATGAAACATAGATCCAGGTCATTCGAAATATTGGAATTTGTTATTTTCGTTTCCTATAACTAGTCTGGCTTGATTATTTGTTATTTTACCTCCATTCAATTTGCTAATAGCTTCTGCTGTTCAACATGTTTCTAATAAGCATCTACTGATCTAGTATTTTCAATTCCATCATCTAGTTAGGCTTTTCACATTAAAGACAATTAGGAACTGGAAAAAAAAAATTGTTTCTAAGAAAAAGATTTACTTGAAAAGTTGAGCCCTCTGTCTAGTATCCCCCGACCAAGAAACGCAGGCGGGAGAAGAAAATGAATATGTAATATTGGTGTTTATAATGTTCAGTCACCACTAATGGAATCTTTTGTGGCTGGCATCATGATCGACAGTTGTAGTCCTTTATTACCAAAGAATTTCCCTTGGATTTGATTCACAGATTGTTGCTATATGTTCTTGTTTATAAACTGAAGATGAAGCTTCTAACGTATTTCCACTGATTTTGTGTCATTAATAAGTATGTCAATTCTAAGAGACAATTTATAGTCCAGATCCAGGACGGCCAAGCAGACTCAAAGATGAAAAAGCTCCATCCAAAGAGAGACTATAGGAATTAGAGCTTTAAGTTAACAAGTTCCCCAACTTCTTCCTCTAATAACGAATGCAAGCACTGATTTGAAATCGAAGAGTGTTTCTGTTTACGGCCTACATATTTGCAAGCAAGAACAGGTATGCTAACAGTAAACAACAAGCACTATTTTGCCGACAAACTCTGCAGGAAAACAAGCGCATTCTTTTCGTCAAATATAGACTATTGAAGTACAAGGGTTTGGCTGTCTTCTCAATTTCATGTCAAAGCTCATAAAGATTCGTCTTTTATACAGGCACTGCAAACAAAGGATATGTATATCAGTTCTGAATTTTATCTTCTTTTGTGGAACAAACGCATATTGAGTACCTGATATTCATCGTAACGATCCACAGAAAGGGGCACTCACCATCATGGTTCAGTTTAATGCTGAAAGCAAAATTTCAAGGCTCTTCATGGATATACAACACCTACATGAGCTTGTAACTTAATCTGAAGAAGTACATGGTTCTGAAAAAATTGCAGCAAAGAATATCATCAAATCACATCTTGCACAATACCATCAATAGAAGTATTAGATATAGTTTTGACAAGCCTTTTCAACTTATCAATTGTTATGAAGTGAGGCACAGAGCTTGCACGCTTACATCAGCATTAGAATATTAAAGTGCGCTGAAATTAAACAATATGCTTCCTTGGGGGGCAAGGAAAATTGTGCTCCAAGCCTCCAATGATTGTTTCTAAAACTGTAGCTTGAAGGAGTCGGTCTCGAGGTTGCCCTTTGTCGGGATATGTACAGATTGGGCACAGATGAAAAATGGTACAACATGGATAAAACTGTTTTAAAACCGGTGCTTCCTTCAAAATCCTTATGTTCCATCTAGTTAAAAGATCAATACTCCTGTTTCAGTTCTCAACTTCTCATTTTCAACTGAGAGTTGCTCAGAGCGAAAGCAATGTCATAAAATAATCCAAGACTGAGAGAGCCATATTCTGCAGATGCCTAGCCACCTAGTTACAATGAACCAGGACATATTGCCTCGGGCAAAAGCAACCAAGGCCAGGTACTTCATAGAAAGGTGGAGGAAAAAGGAGAGATCGGCTTGAAACCTGCTTGCCGCAAAATTACAATTGCAACATAGTTCCAGAATTCCTCACTTTTGGTTCCTGCACCAATTTGTGTTTGTTTTGAAGAATCGATAACAAAATGCCCCAAACCCAAAAAAAAAAAAAGGGAAGAACGAGAAGAAGATGAAAATGAAAGGTCCCAATTCTAGCTTTTGTAAAGTTCTCTTCTTTAATTCAGAAGAAAATGAAAAATGGTAAATGTTCATTGAATCCCATCAATAACCTTAATTATCCACTCTCTACTCTCACAATGGGATGCGAGGTTCACAATTTTTTTTCATAAACAACATTTCCCAATTTCCCAGTAAAATCCAATTAAAACAAAAGGATTCTGACACCAACTTTTGCTGATGACAGAAAATTCCACAACTTTGGCTAGTCTATTTTATCTAAAAACAAACACCGAAAGTTGCTTTGAAAAGCTGCTCTGATAAATAAAGAGCATCTTTTGGCCCACCCGTTTTACGGATTTCTAACAAATCCATGGAAATAAACATCGTTTGGCCCATCTGTTTTACGTAAATTTTAGAAGCCAAATACATCTTTCTAACTATTCCTACACGCGCCATCAAAATAGTTTTGAGTTTCACAAAATGGAAAAGCAGGTAATCAGACTTCTCATATTATGTCTTGAATGATAGTGGAAAAAGGTATTTGAGGGGATGCACTTAGTATTTAAAGGTCGAGGAGACCTAGAAGCAATAGACATGAAAGATGGAGGGTATTGTTCCAAAAATTCCACTCACCGCAGAGCATGTTCTTTGTGTAAATGTTACAGATGATTTTTCCCTGACATGCCATCTATGTGATACATATTTGCTGTGTTCTAATAAGTATACAAACTTTTTTATTTCATTTCTATCTTATGGAGTACGCATTGCACTCCATCCCCCAAGAAGGATTCAAAACTTATATAACAATGTGTGACCATTCCCAAATGTAGAAAGTTGGGCATAATCAAGTAAAAGAAAACTCAGAGAAGAAGACCATCCAAATTGCATTTTTTATCTTAATTTGACTAGGTATATCAATATAAAAGGTAAAGGAAACAAGGGGAATCACTCTACAGCTATGTCACACCATAATATATGTAGTGACTAGTGAGAGGCAAAGTATTCAAATTAATATGCAGAACAAAGTTAAACAACAAGAAAAGTGCTTCAGGGAGGTGGTTCCTCTATGTTTTTGGTTGTATCAAACAATTATGACAGTGAAGGATAACTTGAAAACCAGAAATACAGAAATATAGAACATGAAGTATATTCGCACCATGGTTTGTCTTTTTGTATGCATAGGATAGAATTAGCACAAGGGGGAAAAAAGAAAAGAAACTAAAATAAACTCAGCTCATAGGACTATAAGAGAATTATATACTTTGACAACAAAATAATGAGGATACAAGGAGAAATTGGAAGTCTTGTGATACAATGGAGGATAACAAACAATTTAAGCTTACCAGTTAACAGGCTGAAAACAGCACTTCTCATCACCAAGCTTGCACACAGCTGCATTATCTTTCTTCGCTCTTCACTGTAAAGAACAACACAAAAGGGGGGAAAAAAAAAAGGAAGCCAGATCTCGGGTTTTGGATGATGTCAGAAGCACATACAGCCATCAAAAGCTTGACTTCCGTGAAAAGACAAATTCCCAAAATGTAACTAAATGTAAAATGTACTCACGATCAGATAGGTCAGAAAGGCTTGCACAGTTGCATGCCAGGACAGACTGCTATTTCTACTGCAATTGCAATTTATAAGAACAGCAATAACATTAAACAGAACACTGGATGCTCAAATTTATTAGATTGGCATTGGGCATTTCTTTTGAGAATGTCCTAGTAAATGACAACGTCCACATTGAACAACCCTCTTTGGACGCTTCAAACTTTCCAACCGAAGAACCTTTTTCTTAGGGCGACCAGGTGGCCTCCGGGTCTTAGGTGGGCGTATAATAATATCCGTTTTACCGCCTCCTTCTGTTCCTTCAGCAAGCTCCTTCCACATACTTCTATCTGGAATGGGATGTATTGCTTGTGAATAAGCCTCACAGTACTTCCTCACACTAAAACATTCTTGAGCATAGAGACGGACATCTTCACCACAGGAGAGAAGCGCAGCTGCTGCATGTGCACATGGTATACCATACATTTGCCAACGACGACATGAGCAGCACCGGCTTTGTATATCCACAATATTTGTTCTCTCTGATGAAACAATTTCGAACTCAACTTTATTTGCACGGAGAACTTGGTAACATCGTGAATCGGCTACAGCTTCTGCGACAATTTTCTCAGCAGAGGGCACGAGGATTGAACCCAAAGACATACCTATGTTGCGACGTTCATGAAACCAAGCCGTTAATTGCTCTCTTATGTGTTCCATCATTTGCACTATTGGAAGCTCATGTCCTTCAAGGGCCCAATTGTACAGTAACTCTGTAACGCCCAGTGCAAAGTGTCCATATCGTATGCCTTCAAAGTACGCAACAGCCCAGAGGCTTGGTGGGAAGAGATGGAGCCAAGGCATGACATCTTGAACTTCCATCATTTCAGCCACCTTTGCATCAAATTCAGCTGCAGTCAGCGCATATACAGCATTCCAGAAAAGGTTGAGTAGTTTTGTATTCTTGAACTCTTCACGAAAGCTATCACTAACATGGCGAAGGCAGAATCCATGAAAAGAACTAGGAAAATGGGTCTCAACAGCTTCCACAATGCCCTTCTTCCTCTCTGACAGTATTGTCAATATAGGCATCTTATCCGTGTTTACTAAAATAAGCTTCCTTAATTCAGACAAAAACCAGATCCAATTATCATCACTCTCGGCATCCACAACAGCAAAAGCCAATGGAAACAGAGCGTCATCAGCATCAACAGCTGAAGCACATAACAAAGTCCCGAGATACTTTCCCTTGAGATCAGCCTTATCAATCTCCAGGAGTGGCCTACAAGCATGAAGAAAACCATAAATAGAAGCCCGGTATGATACAAAAAGCCGGTGGAAACAGTTTTCTTGGCCAGTGGCATAAACTAGTGCTATACTGCCAGCGTTTGTTCTCCTAATCTGCTCACAGTACGCAGGAAGAAATCGGAACCCTTCCTCATAAGTACCATGGACTGCTGCCATGCTTCGTTCTTTCCCACGCCAAGCTTGCATATAAGACACAGCAACCCCATGCTGCTCCCTGATATCCTGGAGAATCTCCTTCGGCTTATATTGTGGATTATCTCTCACTCGGGCTTCGACTGATCGAGCGACCCAACCCACACTAGCTTGTTGATGATGAGAATTCCGAACCCCTTCACAAGTGTGCTCAGCGTGCAAAGTCCTTACTGTGAAAGTAGAGACACCAGGACACTTAGCTACATGGACCCTCCACGGACACCCTTCTTTTGAGCATTTTGCAATAAACCGACTTCTATCAGACTTAACAATCCTGAGATCGAAATGTAGGGCAATGGCTATGTCTTTAAGTGTCCTTCGACAAGTTTCTACGTCGGGAAACTCTTGACCAATAACTAGAGTATAGTCTGTATTAACGAAATTATGTTCCTGGCCAGTAACTAAACCATGATCTTCTACACCAAGCAAATTATGATCTGGAACACCAAGCAAGTTATGATCTTGAGCACCAATGGATAACTGATGGTCCGCCATGAAAATTTTTATATAAGATCTGCCCTACTTCTTTCATTCAACCCATAAAATCTCCAAGCATCTAACTCTGAAGTAGTTTGTACCTGCGAAGTATTTAGATTGCATAAAACTGTATACCAAGTGGCAAAAGCGAAAATAATACCAAAATCTTGCCTTTATTTCAAATTTCACATCAAAACTGTTTTTTTAGCAGACAGAGCTATAATTGATCCCAAAAACTGACAAACTTACAAAAAGACCACGAATAAGCCCTAATTTAGCTCAGCTATTCAAGCATAACAATTTATTCGCAAGAACCCTACTAAAGATTCCATCTTTCTCAAAAATTAAACAAAAAGATACTCTATAGGAGAGAGAATGGAATGATACTAAGCTTACCAATCGAGTATAAGAAAACCCTAGGTCGAGATCGAACTCGAGACTTGCACCGCAATCCAAGCCAAAATGAGCTGACAATTCGATCGGAACCCTAGAAATTGGGAGGAAAACGATTCAATGGAGGGAATTTATTCAGATTTTACGATAATAATCGTGAGAGATTTTGGGGAAGAAGAAGAAAACCTAGAAAGGGGGCGAGTGAAGAGAGAGAGAGAGAGAGAGAGAGAAAGGGGCTGGGTTTGGATCGAGAAGATGTCGATAGTGTCCTTTATAGTTGCTAGTTTTTACTTTTTCGATGGGCCCATAGTGAATGGTTTGATAGTAAAACTGAGCAAGGTTCAGGTCCATTTGCAAAAATAGTTTAAATGGGCTTTTGGGCTGTCGGAAAATATGCGCAAACCTGGAGAGAGCAGTGAAAATGGAGTGAATATTTTTAAAGTTTCAACTCTTATGTTTGTATGCAAGATTTTCATTTAAAAGGGAGAAATTGCACTCCTCATCTATACCTTCAGTTGTATTGTACTCATAATTTCTCAACTACTTAAGTAGCAATTACCACCCGAAAAGGTTAAATTGCAATTAAACCCCTCTATCACTTGAATTGAGAGGTGTTAAGTACTATTACTAAAATAACTAAAAGATGATAAGTGCTACTGAAGATATACGAAAGGAGATTATCTGCAATTTACCCTTTAACATATAATTGCCATCATGTGTCCTGAATTGTGTTCGTTTTCACCCTTTAATTTAGATAAATCATAGTTTTCTACTAAAATAATAATGATTATGATTTTGGAGAGATGAAGTCCCTACTATCTATCTACAATGAAAAGAGGATCTGAATCCAGGTATTGTGCTTGCAAAATTATGAACGGTTATCAAAATGCGCACACAAACAACATTCCTAAAGCAAAGAGTGTGATACCTCTTGTTGATAGTATACGCTCATTTGATCCACCTCAAACATAGGTATCATCTAAACTTTGTGAATTATATTCATTCCATTTTTTTTACTCAAGATCATCCAGTAATAGACAATTATGATTCAAAATGTCAACTATACGATAGAGAAGATCCACAGTGTTGCAAACGAAAATTATTTTTTCAAAAATCAACAAATACACGTATGCAAACACCATTCCCAAACCAAAAAAGTACAATACCTCTTGCATTTGATACAAAGACTTAGCAATAGACAATAAGCCTCCTATGAAAACTGCATACACTTCTGGACATAAACAACAAATACCTTGCATCTCTTGTCATCATAAAACTCAAGCTTCTGCAATCATTTTCACTTTACTAGGCCTCACCTCAATGCCCTCAACGACGAGCCGGTGCTTTGAATCCAGAATGTCACTTCCTTCAAACTCATGCTCACCTCTCCATCATCTCCATCCTCATTGAAGAACTTCCCCATCTCAATCTCCATCCATCCATCATTCCTCTCATATGGAACTCACAGTTCATCAGATATATCATATGCACAGTGCTCGTAAACTTTGTTAGGATTTGAGCACACATCTTGTTCTGAGACTTGGGATCCAAGACTCATTGATACTTGTTGAAGAGGATACTTTAGGCCTGATGATTGAGGATTCAGTTGGAATATGAAAAAATGCTTTGGAGGTTTTATTAGGAGAGAGCTGTCTACAGTTGATTTTGCCGCATGTCAAACCACAAAACAAGCCGGAGTTCTGCAACTTCAGAAAACCTGATATCAGAAGCAATGCAGTAGGCCAAGCTTATAAAGCTCTAGCCTCTATGTGGATGTATCATAAGAATAGGGTATCATTAATCTATAAACGTGGACAAAGATAATGTTGTTTGTGGGGCCTGTTTTACATGGAGAATACATATCATAGGGAGATGAAATTGGACACCTAGAATACTAGCACCCCGAAATTGAATGCCTACAAAAATTGAATTTACAGTTTATATGGTGCAAGAACTTTTGTGTTTTTGGCCCTGTAGATAGTAACCCTTTATTATAAATACGCATCTTTAGTCACCTATTATTTCCTGTATCCATAAGAGATAAAAATAGAGACTGCAAGGAGGTGAGATTAGGGGTTGAAAGTTTGGTTGTAATCCTTCATTGATTAGTATAGTGGAATCTTAACCTGGTTGTACTCCAAGGATGTAGGTAATCACATTGGTCTCCGAACCTCGTTAACAAGTTCTGCCTTGCAATTATTTCTCTGGTTTTTTGTTCTTCTTTTGTTGACCTGCGGTTAGATTTTTTATTGCATTGAGATACTTAACATATTGATTCATCTTGCACAATACTTAGTGAATGAGACTTCCATTTCCATATCAGATGCATTATGTTGCCTGATGGACCCTTATCGATACTCCGTGTTAATGTATCTTAACATTTGTAGCATACGTTGAATACATCATTCATATATATAATACAGGTATACACAATTTGTTATCCCATGAATGATGAATCATGTATCAGATACTTAACTTTAGAATTTGATGCTTTATGTCATTTTGCCTAAACCAACATAATAGATTTGTATCTGAAATTGAGGCCTTACTGGATTATATGAATGGCGAATTCAGATTCAAGATTGAATTGAGACCCCCATTGGAAAACAAAAGATGGATTTACAGTTCTATTTGATGCATATAATTTTGTTTTGTTTGTAAGTGAGGTACATGATTGTTCATATGACTGGAGATACTTGAAAATATTCGTATTTGAGATAATGAGTTCTTGTTAATTGTATAACCTCACAAATTCATACATGCAAAAGAGAACATTAATATCTCCACATATATGGACACACGCAACATTTATAATTTTATCATTTCAATGTAAAGGAATGTATTCATTTCTATATTTTCAAGGTTTATTCTGTATTGAATATCGGTATTTTCATATCTATATTTTCATGGGTTTATTCTGTATACGAATATCGGTATTTTGTCATATCCTTTTCCTGCAACCTTGTAGTTCTGATATTAACAAAAAGTAGAGGAACTTCAGAACTTTCAGCCTTGCATTAACAAATTAATGGTTTCAGATTACGTGATACAAGTTAATTTTGGCCATTATGCACAAAGCAAATGTTTGTCCTGCTTATGTTCTGGTATGTGCTGATCTCCATAGTGGGGACTGTCGTTTTTACATTATCAGTTGAGATAATAACTGCAGGGCTTTAATATTACAAAAAATCCCCTAACTTTCAAAATATCAGAAAACTTTTTTAAAATTAGGGGTTATCAGAAAAATCCCTTAACTTTAAGACTTTATTAGAAAACCCTCTAATGAACTGAAATTTTTACTGGCAAAAATATCCTACCAGGATACTTTGCCCACCCATGAAAATTGCAATTTCCTAATATTTAGCTTGTTAGGGAGGTTTTCCACGTAAAATCTTGAAGTTAAAGTGGATTTCTTATTACGCCAAATTTGGGGGGTTTTCTGATATCTGAAAGTTACAGGGGTTATCTGATAATCGCCCAAAGCTAGGAGGTTTCTGGTAAACAGCCTAAATGGACCGGAAGAAGACCAAATGGTTTTAATCGTCAACAATCACAAATAATACTAGGACAAAGTGTTTACGAGTTCTTTTACTCAAGAGTACAAGGCCCATACAAAAAGAGTACAAGGCCCTCTCATTGTACACACATTTGATAACATTTAATGCAAAGACATTAATTAAGCCTGCAAGGAATAGGGTAGGCTCTAATAGAAACACTTAGGGGAGAGCATTCGGTCGGTTCGACCGGTTTCAGATCTTTTTCATCAAACCGAGACCGAACCGCAGTGTCATTAAACCGAAACCAGACCGAACCGAGTTTTTTCGGTTCGGTTCGGCCGGTTATTTCGGCTGTTATGAGCTTCGCCGGCAAATAGCAACAAGCGGAGATGACCACTGCACAGGTCCAAACGCTAAAAGAAGAACTGAGAAAACACCACTCCAAGCGAAGAAGAAAGAAGCTTGAAGAAGAAAGAAAGAAAGAAAAGAGAGAGACCACTCCAAGCGGAGAAGAAAGAAAGAAAAGAGAGATGTTCTTGAGAGTTAACCTGTCATAATAACTTACCTCGTAATTCGTAATGGAAAAGAAGTGCCTTTTACTTTTTGTGTACTAGAGTCTAGAGAGAAGTAGAAAGACCAGCCTACCTATCCCCTATTCTTGCTAATATTTAGATGAGCCAGCTGTTATTGTGCTGGGACTTGAAAAATCACATGAGTACATTGTGTGGGCCCCGTAAAGAGTGAGAGAGGCTATTAGGTGTGTTAACTGGGTGCACTGGAAACGGGTATTCGGTCGGTTCGGTAAATTCGGGTTCAATAGAACTTAACCCGATTCGACCCGAATTCAATGGAGAACCGAACCAAACTGTAAAATAGCGGGTGGTTCGGTCGGTTAGTTCGGTTTTACCCGAATTTTGCTCAGCCCTAGAAACACTTACAACTGCATAAACTTCTGCATATTAACAACAAACACCATCACGAACTACTAAAATCTAGATTGCATCTCTTACTCCATCATAAAATTCCAGCTTTTGCAGTGATTTTTCATTCAGTTAGTCCTCACCTCAATGCCCTCAATGATGAGCCCATGCTTTGAATATAGAACGTTCACTTCAATCAATCTCATGCTCACCTCTCCATCATCTGCATCCTCATTGACGAACTCCCCCATCTCGATCTCCATCCATCCATCGTTTCTCTCATATGGAACTCGTACTTCATCAGACACATTGTGTGGACATTGGAAGTGGAAACCTTTTTCGTTGGGATTTAAGCACACATCTTGTTCTGAGATTTGGGATCCGAGACTCACTGATGCTTGTTGAGCAGGATATTTTAGGCCATTTGATTGAGGAGTCAGTTTGAATATGAAAAATGCCTTGTAGGTTTTTTTAGGAGAGAGTTCTCTACAGTTGATTTTGCCACAAATGTCGAACCACCAAACAATTCGGAGCTCTGCAACTTCAGAAAACCTGATACCAGAAGATGGATATAAAATTGTGGCCCTCACCCGAAAATAAAAATAGAAAAGATGGATATACGATTCTACTGGACTTGTACTATCAAAAACTTAGTAGTTATATGAACACTCGAACACCTCACTTACAATTAACCTACTAGTTAAAAGGAAAAACTCAATGCAGCATGATGTTAAGTGAATCTAAACTTCTATAAGTGTAAATGTTCATAAAGGGTGTGTGTGCTTATCATACAACTAACATCACTTAGTCGAGATATTTTAGTAAAAAGAGTTTATGCTAGTTTTCTATAACAATTGCAAAATCTCTAACAGGTCTTAGTTTTGTAGCATTCACCGTTAAAATAACTACAGCTTGGTAAACTTCAAGGAAATCAAACGCGTAAATAAAAGTAATTTTCTAACTTAAAATCTAACTCAATATTCTATATATATGCACCTTGAGCGAGGGTGAAAAACCCATCTCCAGTACCGCTTGTCATCACCCCAAGCGATCCCCAGATCCCTCGCACATAACGTGTAACACTTGGCTCCGCTCTCCTTCTCCAAACGAAAAGCCTGCAAAACCAGCAAAATCAATACAAAACTCAAGGTAGTTATTTGAAACGCCAAGTATAAAAGGCTCAGTTTAAAATAAAATAAAATAACCTAAACTAGTCACTGGAATCAGAAACCTCCACACAGTTCTTAGCTGGTATAAACCCTCCTAGATTTACATGATTAAATCAATTTATCAGTGGAGGTCTCGAATGTATCGACCAAATATCATCTTGGTTCTTCATACCTGAAATTCATCAGCAAGAGTCCCTAACATTACCTCTGTCATAACTTTCGGTCCTTTTTACAAGTTTTGTTAAATCTTGCTTACGTGGTGGTGACGTGGCTCTGCCATGTCACTACCTTATCAGCAAAAAAAAATTAGTGAAAGTCTGAACTTACCCTGCCACATCAGCAAAAAAGTAGTGAAATTACAAGTTTGCCCTGCCATGTCACCGCCGCGTCAACAAGATTTAACGAAAGTTGGTAAAAAGAACCCAAATGATATTTGGTCAATATGTTAGGGACTTCCATTGAAGTTTTGCCTTTAGTTAATGAGTCATTTTACTATCATGTTGATAAAAATGCCATCATCTTTTACCTTATCTTTTTTAATTTTACTATCATGTTGATGAAAATACCGTCATCTTTTACCTTATCTTTTTATTAGTAGACTTATGCTTAAAGTTTTATTCAATTTAGAGTTAAAATCAAATTTTATTTTAAATCATTTTTCAATCGTCTCATTCTCCTTGTTCTTCTACCTTCTCCTCATTCAAAATTAGTTTCAATATGTCATAATAAAGAGCATAAAAATAAAAAATTATTTAAATGATAATAGTAAATCAAACACTTTACCAAAATCTAGTCCCTCAGCTCAGTTCATTGTTAAATTATAGGATAAAGGGGTTTTTCAAGAAAACACTTTCAAATGTGGCCAAATTGACAGAAACCATCTTTAAAGATTTTTATATACAGAAACCACATTATAAGTGGATTTAGTTTTTCATCAACCATTTGAGTGAAACTTCTGTAAAATTTTTACCCGAACTATCCGAAAAACCCTCCTTCCTTCTCCCTTCTTCCTCTTCATCCACCACCCTCCTCCATCCCATTTCCGCCTACCTCCTCATCTACCCATGCTCCTTCCTCCTCTATTAGCCTCCTCTCTCCTTCTCCCCCGCATCTCCTCCATCATCCTACCTCTTCCATTCCACTTCCACTTTCCTCCCTCCTTTCCACCCACCCTCTTTCTTTTCTCTTACATCCCATCTCACCCTCCTCCCATATTTCAATTGTGGTTTGCATGAAGAACGACGAGGCGGAGGTGGGTGGATGAGGAGGAGAAGGAAGAGGGTGTTTTCGGTATTTAGGATAAAATTTTAGGTTGATTGAAAGCTAAACTTACTTATGAGGTGGTTTCTATATATAAAAACTCTGAGGTTTTAATCGATTTAGCCTGTTTTAAACATTTTAAAAAACTCTAAACTTTAACAAAATCATAATATAAAAATCTATAACTAGGTATAATGAATTCTGTAAATGATTATATATTATGCAAAGAGAATTTCCAATTAAGAAATAGCCAAAAATTTCTTAAAGTTTGAGGTATATTGATCATACATTAGAGAATGGTTTTAACGATATTAGTAGAAGGAGGTTTTAATCAACTAAATGAATACAACAATAGAAGAAAATTGATTCTAGCAATCGATCTTAGGGGATTGTTCAAAATTTATTCAAATGAAGTAAAGACCGTAAGCATAACTCTAGGAGATTAAAAAAAGAAAAAGATTAATAAGGGTATTTTCGCCAAAGAAAATATCAAGGAAGTCAATAATGCAAACTTGAGGGGTTGTTGATCAAGTGATAAATATAGAGAGCTTTTATATTATTGTAGAATGATTAAATTGGTAATTAAAAATGACAAAATTGTACTTATAAGGGGTTATTTAAGACAGCTTAATAGACCTAGGGGTATAAATTAGAAATATGAAGATTTGGGGGTCTAACACACAAGTAAGAAAAGATTCAGGGCCTAATATGACAAAAGCCCTATTAGATTACCTTTTTACCTCCGTCGATGAGGATGGAATCGCATAAAATGAGGTAGAGCTGTTTCAGCGAGGAGTAGATCGGTGGATGGACGGCTCTGGACAATATGTCGGCGTGATCGGACGGCAGGAAATGCTGCCAGACGGCGTCTGAGTCGGCGGCGAAGCGGAACAACGGCGAGACGACTGCGGACCTGCACGCGTCGCGAGGTGAGGTCAGGGATAGCACGTGCGAGAGGCACTCCTCTGGCAGCCGCTGGATCCAACAAAATTCTTCCATTTTTTGGTTCTGAGTTATAATTTTCTCTTCTACTCTCTGCTATATAAATAATAAATCTTTTATGCGTAAGGGCGAAGGTTTTGAGGGAGAGGACAAGAGAAGACCAAAGTTCCGTTGACTTTTTTTTTTTTTTAAATAAAAAAAGACCTGGACAAAGACCAACCAATTATGAAGTCGAAAATCCTTTTTATATGTTTGTTGGAGAAGGAAAACTTCGAATCTATAGATCATTAGATCTCCAATGAAACACAAGCTTCAAAGTATCTTCTGTAAGTAATATCAATGTTTTAAAAAGACAACAAGACTCCGCCCTAGGTACTCTTAGGAGAGCGGAGACCGCTTATGTAGATTGCATTGCTTAAATCTTGGTTATAATCTCCACCGACTACAAACACTTCCTCCAATTTCTCTGACTTCTTGCAAAACCTGCTCTGTCACCACTTAAACAGAAAAAGAAATCTTCCTATGCAACGCACAACTCAAACCTGGACCAAACTTAGGTTTTGAAAATAGCAGTTCAAAAAAACTGGCTCCTACTGAAATTTCGTCTTATCAGTGTGGCTGCAAATGTTTTATGGATTTATACAACTGAAATTTAAATGTTGGTGATAAACATTTCCAAAGAAAAAAAATTGCAAAAGAATACTTCTGAATGTTACATATCATAGACGTCTATATAAGGTATGCTGCGAACGAGATTATACAGCAGTCAGTAAAACTCACATCTAAATGTTCCCAAACCCAAAGAGTCCAAAATCTCTTATACTGAATCTCATCAAGCCTGTAAAATTTACCAGACACAATAATTTTTGTCCATAACCAGAATTAAATTTAAGGACAAATTTTCATATAGCCCATATTCAACATTTATTTTCAAAAATCGACCCTATTCACACTTATTTGCCAAAATCGACCCAGTTTCAGTCGTTTTTGGCGAAAAAACTTCCCAAACTTCACGGTAAATGATTTCCCATGAAGTTTTTCAGCTTTTAAAACTTCACGGGAAATCATTTCCCGTGAAGTTTCAGGAAGATTTTAAGCCAAAATCGACCGATTCGACAGGTGGTAGAGTGCGATACAAGAAATAATGTGAATAAGTCGATTTTGAAAATAAATAAAAGGTCTAAAACGAAAATTTTGTCCTAAATTTAAAGAATCTGGTAAAATATATCAAGTTTACTGAGAAACTGTATCTGCTCAATTCTTAAAATCCATATACCTGTATACAAATCTCTGTTATAGCTTCATTTCTTTAGTCTCACCTCTATTCCAAGAACAGTAAGCCCACTCTTCCAATGCCCTCCTTTAACCTCCAATAAGCATATATCGACCTCTCCGTCATCACCACCATCATTAAAGAACTCGCCCATCTCAATCTCCATCCACCCATCATTTCTAACACTCGGAATCCTACTCTCCTCCAAATCCTCGCAAATTTCTTGCCCGGGTACACCCACAATCCCCGGAAAGAAACGATAGAACAGTCCACGGCCTCTTATAGATTGCTCACTCTGAGCAGGCTGTAAGCATACTTTGTGTTTAGATTCATGGGTCCCGAGCTTGACTGAGGTCTCTTGGGCGGGAACTCTGAGGCCGTACGATTCTGCATCTACCTGGTAGATGAGATATGCAGCATAGTTTGTTTTTGGGGAGAGAGTTCGGGTTTGAATTTTGCCGTGGATTTCTAGCCAGCAGACATTTAGGAGATGAGCCACCTCGGAGAACCTAGCAACAAGACTTTGATTCACCAGAAATATTGCTTGTTAGCGGATTTTGCAGTTTGGTGTCAAAGACGTTTGCAACATGTATCAGAAGTAACCAAAATTTGACAGAATGCATAACGAGATAAAAAAGATTAAAGTGGAAAAATATCTTGAAGAGTATGCAGAAATCAAGAAAACGACTTATGAACAGCATGCGGAAAATCTGAAGTTGTCATCCAAGAGCGTAGTTACACCGAAGTGATAACAAGGATCAACCATCATTCTATTTTTCTTGTGAATGTTGCCCACATGGTTAATTATAAAAGGAAAACAAAAGCATTATTTAATGAGAAAGAGAACAAAATGAACATGTGCATATTAACAATAGCCTCATCAAGCTTATAAATAAGACCCACGAAATAACATTTTTTATTAAAAAGGTAAAGTACAAATTTTCTTTGTCAAGTATTCATTCATGGTGGTTGGACTCTTAGATGCTAAGCATATCCACTACAAAGTTCTGAAAGGATTCGAACTGAGCAGCAATCACAACTCTATTACAGCAACAGCAGCAAAAACAACAACAAGAAAGATTTTATCCAAAGCTTTGGGGCTTGGTCACCTAGTTACATGAATCCTTTCTGTCAAGTAAGCTGGACAAGGGTCATCTTTTATGATCAATTTCACAGAGTTCCAATTATTAAGTTTATGTTAGTAATCAGCGACAAATGAAACTCTCATTTATCCCTCATCCTCAAACTTTCATGATTTTGATGTAATTATCTTGAATAGTATCTCATTCTTTTGTTAAAAGGGGTCTATTGATTGTGCATAATGCAGCAGTAAAAGCATGACTATATAGGACTATTAATTGGACGAGTAAAAGGGTCGTTCAGTATTCTCGTAGCGAGACAAGAAAAGAGATATCACAAGAAAGAATTAGGTTAGGTACCAACTACGTGTAGTTAGGTAACAAAGATTAACATGTGAATTTAGATATGTAGCGTTCCCATTGAAGGTTAAATTCATGTCTTAAAGTTAGTTTATCTTCCAAAAATTTGTCCAAACTAAATTGCCAAATGTAGCATGTATGCCAAGAGGAAACCATGACAGCACATAATGCCCAAGAATCAGATCATTGAAGACTTTGCAATAACAAATTGCAATAATAAGTTCATGCAATTTGAAGACTTTGCAATAATGCTTCCAGACAAAAGGAAACACTCCCAACACAATTTATTTCCATGACGTACGTAGCAACCCACATTGCCAAGTCACACAATAAAGCAAATCAAGCAAGAGATCTAACCTTGTATAAGCCACCGGGATCCATTGCCAATGTTGGGGGGGTGTCTCCCCATACAATGGTAAGCTCCCTAGCCGAAATCATATAACACTTTTCTCCGCTTCATCTCTCTAATTTAAAACTCTATCATCACCACATTCATCAACAAAGAAACAAAAATTAAACTCTGTAAAATTAACTTGGGAATGGCACCTGATCACATTTTCCTTACAAAAACTACATTGAGAAAACTTGTAGAAACAAATTTCAGCATCATTTTCTGCCGAGAGAGGAAATATTGATTTGCTACCAAACTTGAGTTCACATGGGCAAAATGTTGTGAGTAGCTAATAACGCCTTAATTTGTTTCTTGATATAGCCCAAAATTGAGTTGTCATAGAAAACATATTCATGGTAGCAAATCAAGATTTCCTCTCCGCACATTTTCACCTATGCAACAAAACTTTTCTTTCAACAAAAATGATTAATAAGCTCTCAAATACTTCATGTATCTTCAATTTAACAAATTAAAATTAATTTTTTTCCTCATATTTTCCTCTAGCAGTAAGAAATTCTCACTTTTCGACTCCATTTGTCATTATGCTCTTTGCAATGCTTGTTACGAGGAAAAGTCAGTGTTATCAATGCACGAAGCGCGGTGCGAGGCTTAAAATCCCTTTACAAGCACATGCGTAAGGAGCAATGCGATGCGCGCACTTGAGTGAAGCGAGGCTCACACCGTGCACATAAATTTTCAAGATAGAAAACCAAGCACGAAAGAACATGTTTATGAAATTTCACGTAAAAAATATGTCAACATAAATAATATTTACTACCAAATCACAAAACAAATTCTTAATTCATAATGCTACCACACCTAACATAAAAAAGAAGTTCAAAATTTTCCAAATTAATTGTCAAATCAAAACTAATATTGAAGCAAAATCAAATACTAAACAAGAACTAGTGAGGGTCCTCAATCAGGCTACTAAAAAGGCCTAATGGGTTCATTTTCCATTTTTGGATATGGATTATCGCATATAAGAACAAAAATATACTAGGCTATGTCTTGCATGCACCCTCATAAAGTGTCCTCATGCAGGGCACTGCGAGGTGCAAAAAGGCGCTACCCATCCGATGTGGGGTGCTTTGCCACCGCCCCACATTGCAGTGCGCATGAGGCACAATGAGCCGCACGGCCTTTAAAATAAACTAACAGAAAAAAAAAAAATTCTTGAATTAGTTCCAAATTCTAACCTTAACTGATCAATACTAGCTCATTACCTTCATTGTGAAAGGATTCTTACAATACAGACAAAAAATAAAAAATAAAAAATAAAAAATCTCTTAACGTTAATTTTTGTAGAAATTTCTACAAGGAGCAGAATAAAAAAAAAGCCCTAAAATTGAGCGCAGAAAAACTCACCATCTTACCGCCATCAATCAAGATCGGATCGCAGGGCCTGAAGTAAAGCTCCCTCTTCGACGAGTACTCCACTGGAAAGCCGCCGACACCACCGCCGACCTGCACGAATCACGAGGCGAAGTCAGGGACAGCACGTGCGATATGCACGCCTCGGGAAGCCTGTTGATGCCGTCACCGCCTTCCATCGTCGATGGTACAGTTAAAAATGTCCACCTTTTTTACTCTTCGTTGTCATTTGATGAAGTGAAAACAAAGGAGAAGCATATTTATGTGAAGTCAATACTTACACGGAGTTCCTTTTTACAGATTGCTCCACTTTAAAATATTTATTCACAGAATTAAGTCACATATGGAATAAATTCTGGAACTACAAGGAAAATCGGGTAGCACGAAGGTACAAAGGTAGAGAGTGACTATTGTTGTATCCCGAGAATTCCCAAGTCTAATAAGGCCTTAAGAGTTGGCCACTGTTGCTATTTGTTGGCCCATGAATTGACCGGCCCATTTGATGGAGAGGCCCAGTTCATTCTTTACTTACCCGACCCTCGGTTTCTTTCCTCTTTGAGTCCGCTGCCTTGAAACCCTAGTTTCCTCTCCTCCCCTCTCGGCCGCTTTCGAAAACCTAGAAATCTCTCCCTCGTGTGGTGCCCTCTTCTATATATAGAAGGGTTGGTAGTAGCTTCGAGGGTGAGGTGATGAGAGGGACTTTGTCGCGATCTCTCCCGTTTCTCTGTGAAGCTTTTCTCCGTCCATTGCTTTGTGCGATCCCCCTTTCTTTGTGAGGCGTGTGGCTTTGTCCCCTTGTATCCTTGGTGGTGCACTTGAGAAGGATCAATCGAGGCCGATTGAAGCGGGCTTCGAGCCAAGCAGCGACACCGATCCTCAACGGTGGTATCGAGCCTCGTTGAGTCGTCGCCGTTCAAAACCGGCCGATCATTTGCCGGATCTCGGCCGAGCCCCACGAGATCGGTGGCCGAACCGTCGCCGCCGCCGTTCCGACCATCGAACCGCCGCCCGCCGTCAGCGTGGGTAAGGTCGAAACCCTATCCTAGGGTTTCGCTCGAGTAAAGAGACCTATCCTGCGTTTACTTGCGATATTTGGTGTTGAAATTTCATTTGGTCGTTGAAATTAAAATTTAATTTGGTCATTGAAATTAAAATTTCATTTGGTCATTTGTCTTATTCTTACGTGTGAAGGATGTCTGCTACTAATCACTATGGTATGGTTCAATATGGTTTGGTTCCGTTCAACGGAAAATCTGATTTTAGCATTTGGAAACAAAAAATAAAATGTATTTTAATTCAGCAGAAGTCTGTTAGGGCTATTGGTCAGACTTATTTGGCCGACGAAGAAAAAAGGGCTGAAATGAACGAAAATGCATGTTCCACAATTTATTTGAACTTATCTGACTCTGTGCTTAGAAAAGTTGGAATTTTGGAATCTGCTAAAACCCTTTGGGATAAACTTGAAGAACTATATACAGAAACCTCTTTACCCAGTAAAATGTTTTTGCTTGAAAAATTTTTCAAATTTAGATTGGATATGTCTAAGGACATTGAGGAGAACCTAGATGTTTTCACAAAACTTATTTCAGACATTAAGTTAGCCGGTGATAAACATATAGACGAATATACTCCTATTGCACTTCTAAATGCTATTCCTGACTCATATAGTGATGTAAAATCTGCTATTAAATATGGTAGAGATGAGGTTACCCTTGATATTGTGATCAATGGTCTTAAGAGTAAGGAATTAGATTTAAAACATTCTAGGGAAAATAAAAATTCTGGTGAGGTTATGCATGTGAGGGGTAGGCCTCAGAATAGGTCTAATAACCAAAAGAATGCAAGTAATGGGGAATCAAGTAAGAAAAAATTTGAAAATGGAAGGGGTAGATCTAAGTCCAGGTTTAAAGTTAAAAAATGCTATAATTGTCATGGCCGGTCACTTTATTAAAGATTGTCCTAAACCTAAGAAATATCGACAAAATGATCATGCTAATATGGTACATCTGTGAGGGCAAAATGGGTGAAATTTTCATGATTAATAATCTTTGTGATTATGCATATTTGAACTCTGTGTTGTCTGATTCTTTGTGTAAATCAGATTGGTTATTAGACTCTGGTTGTACTTTTCATATGACTCCTTTTAAAACATGTTTCAAACTACAAGAAAATAGAGAATGGCTTTGTGTCAATGGCAAATGAAAAGAAAAGCAATGTTTTAGGAACTGGTGATGTATGCCTTAGGTTTTCTTCAGGTTCTGAGTTTACTTTGAAGAATGTTAGGCATGTTCCTGATTTAAGTTATAACTTGATTTCTTGTGCATCTCTAGAAAATGATGGTTTGGAGGGAAAATGGGGTAAAGGGGTTATGAAAATTCTGAAAGGGTCTCTTGTTATTTTTACTGCTGAAAAACAAAATAACTTGTATGTTTGTCATGCTGAACCTGTGCTTGATTCTGTTAACTCTGTGATAGGTGATAAATCTGTTTTATGGCATAATAGATTAGGTCACATGAGTAATAAAGGATTAGAAATTTTGCATAAAGGAGGTCACTTTGGTAGTGATAAAATATCCACCATCCCTTTCTGTGAATCTTGTGTGCTAGGAAAACAACATAGGGTTAGTTTTCCGTTTCTTCTTTCCTAATCGGTCTAAGTGTCTTGATGTACTTGAATATTTGCATCTTGATGTGTGGGGTCCCTCTAGTGTTTCTACATGGAGGGAACCAATATTTTCTTTCCATAATTGATGACTACTCTAGGAAAGTTTGGGTTTTACTCATGAAATAAAAATCGAAGTTTTTGATAAATTTAAAAGCTGGAAAATTATGATTGAAAACCAAGCGGAAAGAAAATCAAAACTCTTAGGACAGATAATGGTCTTGAGTTTTGTAACAAACAATTGAATGACTTGTGTGCTACTTGGGGTATTAAAAGACATAAAAGCTGTTCCTACACACCACAAAATGGGGTTCTTGAAAGGATGAATAGAACTCTCTTAGAGAGGGTGAGGGCTATGTTGGCCACATCTGGGCTCTCGAAGTTCGGGGAGAAGCTGTTTGTACTGCGGCTTATTTGATTAATAGGTCTCCTTCTGTTCCCTTAGGAGGGAAATGCCCTGAATTTGTGTTCACGGGCAAACCTCTTGATTTAAATAACTTGAGAATTTTGAGTCTTGGCTATGTGCATCAAAAGATTGATAAGTTAGAACCTAGATCTAAGAAATGTGTTTTCTTAGGATACCACGAAGGGTAAAAGGTTATAGGCTTTGGAATAAGAGTGAACCGGGGTTTAAGATAGTAATAAGTAGAGATGTTGTTTTTAATGAAAATGAATTTCCTTGTTTATCTTTACCTGTTCCTATTTCCGAAAATGATGCTCCAAATGAGGTGGAGCAAATGCGTATTAGTAATCAATCTGAATTACCTCCTGAAGAGAAATTGAATGATATAATTATTGAAAATCAAGATGAGATTATTCCTAATGAGGTGGAGCATAATATGGGAAATAGATAACATGCATGATTTGAATGATTATCAACTCACTAGGGATAGAAATAAAAGAACCATTAGGAAACACGATAGATATAGAGATTGCAATTTGGTGATTGTAATATGTCCGAGTTTGCCTTTAATGTGTTTGAATCCCTTGAGTGCAATGAACCTAAGACTTATAGTGAAGCATTAAGGTCAAAATATTCTAAAGAATGGATTAGTGCTATGAAGAGTGAGATGGAATCACGAGAATTAACCAAACATGGAAACTTGTTCCTAAACCTACTAGTTGTTACGTAGTGGATTTGTAAGTGGTCATTTAAGGTGAAACAAGAATCTGAAGGTGTTAGGTTTAAGGCTAGATTAGTAGCTAAGGGATTTACTCAAAAGGAGGGAATTGATTATCTTTGAAATTTTTGCCCTGTTGTCAAATTCACTCTTGTTAGAATTATGCTTGCTTTAGTTGCTCATTTTAATTGGGAATTAAAACAAATGGATGTTACTCTTGCTTTCTTACATGGTGACCTTGACAAAAATATTTATATGCACCAACACGAGGGCTTTGTGGACCCTAAATTGCCCGATCATGTGTGTTTGTTAAAAAGGCTTTGTATGGTTTAAAACAATCACCTAGGCAATGGAATATAAGATTTGATAAATGCATGCAATCTTTAAAGTTTAAAAGGAGTTCTGCGATCATTGCACGTATTATAAGAATATAGACTCACGTACTGTATTTCTTTTAATTTATGTGGATGACATGTTGATTGTTAGCCCTTGTTTGAAGTCCATTGAGCATGTTCAAAAATGTCTTTGTGAAAATTTTGACATGAAAGACTTAGGCGATGCAAAAAGAATTCTAGGCATGAATATTATTAGAGACAAAACAAATCTACGCTAGTTTTAAACCAAAGTCCATACGTCGAAAAACTTTTGAATAAATTTGCTATGTGCGATGCCAAATCGTGAATGTGCCTCTTGCTTCCCATTTTGTGTTAAGTAAGGATCAGTCCCCAAAGCTGGCCGAAATAAAAGATATGAAGAAGGTGCCATATTCGAATGCTATAGGATCATCATGTATCTCATGGTTAGCACTAGACGACATTGCATATGCAGTTAGTTGCTTGAGTAGATATATGTCAAATCTGGTATGCCTCATTGGAATGCCTTGAAATGGCTTTTAAGATATTTAAAATCCTCGTGAATGTAGGATTAACCTTCTCTAAGTGTTGAAGGTGTTAAACTAGTTGGCTATGTAGATTCCAATTATGCAAATGATAGAGATAATAGAAAATCTACTACTTCCTATGTGTTCACTTTGTGTGGCTCTTGCATAAGTTGGAAATCTCAACTACAACCCATTGTTGCTTTATCTACTCTTGAATCAGTATGTTCTTGCCCTTTGAAGCTTTTAAAGAAGCTATTTGGCTTAGGGGCCTTATATCCGAAATTGGTTTTCTTGATAAAAATGTGGTTGTATTTTACGATAGTCAATCTGCTATTCAACTTTGCAAAATCTGTTTTTCATGATAGAACTAAACATATTGATGTCGATTTCATTACATTGGGATATAGTTGAAAAGGGTATTGTGAAGTTGGAGAAAATTCCCTCGAATTTAATCCGGTGACATGGGTACTAAGTGTTTGGCTATTGAAAAATTTATCTCGTGTCAAAGAATTTTGAACTTTGACATTGGGTAATTTTCCCCTTGCTTTGTGTGTTGCCTTTGTGGCCTATTAACTTACTTTGTGTTTGTTAATAGCTTTGTGATTTTCCTTGAACTTCGATGACCGTTTGGTAGAGTTCGGTCCTTTGTGGACTTGGCATGCTTGGTGATCTTGCCCGATCTTTGTGATCGAGTTTACTTTGTGTATTCTCTTCCATTGCTTGTATCCTCTTTGTGATCATACGGTAATGGTAATGTTATGGCGATGATGAGTCCTGCGATTCAGTATTCCTTTCTTGATTGCACTACCTTGGGCCAAAGGTGGAGATTGTTGCTATTTGTTGGCCCATGAATTGACCGCCCATTTGATGGAGAGGCCAGTTCATTCTTTACTTACCCGACCCTCGGTTTCTTTCCTCTTTGAGTCCGCGCCTTGAAACCCTAGTTTCCTCTCCTCCCCTCTCGGCCGCTTTGAAAACCCTAGAAATCTCTCCCTCGTGTGGTGCCCTCTTCTATATATAGAAGGGTTGGTAGTAGCTTCGAGGGTGAGGTGATGAAGGGACTTTGTGCGATCTCTCCCGTTTCTCTGTGAAGCTTTTCTCCGTCCATTGCTTTGTGCGATCCCCCTTTCTTTGTGAGAGGTGTGGCTTTGTCCCCTTGTATCCTTGGTGGTGCACTTGAGAAGGATCAATCGAGGCGATTGAAGCGGGCTTCGAGCCAAACGACGACACCGATCCTCAACAGCCACGCTAAGTCCTATAATCTAAAAATCCGACCCGGATGCGAGCACCGCATATCTCTCTGGCAGTCTGAGTCCGAGACGACAGACTTCTTCAAGCCGGTATCTGTTAAAGAAATCCGAGTCCAAGACGAGAGGCGTCTTCTGGTTGGACTCCACTAGAGAATGTCTTAAACGACAGAATGACCTATCAGCTTTATAAACGCCACTCGCATTTAATGCACAGTGCTCGTAAACTTTGTTATAGGATTCGAGCACACATCTTGTTCTGAGACTTGGGATCCAGCACTCATTGATACTTACTTGTTGAAGAGGATATTTGAGGCCTGATGATTGAGGATTCAGTAAGAATATGAAAAATGCTTTGGAGGTTTTATTAGGAGAGAGCTGTCTACAGTTGATTTTGACGCATGTCCAACCACCAAACAAGCCGGAGCTCTGCAACTTCAGAAAACCTGATATCAGAAGCAATGCACTAGGCCAAGCTTATAAAGCTCTAGCCTCTATGTGTATGTATCATAAGAACAGGGAATCATTTAATCTATAAGCGTGGACAAGGATAATCTTGTTTGTGGGGCCTGTTTTACATGGAGAATACATATCATAGGAGATGAAATTGGACACCTAGAATACTAGCACCCGAAATTGAATTCCTACAAAAATTGAATTTAAAGTTTATATGGTGCGAGAACTTTTGTGTTTTGGCCCTGTAGATAGAAACCCTTTGTTATAAATATGCATATTTAGTTAGCCTATTATTTCTGTATCCAGAGGAGATAAAAATAGAGACTGCAAGGAGGCGAGATTAGTGGTTGAAAGATTGGTTGTAATCCTTCATTGATTAGTAGTGGAATCTTAACCTAGTTGTACTCCAAGGATGTAGGTAATCACAATGGTCTTGAACCTCGTTAACAAGTTTTGTACTGTAATTATTTCTCTGGGTTTTCATTCTTCTTTTGTTGACCTGCGGTAAGATTTTTTATTGCATAGAGATGCATATTGATCCATCTTGCACAATACTTAGTGAATAAGACATCCATTTCCATATCAGATGCATTATGTTGCCTGATGGACCCTTATCGATACTCCGTGTTAATGTATCTTAACATTTGCAGCATACATTGGATACATCATTGATATATAAGACAGGTATACACATTTTGTTATCCCATGAATCATATATCAGATGCTTAATTTTAGAATTTGATGCTTTATGCCATTTTCCCTAAGCCAACATAATAGATTTGCATCTTAAATTGAGGCTTTACTGGATAATATGAATGGCGAATTCAGGTTCAAGATTGAATTGAGACCCTCATTGGAAAACAAAAGATGGATTTACAGTTCTATTTGATGCATATAATTTTGTTTCGCTTATAAGTGAGGTACATGATTGTTCGTATGACTGGAGATAATTGAAAATATTCGTATTTGAGATAATGAGTTCTTGTTAACTGTATAACCTCACAAATTCATACATGCAAAAGAGAACATTAATATATCCACATATATGGACACGCGCCACATTTATAATTTTATCATTTCAATGTAAAGGAATGTATTCATTTCTATATTTTCAAGGTTTATTCTGTATATGAATATCGGTATTTTGTCATATCCTTTTCCTGCAACCTTGTAGTTCTGATATTAACGAAAAGTAGAGGAACTTCAGAACTTTCAGCCCTTGCATTAACAAATTAATGGTTTCAGACTACTTGATACAAGTTAATTTTGGCCATTATGCACAAAGTAAATGTTTGTCCTGCTTATGTTCTGGTATGTGCTGATCTCCACAGTGGGGACTATCGTTTTGTTATTATCAGTTGAGATAATAACTACAGGGCTTTAATATCAGAAATAATCCTAACTTTCAAAATATCAGAAAACCTTTTAAAATTAGGGGTTATCAGATAACCCCTTAGCTTTAAGATTTTATTAGAAACCCTCTAATGAACTGAAATTTTTACTGACAAAATATCCTACCAGGACACTTTGCCCACCCATGAAAATTGCAATTTCCTGATATTTAGCTTGTTATGAAGGTTTTCCACGTAAAATCTTTAAGTTAAAATGAATTTTCTTATTACGCCTAATTTAAGGGGTTTTCTGATATCTGAAAGTTATTGGGGTTATCTGATAATCGTCCAAAGCTAGAAGGTTTTGGTAAACAGCCTAAAAGGCCCGGAAGAAGACCAAATGGTTTTAATCGTCAACAATCACAAATAATACAAAGACAAACTGTTTACGAGTTCTTTTACTCAAGAGTACAAGGCCCATACATAAAGAGTAAAAGTCCCTCTTATTGTACCCACATTTGATGACATTTAATGCAAAGACATTAATTAAGCCTGCAAGGAATAGGGTAGGCTCTAACAGAAACACTTACAACTGCATAAACTTCTTCATATTAACAACAAACACCATCACGAACTACTAAAATCTAGATTGCATCTCTTACTCCATCATAAAATTCCAGCATTTGCAGTGATTTTTCATTCATTTAGTCCTCACCTCAATGCCCTCAATGATGAGCCCATGCTTTGAATATAGAACGTTCACTTCACTCAATCTCATGCTCACCTCTCCATCATCTCCATCCTCATTGAAGAACTCCCCATCTCGATCTGCAATATTAGAGACCACCCACAGCATCGCAAAACTATAGGAGAATCAATAAAAATACAGAAATACAAACAACATTCCCGTACAAAAGAGTCCAAACCCTCTTATTGTACACACATTTGATAACATTTAATGCAAAGACATTAATTAAGCCTGCAAGGAATAGGGTAGGCTCAAATAGAAACACTTACAACTGCATAAACTTCTGGATATTAACAACGAACACCATCACGAACTACTAAAATCTTTTATAGCTGTATACAAATATCTGTTATAGCTTCATTTCTTTGGTCTCACTTCTATTCCAAGAACAGTAAGCCCCTCTTCCAATGCCCTGCAACCTCCAATAAGCACATATCGACCTCACCGTCATCACCGCCATCATTAAAGAACTTCGCCCATCTCAATCTCCCTCCACCCATCATTTCTAACACCCACAATCCCTGTAAGGATACCGTGTCTAGATTCATGGGTCCCGAGCTTGACTGAGGTCTGGGCGGGAACACTGAGGCCGTGTGATGCTGCATCTACCGTGTAGATGAGATATGCAGCATAGTTTGTTTTTGGGGAGAGAGTTCGGGTTTGAATTTTGCCGTGGATTTCTAGCCACCAGACATCCCGGAGATAAGCCACCTTGGAGAACCTAGCAACAAGACTTTGATTCACCAGAAATATTGCTTGTTAGCGGATTTTGCAGTTTGGTGTCAAAGACGTTTGCAACATGTATCAGAAGTAACCAAAATTTGACAGAATGCATAATGAGATAAAAAAGATTAAAATGGAAAAATATCTTGAAGAGTATGCAGAAATCAAGAAAACGACTTATGAACAGCATGCGGAAAATCTGAAGTTGTCATCCAAGAGCGTAGGTACACCGAAGTGATACAAGGATCAGCCATCATTCTATTTTTCTTGTGAATGTTGTCCACATGGTTAATTATAAAAGGAAAACAAAAGCATAATTTAATGAGAAAGAGAACAAAATGAACATGTGCATATTAACAACAAACACCATCACGAACTACTAAAATCTAGATTGCATCTCTTACTCCATCATAAAATTCCAGCATTTGCAGTGATTTTTCATTCATTTAGTCCTCACCTCAATGCCCTCAATGATGAGCCCATGCTTTGAATATAGAACGTTCACTTCACTCAATCTCATGCTCACCTCTCCATCATCTCCATCCTCATTGAAGAACTCCCCATCTCGATCTGCAATATTAGAGACCACCCACAGCATCGCAAAACTATAGGAGAATCAATAAAAATACAGAAATACAAACAACATTCCCGTACAAAAGAGTCCAAACCCCTCTTATTGTACACACATTTGATAACATTTAATGCAAAGACATTAATTAAGCCTGCAAGGAATAGGGTAGGCTCAAATAGAAACACTTACAACTGCATAAACTTCTGGATATTAACAACGAACACCATCACGAACTACTAAAATCTAGATTGCATCTCTTACTCCATCATAAAATTCCAGCATTTGCAGTGATTTTTCATTCATTTAGTCCTCACCTCAATGCCCTCAATGATGAGCCCATGCTTTGAATATAGAACGTTCACTTCACTCAATCTCATGCTCACCTCTCCATCATCTCCATCCTCATTGAAGAACTCCCCCATCTCGATCTGCAATATTAGAGACCACCCACAGCATCGCAAAACTATAGGAGAATCAATAAAAATACAGAAATACAAACAACATTCCCGTACAAAAAGAGTCCAAACCCCTCTTATTGTACCCACATTTGATGACATTTAATGCAAAGACATTAATTAAGCCTGCAAGGAATAGGGTAGGCTCTAACAGAAACACTTACCAACTGCATAAACTTCTGGATATTAACAACGAACACCATCACGAACTACTAAAATCTAGATTGCATCTCTTACTCCATCATAAAATTCCAGCATTTGCAGTGATTTTTCATTCATTTAGTCCTCACCTCAATGCCCTCAATGATGAGCCCATGCTTTGAATATAGAACGTTCACTTCACTCAATCTCATGCTCACCTCTCCATCATCTCCATCCTCATTGAAGAACTCCCCATCTCGATCTGCAATATTAGAGACCACCCACAGCATCGCAAAACTATAGGAGAATCAATAAAAATACAGAAATACAAACAACATTCCCGTACAAAAGAGTCCAAACCCCTCTTATTGTACACACATTTGATAACATTTAATGCAAAGACATTAATTAAGCCTGCAAGGAATAGGGTAGGCTCAAATAGAAACACTTACAACTGCATAAACTTCTTCATATTAACAACAAACACCATCACGAACTACTAAAATCTAGATTGCATCTCTTACTCCATCATAAAATTCCAGCATTTGCAGTGATTTTTCATTCATTTAGTCCTCACCTCAATGCCCTCAATGATGAGCCCATGCTTTGAATATAGAACGTTCACTTCACTCAATCTCATGCTCACCTCTCCATCATCTCCATCCTCATTGAAGAACTCCCCCATCTCGATCTGCAATATTAGAGACCACCCACAGCATCGCAAAACTATAGGAGAATCAATAAAAATACAGAAATACAAACAACATTCCCGTACAAAAAGAGTCCAAACCCCTCTTATTGTACACACATTTGATAACATTTAATGCAAAGACATTAATTAAGCCTGCAAGGAATAGGGTAGGCTCTAACAGAAACACTTACCAACTGCATAAACTTCTGGATATTAACAACGAACACCATCACGAACTAATAAAATCTTTTATAGCTGTATACAAATATCTGTTATAGCTTCATTTCTTTGGTCTCACTTCTATTCCAAGAACAGTAAGCCCCCTCTTCCAATGCCCTGCAACCTCCAATAAGCACATATCGACCTCACCGTCATCACCGCCATCATTAAAGAACTCGCCCATCTCAATCTCCCTCCACCCATCATTTCTAACACCCACAATCCCCTGTAAGGATACTTCGTGTCTAGATTCATGGGTCCCGAGCTTGACTGAGGTCTGGGCGGGAACACTGAGGCCGTGTGATGCTGCATCTACCGTGTAGATGAGATATGCAGCATAGTTTGTTTTTGGGGAGAGAGTTCGGGTTTGAATTTTGCCGTGGATTTCTAGCCACCAGACATCCGGAGATAAGCCACCTTGGAGAACCTAGCAAAACTTAGTAGTTATATGAACACTCGAACACCTCACTTACAATTAACCTACTAGTTAAAAGGAAAAACTCAATGCAGCATGATGTTAAGTGAATCTAAACTTCTATAAGTGTAAATGTTCATAAAGGGTGTGTGTGCTTATCATACAACTAACATCACTTAGTCGAGATATTTTAGTAAAAGAGTTTATGCTAGTTTTCTATAACAATTGCAAAATCTCTAACAGGTCTTAGTTTTGTAGCATTCACCGTTAAAATAACTACAGCTTGGTAAACTTCAAGGAAATCAAACGCGTAAATAAAAGTAATTTTCTAACTTAAAATCTAACTCAATATTCTATATATATGCACCTTGAGCGAGGGTGAAAAACCATCTCCAGTACCGCTTGTCATCACCCCAAGCGATCCCCAGATCCCTCGCACATAACGTGTAACACTTGGCTCCTCTCCTTCTCCAAACGAAAAGCCTGCAAAACCAGCAAAATCAATACAAAACTCAAGGTAGTTATTTGAAACGCCAAGTATAAAAGGCTCAGTTTAAAATAAAATAAAATAACCTAAACTAGTCACTGGAATCAGAAACCTCCACACAGTTCTTAGCTGGTATAAACCCTCCTAGATTTACATGATTAAATCAATTTATCAGTGGAGGTCTCGAATGTATCGACCAAATATCATCTTGGTTCTTCATACACGAAATTCATCGACAAGAGTCCCTAACATTACCTCTGTCATAACTTTCGGTCCTTTTTACAAGTTTTGTTAAATCTTGCTTACGTGGTGGTGACGTGGCTCTGCCATGTCACTACCTTATCAGCAGAAAAAAATTAGTGAAAGTCTGAACTTACCCTGCCACATCAGCAAAAAAGTAGTGAAATTACAAGTTTGCCTGCCATGTCACCGCAGCGTCAACAAGATTTAACGAAGTTGGTAAAAGAACCCAAATGATATTTGGTCAATATGTTAGGGACTTCCATTGAAGTTTTGCCTTTAGTTAATGAGTCATTTTACTATCATGTTGATAAAAATGCCATCATCTTTTACCTTATCTTTTTAATTTTACTATCATGTTGATGAAAATACCGTCATCTTTTACCTTATCTTTTTATTAGTAGACTTATGCTTAAAGTTTTATTCAATTTAGAGTTAAAATCAAATTTTATTTTAAATCATTTTTCAATCGTCTCATTCTCCTTGTTCTTCTACCTTCTCCTCATTCAAAATTAGTTTCAATATGTCATAATAAAGAGCATAAAAATAAAAAATTATTTAAATGATAATAGTAAATCAAACACTTTACCAAAATCTAGTCCCTCAGCTCAGTTCATTGTTAAATTATAGGATAAAGGGGTTTTCAAGAAAACACTTTCAAATGTGGCCAAATTGACAGAAACCATCTTTAAAGATTTTTATATACAGAAACCACATTATAAGTGGATTTAGTTTTCATCAACCATTTGAGTGAAACTTCTGTAAAATTTTTACCCGAACTATCCAAAACCCTCCTTCCTTCTCCTTCTTCCTCTTCATCCACCACCCTCCTCCATCCCATTTCCGCCTACCTCCTCATCTACCCATGCTCCTTCCTCCTCTATTAGCCTCCTCTCTCCTTCTCCCCCGCATCTCCTCCATCATCCTACCTCTTCCATTCCACTTCCACTTTCCTCCCTCCTTTCCACCCACCCTCTTTCTTTTCTCTTACATCCCATCTCACCCTCCTCCCATATTTCAATTGTGGTTTGCATGAAGAACGACGAGAGCGGAGGTGGGTGGATGAGGAGGGAGAAGGGAAGAGGGTGTTTTCGGTATTTAGGATAAAATTTTAGGTTGATTGAAAGCTAAACTTACTTATGAGGTGGTTTCTATATATAAAAAACTCTGAGGTTTTAATCGATTTAGCCTGTTTTAAACATTTTAAAAAACTCTAAACTTTAACAAAATCATAATATAAAAATCTATAACTAGGTATAATGAATTCTGTAAATGATTATATATTATGCAAAGAAATTTCAATTAAGAAATAGCCAAAAATTTCTTAAAGTTTGAGGTATATTGATCATACATTAGAGAATGGTTTTAACGATATTAGTAGAAGGAGGTTTTAATCAACTAAATGAATACAACAATAGAAGAAAATTGATTCTAGCAATCGATCTTAGGGGATTGTTCAAAATTTATTCAAATGAAGTAAAGACCGTAAGCATAACTCTAGGAGATTAAAAAAAGAAAAAGATTAATAAGGGTATTTTCGCCAAAGAAAATATCAAGGAAGTCAATAATGCAAACTTGAGGGGGTTGTTGATCAAGTGATAAATATAGAGAGCTTTTTTATATTATTGTAGAATGATTAAATTGGTAATTAAAAAAATGACAAAATTGTACTTATAAGGGGTTATTTAAGACAGCTTAATAGACCTAGGGGTATAAATTAGAAATATGAAGATTTGGGGGTCTAACACACAAGTAAGAAAAGATTCAGGGCCTAATATGACAAAAGCCCTATTAGATTACCTTTTTACCTCCGTCGATGAGGATGGAATCGCATAAAATGAGGTAGAGCTGTTTCAGCGAGGAGTAGATCGGTGGATGGACGGCTCTGGACAATATGTCGGCGTGATCGGACGGCAGGAAATGCTGCCAGACGGCGTCTGAGTCGGCGGCGAAGCGGAACAACGGCGAGACGACTGCGGACCTGCACGCGTCGCGAGGTGAGGTCAGGGATAGCACGTGCGAGAGGCACTCCTCTGGCAGCCGCTGGATCAACAAAATTCTTCCATTTTTGGTTCTGAGTTATAATTTTCTCTTCTACTCTCTGCTATATAAATAATAAATCTTTTATGCGTAAGGGCGAAGGTTTTGAGGGAGAGGACAAGAAGACCAAAGTTCCGTTGACTTTTTTTTTAAATAAAAAGACCTGGACAAAGACCAACCAATTATGAAGTCGAAAATCCTTTTATATGTTTGTTGGAGAAGGAAAACTTCGAATCTATAGATCATTAGATCTCCAATGAAACACAAGCTTCAAAGTATCTTCTGTAAGTAATATCAATGTTTTAAAAGACAACAAGACTCCGCCCTAGGTACTCTTAGGAGAGCGGAGACCGCTTATGTAGATTGCATTGCTTAAATCTTGGTTATAATCTCCACCGACTACAAACACTTCCTCCAATTTCTCTGACTTCTTGCAAAACCTGCTCTGTCACCACTTAAACAGAAAAAGAAATCTTCCTATGCAACGACAACTCAAACCTGGACCAAACTTAGGTTTTGAAAATAGCAGTTCAAAAAACTGGCTCCTACTGAAATTTCGTCTTATCAGTGTGGCTGCAAATGTTTTATGGATTTATACAACTGAAATTTAAATGTTGGTGATAAACATTTCCAAAGAAAAAATTGCAAAAGAATACTTCTGAATGTTACATATCATAGACGTCTATATAAGGTATGCTGCGAACGAGATTATACAGCAGTCAGTAAAACTCACATCTAAATGTTCCCAAACCCAAAGAGTCCAAAATCTCTTATACTGAATCTCATCAAGCCTGTAAAATTTACCAGACACAATAATTTTTGTCCATAACCAGAATTAAATTTAAGGACAAATTTTCATATAGCCCATATTCAACATTTATTTTAAAATCGACCTATTCACACTTATTTGCCAAAATCGACCCGGGCCAGTCGTTTGGTAAAATCTCCCAAACTTCACGGTAAATGATTTCCCATGAAGTTTTCAGTTTTAAAACTTCACGGAAATCATTTCCGAAGTTTGAAGTTTTTTCGCCAAAATGGTCTGCCACCGCATTTAAACCGGTCGATTTTGGCAAATAAGTGTGAATAGGGTCGATTTTTGAAAATAAATTCGTAAAAGGGTCTAAAACGAAAATTTTGTCCTAAATTTAAAGAATCTGGTAAAATATATCAAGTTTACTGAGAAACTGTATCTGCTCAATTCTTAAAATCCATATACCTGTATACAAATCTCTGTTATAGCTTCATTTCTTTAGTCTCACCTCTATTCCAAGAACAGTAAGCCCACTCTTCCAATGCCCTCCTTTAACCTCCAATAAGCATATATCGACCTCTCCGTCATCACCACCATCATTAAAGAACTCGCCCATCTCAATCTCCATCCACCCATCATTTCTAACACTCGGAATCCTACTCTCCTCCAAATCCTCGAATTTCTTGCCGGGTACACCCACAATCCCGAAAGAAACGATAGAACAGTCCACCTCTTATAGATTGCTCACTCTGAGCAGGCTGTAAGCATACTTTGTGTTTAGATTCATGGGTCCCGAGCTTGACTGAGGTCTCTTGGAACTCTGAGGTCAGACGATTCTGCATCTACCTGGTAGATGAGATATGCAGCATAGTTTGTTTTGGGAGAGAGTTCGGGTTTGAATTTTGCCGTGGATTTCTAGCCAGCAGACATTTAGGAGATGAGCCACTCGGAGAACCTAGCAACAAGACTTTGATTCACCAGAAATATTGCTTGTTAGCGGATTTTGCAGTTTGGTGTCAAAGACGTTTGCAACATGTATCAGAAGTAACCAAAATTTGACAGAATGCATAACGAGATAAAAAGATTAAAGTGGAAAAATATCTTGAAGAGTATGCAGAAATCAAGAAAACGACTTATGAACAGCATGGAAAATCTGAAGTTGTCATCCAAGAGCGTAGTTACACCGAAGTGATAACAAGGATCAACCATCATTCTATTTTTCTTGTGAATGTTGCCCACATGGTTAATTATAAAAGGAAAACAAAAGCATTATTTAATGAGAAAGAGAACAAAATGAACATGTGCATATTAACAATAGCCTCATCAAGCTTATAAATAAGACCCACGAAATAACATTTTTATTAAAAGGTAAAGTACAAATTTTCTTTGTCAAGTATTCATTCATGGTGGTTGGACTCTTAGATGCTAAGCATATCCACTACAAAGTTCTGAAAGGATTCGAACTGAGCAGCAATCACAACTCTATTACAGCAACAGCAGCAAAACAACAACAAGAAAGATTTTATCCAAAGCTTTGGGGCTTGGTCACCTAGTTACATGAATCCTTTCTGTCAAGTAAGCTGGACAAGGGTCATCTTTTATGATCAATTTCACAGAGTTCCAATTATTAAGTTTATGTTAGTAATCAGCGACAAATGAAACTCTCATTTATCCCTCATCCTCAAACTTTCATGATTTTGATGTAATTATCTTGAATAGTATCTCATTCTTTTGTTAAAAGGGGTCTATTGATTGTGCATAATGCAGCAGTAAAAGCATGACTATATAGGACTATTAATTGACGAGTAAAGGGTCGTTCAGTATTCTCGAATGCGAGACAAGAAAAGAGATATCACAAGAAAGAATTAGGTTAGGTACCAACTACGTGTAGTTAGGTAACAAAGATTAACATGTGAATTTAGATATGTAGCGTTCCCATTGAAGGTTAAATTCATGTCTTAAAGTTAGTTTATCTTCCAAAAATTTGTCCAAACTAAATTGCCAAATGTAGCATGTATGCCAAGAGGAAACCATGACAGCACATAATGCCCAAGAATCAGATCATTGAAGACTTTGCAATAACAAATTGCAATAATAAGTTCATGCAATTTGAAGACTTTGCAATAATGCTTCCAGACAAAAGGAAACACTCCCAACACAATTTATTTCCATGACGTACGTAGCAACCCACATTGCCAAGTCACACAATAAAGCAAATCAAGCAAGAGATCTAACCTTGTATAAGCCACCGGGATCCATTGCCAATGTTGGGGTGTCTCCCCATACAATGGTAAGCTCCTAGCCGAAATCATATAACACTTTTCTCCGCTTCATCTCTCTAATTTAAAACTCTATCATCACCACATTCATCAACAAAGAAACAAAAATTAAACTCTGTAAAATTAACTTGGGAATGGCACCTGATCACATTTTCCTTACAAAACTACATTGAGAAAACTTGTAGAAACAAATTTCAGCATCATTTTCTGCCGAGAGAGGAAATATTGATTTGCTACCAAACTTGAGTTCACATGGGCAAAATGTTGTGAGTAATAACGCCAATTTGTTTCTTGATATAGCCCAAAATTGAGTTGTCATAGAAAACATATTCATGGTAGCAAATCAAGATTTCTCTCCGCACATTTTCACCTATGCAACAAAACTTTTCTTTCAACAAAATGATTAATAAGCTCTCAAATACTTCATGTATCTTCAATTTAACAAATTAAAATTAATTTTTTCCTCATATTTTCCTCTAGCAGTAAGAAATTCTCACTTTTCGACTCCATTTGTCATTATGCTCTTTGCAATGCTTGTTACGAGGAAAAGTCATTATCAATGCACGAGCGCTCGCGAGGCTTAAAATCCCTACAAGCACATGCGTAGGAGTATGCGACAAGGCAGACTTGAGTGAAGCGAGGCTCACACCGTACATAAATTTTCAAGATAGAAAACCAAGCACGAAAGAACATGTTTATGAAATTTCACGAAAATATGTCAACATAAATAATATTTACTACCAAATCACAAAACAAATTCTTAATTCATAATGCTACCACACCTAACATAAAAAAGAAGTTCAAAATTTTCCAAATTAATTGTCAAATCAAAACTAATATTGAAGCAAAATCAAATACTAAACAAGAACTAGTGAGGGTCCTCAATCAGGCTACTAAAAAGGCCTAATGGGTTCATTTTCCATTTTTGGATATGGATTATCGCATATAAGAACAAAAATATACTAGGCTATGTCTTGCATGCACCCTACGCAAAGTGTCCTCATGCAGGGCACTGCGAGGTGCAAAAAGGCGCTACCCATCCGATGTGGGGTGCTTTGCCACCGCCCCACATTGCAGTGCGCATGAGGCACAATGAGCCGCACGGCCTTTAAAATAAACTAACAGAAAAAAAAAAAATTCTTGAATTAGTTCCAAATTCTAACCTTAACTGATCAATACTAGCTCATTACCTTCATTGTGAAAGGATTCTTACAATACAGACAAAAATAAAAATAAAAATAAAAATCTCTTAACGTTAATTTTTGTAGAAATTTCTACAAGGAGCAGAATAAAAAGCCCTAAAATTGAGCGCAGAAAAACTCACCATCTTACCGCCATCAATCAAGATCGGATCGCAGGGCCTGAAGTAAAGCCCTCTTCGACGAGTACTCCACTGGAAAGCCGCCGACACCACCGCCGACCTGCACGAATCACGAGGCGAAGTCAGGGACAGCACGTGCGATATGCACGCCTCGGGAAGCCTGTTGATGCCGTCACCGCCTTCCATCGTCGATGGTACAGTTAAAAATGTCCACCTTTTTACTCTTCGTTGTCATTTGATGAAGTGAAAACAAAGGAGAAGCATATTTATGTGAAGTCAATACTTACACGGAGTTCCTTTTTACAGATTGCTCCACTTTAAAATATTTATTCACAGAATTAAGTCACATATGGAATAAATTCTGGAACTACAAGGAAAATCGGGTAGCACGAAGGTACAAAGGTAGAGAGTGACTATTGTTGTATCCCGAGAATTCCCAAGTCTAATAAGGCCTTAAGAGTTGGCCACTGTTGCTATTTGTTGGCCCATGAATTGACCGCCCATTTGATGGAGAGGCCCGTTCATTCTTTACTTACCCGACCCTCGGTTTCTTTCCTCTTTGAGTCCTGCGCTTGAAACCCTAGTTTCCTCTCCTCCCTCTCGACGGTCGCTGAAACCCTAGAAATCTCTCCCTGTGGTCGCCCTCTTCTATATATAGAAGGGTTGGTAGTAGCTCGAGGGTGAGGTGATTGAGAGGGACTTCGCGATCTCTCCCCGTTCTCTGTGAAGCTTTTCTCCATCCATTGCTTTGTGCGATCCCCCTTTCTTTGTGAGAGACGGTGGCTTTGTCCCCTTGTATCCTTGGTGGTGCACTTGAGAAGGATCAATCGAGGCCGATTAGCAAGCGAGCCAACGACGCACACCGATCCTCAACAGTGGTATCGAGCTCGTGGAGTCGCCGTTCAAAACCGACGGCCGCTGCCGCCGGATCTCGCTGAGCCCCCCAGATCGCCAGTCAACTGCCGCCGCCGCTCCATCGAACTCGCCGCATTGCTCCAGCCATCGACCGCGAATACCGCCGTCGCTGTAAGGTCGAAACCCTATCCTAGGGTTTCGCCGTAAAAGAGACCTATCCCCGTTTACTTGCGATATTTGGTCGTTGAAATTTCATTTGGTCGTTGAAATTAAAATTTAATTTGGTCAAATTAAAATTTCATTTGGTCATTTGTCTTATTCTTACGTGTGAAGGATGTCTCGCTACTAATCACTATGGTATGGTTCAATATGGTTTGGTTCCGTTCAACGGAAAATCGATTTTAGCATTTGGAAACAAAAATAAAATGTATTTTAATTCACAGGTCTCATAGGGCTACTATTGAACTTATTTGGCTTCCGACTAATGAAGAAAAAAGGGTGAAATGAACGAAAATGCATGTTCCACAATTTATTTGAACTTATCCGACTGTGCTTAGAAAAGTTGGAATTTTGGAATCTAAAACCCTTTGGGATAAACTTGAAGAACTATATACAGAAACCTCTTTACCCAGTAAAATGTTTTTGCTTGAAAAATTTTTCAAATTTAGATTGGATATGTCTAAGGACATTGAGGAGAACCTAGATGTTTTCACAAAACTTATTTCACATTAAGTTAACCTATGATAAACATAGAGCTAATATACTCCTATTGCACTTCTAAATGCTATTCCTGACTCATATAGTGATGTAAAATCTGCTATTAAATATGGTAGAGATGAGGTTACCCTTGATATTGTGATCAATGGTCTTAAGAGTAAGGAATTAGATTTAAAACATTCTGGGGAAAATAAAAATTCTGGTGAGGTTATGCATGTGAGGTGGGCCTCGAATAGGTCTAATAACCAAAAGAATGCAAGTAATGGGGAATCAAGTAAGAAAAAATTTGAAAATGGAAGGGGTAGATCTAAGTCCGGGTTTAAAGTTAAAAATGCTATAATTGTCATGAAACCGTCACTTTATTAAAGATTGTCCTAAACCTAAGAAATATCAAAGAAAATGATCATGCTAATATACTGTCTGAGGGCAAAATGGGTGAAATTTTCATGATTAATAATCTTTGTGATTATGCATATTTGAACTCTGTGTTGTCGATTCTTTGTGTAAATCGATTGGTTATTAGACTGGTTGTACTTTTCATATGACTCCTTTTAAAACATGTTTCAAACTACAAGAAAATAGAGAATGGCTTTGTGTCAATGGCAAATGAAAAGAAAAGCAATGTTTTAGGAACCGGTGATGTATGCCTTAGGTTTTCTTGAGTTCGAGTTTACTTTGAAGAATGTTAGGCATGTTCCCTAAGTTATAACTTGATTTCTTGTGCATCTCTAGAAAATGATGGTTTGGAGGAAAATGGGGTAAAGGGGTTATGAAAATTCGAAGGGTCTCTTGTTATTTTTATCACGAAAAACAAAATAACTTGTATGTTTGTCATCTTGAACTCGTGCTTGATTCTTAAACTCGTGATAGGTGATAAATGCTTTTATGGCATAATAGATTAGGTCACATGAGTAATAAAGGATTAGAAATTTTGCATAAAGGAGGTCACTTTGGTAGTGATAAAATATCCACCATCCCTTTCTCGGAATCTTGTGTGCTAGGAAAACAACATAGGGTTAGTTTTCCCCGCTTCTTTTCCTAATCGCCTAAGTGTAATTGATGTACTTGAATATTTGCATGTGATGTGTGGGGTCCCTCTAGTGTTTCTATGATGGAGGGAACCAATATTTTCTTTCCATAATTGATGACTCTCTAGGAAAGTTTGGGTTTTACTCATGAAATAAAAATCGAAGTTTTGATAAATTTAAAACTGAAAATTATGATTGAAAACCAAACGGAAAGAAAATCAAAACTCTTAGGACGATAATGGTCTTGAGTTTTGTAACAAACAATTGAATGACTTGTGTGCTACTTGGGGTATTAAAAGACATAAAACTGCTCCTCACACACCACAAAGAAAATGGGGTTGTGAAAGGATGAATAGAACTCTCTTAGAGAGGGTGAGGGCTATTGGCCACATCTCTCAAGAAGTTCGGGGAGAAGTCGCTTTGCTGCGGCTTATTTGATTAATAGGTCTCCTTCTTCCCTTAGGAGGAAATGCCGAATTTGTGTTCACGGGCAAACCTCTTGATTTAAATAACTTGAGAATTTTCGAGGCTATGTGCATCAAAAGATTGATAAGTTAGAACCTAGATCTAAGAAATGTGTTTTCTTAGGATACCCTCAAGGGTAAAAGGTTATAGGCTTTGGAATAAGAGTGAACCGGGTTTAAGATAGTAATAAGTAGAGATGTTGTTTTTAATGAAAATGAATTTCCTTGTTTATCTTTACTGCTCCTATTTCGAAAATGATGCTCCAAATGAGGTGGAGCAAATGCGTATTAGTAATCAATCAATTACCTCTCAAGAGAAATTGAATGATATAATTATTGAAAATCAAGATGAGATTATTCCTAATGAGGTGGAGCATAATATGCGGAAATAGATAACATGCATGATTTGAATGATTATCAACTCACTAGGGATAGAAATAAAAGAACCATTAGGAAACCTGATAGATATAGAGATTGCAATTTGACTGATTGTAATATGTCCGAGTTTGCCTTTAATGTGTTTGAATCCCTTGAGTGCAATGAACCTAAGACTTATAGTGAAGCATTAAGGTCAAAATATTCTAAAGAATGGATTAGTGTGAAGAGTGAGATGGAATCCACGAGAATTAACCAAACATGGAAACTTGTTCCTAAACCTACTAGTTGTTCTCAGTGGACCTGTAAGTGGTCGTTTAAGGTGAAACAAGAATCAAGGTGTTAGGTTTAAGGCTAGATTAGTAGCTAAGGGATTTACTCAAAAGGGAGAATTGATTATGCTGAAATTTTTGCCCTCGTTGTCAAATTCACCTCTGTTAGAATTATGCTTGCTTTAGTTGCTCATTTTAATTGGGAATTAAAACAAATGGATGTTACTACTGCTTTCTTACATGGTGACCTTGACAAAAATATTTATATGCACCAACCCGACTGTGGACCCTAAATTGCCCGATCATGTGTGTTTGTTAAAAAGGCTTTGTATGGTTTAAAACAATCACCTAGGCAATGGAATATAAGATTTGATAAATGCATGCAATCTTTAAAGTTTAAAAGGAGTTCTCACGATCATTGCCTGTATTATAAGAATATAGACTCGTGCTCTGATTTTTTTAATTTATGTGGATGACATGTTGATTGTTAGCCCTTGTTTGAAGTCCATTGAGCATGTTCAAAAATGTCTTTGTGAAAATTTTGACATGAAAGACTTAGGCGATGCAAAAAGAATTCTAGGCATGAATATTATTAGAGACAAAACAAATCTACGCTAGTTTTAAACCAAAGTCCATAATCCAAAACTTTTGAATAAATTTGCTATGTCCGATGCCAAATGTGAATGTGCCTCTTGCTTCCCATTTTGTGTTAAGTAAGGATCACCCCCAAAGCAAACTGAAATAAAAGATATGAAGAAGGTGCCATATTCGAATGCTATAGGATCATCATGTATCTCATGGTTAGCACTAGACCCGACATGCATATGCTTAGTTGCTTGAGTAGATATATGTCAAATCCTGGTATGCCTCATTGGAATGCCTTGAAATGGCTTTTAAGATATTTAAAATCCTCTGTGAATGTAGGATTAACCTCTCTAAGTGTTGAAGGTGTTAAACTAGTTGGCTATGTAGATTCCAATTATGCAAATGATAGAGATAATAGAAAATCTACTACTTCCTATGTGTTCACTTTGTGTGGCTCTTGCATAAGTTGGAAATCTCAACTACAACCCATTGTTGCTTTATCTACTACCGAATGAGTATGTTGTCCCATGAAGCTTTTAAAGAAGCTATTTGGCTTAGGGGCCTTATATCCGAAATTGGTTTTCTTGATAAAAATGTGGTTGTATTTTCGATAGTCAATGCTATTCAACTTTGCAAAAATCCTCGTTTTCATGATAGAACTAAACATATTGATGTCGATTTCATTACATTCGATATAGTTGAAAAGGGTATTGTGAAGTTGGAGAAAATTCCCCGAATTTAATCCGGTGACATGGGTACTAAGTGTTTGATCACGGAAAAATTTATCTCGTGTCAAAGAATTTTGAACTTTGACATTGGGTAATTTTTCCTTGCTTTGTGTGTTGCCTTTGTGCCTATTAACTTACTTTGTGTTTGTTAATAGCTTTGTGATTTTTCCCTTGAACTCGATGACCGTTTGGTAGAGTTCGGTCCTTTGTGGACTTGGCATGCTTGGTGATCTTGCCCGATCTTTGTGATCCGAGTTTACTTTGTGTATTCTCTTCCATTGCTTGTATCCTGTGATCATACAGTAATGGTGTAATGTTATGGCGATGATGAGTCCCGCAGCCTCCTTTCTTCGCACTACCTTGGGCCAAAGGTGGAGATTGCTATTTGTTGGCCCATGAATTGACCGGCCCATTTGATGGAGAGGCCCGTTCATTCTTTACTTACCCGACCCTGGTTTCTTTCCTCTTTGAGTCCGGCTGCCGAAACCCTAGTTTCTCTCCTCCCTCTCGACGGCCGCTGAAAACCCTAGAAATCTCTCTCCTCGGTCGTGCCCTCTTCTATATATAGAAGGGTTGGTAGTAGCTCGAGGGTGAGGTGATTGAGAGGGACTTTGTCGCGATCTCCCCGTTCTCTGTGAAGCTTTTCTCCGTCCATTGCTTTGTGCGATCCCCCCCCTTTCTTTGTGAGAGACTGTGTGGCTTTGTCCCCTTGTATCCTTGGTGGTGCACTTGAGAAGGATCAATCGAGACTGATTGAAGCAGGCTTCTGAGCCAAACGACGACACCGATCCTCAACAGCCACGCTAAGTCCTATAATCTAAAAATCCGACCCGGATGCGAGCACCGCATATCTCTCTGGCAGTCTGAGTCCGAGACGACAGACTTCTTCAAGCCGGTATCTGTTAAAGAAATCCGAGTCCAAGACGAGAGGCGTCTTCTGGTTGGACTCCACTAGAGAATGTCTTAAACGACAGAATGACCTATCAGCTTTATAAACGCCACTCGCATTTAATGCACAGTGCTCGTAAACTTTGTTATAGGATTCGAGCACACATCTTGTTCTGAGACTTGGGATCCAGCACTCATTGATACTTACTTGTTGAAGAGGATATTTGAGGCCTGATGATTGAGGATTCAGTAAGAATATGAAAAATGCTTTGGAGGTTTTATTAGGAGAGAGCTGTCTACAGTTGATTTTGACGCATGTCCAACCACCAAACAAGCCGGAGCTCTGCAACTTCAGAAAACCTGATATCAGAAGCAATGCACTAGGCCAAGCTTATAAAGCTCTAGCCTCTATGTGTATGTATCATAAGAACAGGGAATCATTTAATCTATAAACGTGGACAAGGATAATGCTGTTTGTGGGGCCTGTTTTACATGGAGAATACATATCATAGGGAGATGAAATTGGACACCTAGAATACTAGCACCGAAATTGAATTCCTACAAAAATTGAATTTAAAGTTTATATGGTGCGAGAACTTTTGTGTTTTGGCCCTGTAGATAGAAACCCTTTGTTATAAATATGCATATTTAGTCGCCTATTATTTCTGTATCCAGAGGAGATAAAAAAGGGTATTGTGAAGTTGGAGAAAATTCCCTCGAATTTAATCCGGTGACATGGGTACTAAGTGTTTGATCTGCGAAAAATTTATCTCGTGTCAAAGAATTTTGAACTTTGACATTGGGTAATTTTCCCCTTGCTTTGTGTGTTGCCTTTGTGGCCTATTAACTTACTTTGTGTTTGTTAATAGCTTTGTGATTTTTTCCCTTGAACTCGATGACCGTTTGGTAGAGTTCGGTCCTTTGTGGACTTGGCATGCTTGGTGATCTTGCCCCGATCTTTGTGATCTGAGTTTACTTTGTGTATTCTCTTCCATTGCTTGTATCCTCTTTGTGATCATACAGGTAATGGTAATGTTATGGCGATGATGAGTCCTGCAGTTCCGTATTCCTTTCTTCAGTGCACTACCTTGGGCCAAAGGTGGAGATTGTTGCTATTTGTTGGCCCATGAATTGACCGGCCCATTTGATGGAGAGGCCCAGTTCATTCTTTACTTACCCGACCCTCGGTTTCTTTCCTCTTTGAGTCCGCTGCCTTCGAAACCCTAGTTTCCTCTCCTCCCCCTCTCGACGGCCGCTGAAAACCCTAGAAATCTCTCCCTCGGTCGCTGCCCTCTTCTATATATAGAAGGGTTGGTAGTAGCTTCGAGGGTGAGGTGATGAAGGGACTTTGTCGCGATCTCTCCCGTTTCTCGTGAAGCTTTTCTCCGTCCATTGCTTTGTGCGATCCCCTTTCTTTGTGAGAGCGTGTGGCTTTGTCCCTTGTATCCTTGGTGGTGCACTTGAGAAGGATCAATCGAGGCCGATTGAAGCGGGCTTCGAGCCAAGCGGCGACACCGATCCTCAACAGCCACGCTAAGTCCTATAATCTAAAAATCCGACCGGATCACGAGCACCGCATATCTCTCTCCGGGTCCGAGTCAGACGCAGACTTCTTCGCGCTTCTGTTAAAGAAATCCGAGTCCAAGGCGAGGCGTCTTCTGGTTGGACTCCACTAGAGAATGTCTTAAACGACAGAATGACCTATCAGCTTTATAAACGCCACTCGCATTTAATGCACAGTGCTCGTAAACTTTGTTATAGGATTCGAGCACACATCTTGTTCTGAGACTTGGGATCCAGCACTCATTGATACTTACTTGTTGAAGAGGATATTTGAGGCCTGATGATTGAGGATTCAGTAAGAATATGAAAAATGCTTTGGAGGTTTTATTAGGAGAGAGCTGTCTACAGTTGATTTTGACGCATGTCCAACCACCAAACAAGCCGGAGCTCTGCAACTTCAGAAAACCTGATATCAGAAGCAATGCACTAGGCCAAGCTTATAAAGCTCTAGCCTCTATGTGTATGTATCATAAGAACAGGGAATCATTTAATCTATAAACGTGGACAAGGATAATGCTGTTTGTGGGGCCTGTTTTACATGGAGAATACATATCATAGGGAGATGAAATTGGACACCTAGAATACTAGCACCCCGAAATTGAATTCCTACAAAAATTGAATTTAAAGTTTATATGGTGCGAGAACTTTTGTGTTTTTGGCCCTGTAGATAGAAACCCTTTGTTATAAATATGCATATTTAGTCGCCTATTATTTCCTGTATCCAGAGGAGATAAAAATAGAGACTGCAAGGAGGCGAGATTAGTGGTTGAAAGATTGGTTGTAATCCTTCATTGATTAGTAGTGGAATCTTAACCTAGTTGTACTCCAAGGATGTAGGTAATCACAATGGTCTTCGAACCTCGTTAACAAGTTTTGTACTGTAATTATTTCTCTGGGTTTTCATTCTTCTTTTGTTGACCTGCGGTAAGATTTTTTATTGCATAGAGATGCATATTGATCCATCTTGCACAATACTTAGTGAATAAGACATCCATTTCCATATCAGATGCATTATGTTGCCTGATGGACCCTTATCGATACTCCGTGTTAATGTATCTTAACATTTGCAGCATACATTGGATACATCATTGATATATAAGACAGGTATACACATTTTGTTATCCCATGAATCATATATCAGATGCTTAATTTTAGAATTTGATGCTTTATGCCATTTTCCCTAAGCCAACATAATAGATTTGCATCTTAAATTGAGGCTTTACTGGATAATATGAATGGCGAATTCAGGTTCAAGATTGAATTGAGACCCTCATTGGAAAACAAAAGATGGATTTACAGTTCTATTTGATGCATATAATTTTGTTTCGCTTATAAGTGAGGTACATGATTGTTCGTATGACTGGAGATAATTGAAAATATTCGTATTTGAGATAATGAGTTCTTGTTAACTGTATAACCTCACAAATTCATACATGCAAAAGAGAACATTAATATATCCACATATATGGACACGCGCCACATTTATAATTTTATCATTTCAATGTAAAGGAATGTATTCATTTCTATATTTTCAAGGTTTATTCTGTATATGAATATCGGTATTTTGTCATATCCTTTTCCTGCAACCTTGTAGTTCTGATATTAACGAAAAGTAGAGGAACTTCAGAACTTTCAGCCCTTGCATTAACAAATTAATGGTTTCAGACTACTTGATACAAGTTAATTTTGGCCATTATGCACAAAGTAAATGTTTGTCCTGCTTATGTTCTGGTATGTGCTGATCTCCACAGTGGGGACTATCGTTTTGTTATTATCAGTTGAGATAATAACTACAGGGCTTTAATATCAGAAATAATCCCCTAACTTTCAAAATATCAGAAAACCTTTTTAAAATTAGGGGTTATCAGATAACCCCCTTAGCTTTAAGATTTTATTAGAAACCCTCTAATGAACTGAAATTTTTACTGACAAAAATATCCTACCAGGACACTTTGCCCACCCATGAAAATTGCAATTTCCTGATATTTAGCTTGTTATGAAGGTTTTCCACGTAAAATCTTTAAGTTAAAATGAATTTTCTTATTACGCCTAATTTAAGGGGGGTTTTCTGATATCTGAAAGTTATTGGGGTTATCTGATAATCGTCCAAAGCTAGAAGGTTTTGGTAAACAGCCTAAAAGGCCCGGAAGAAGACCAAATGGTTTTAATCGTCAACAATCACAAATAATACAAAGACAAACTGTTTACGAGTTCTTTTACTCAAGAGTACAAGGCCCATACATAAAGAGTAAAAGTCCCTCTTATTGTACACACATTTGATAACATTTAATGCAAAGACATTAATTAAGCCTGCAAGGAATAGGGTAGGCTCAAATAGAAACACTTACAACTGCATAAACTTCTTCATATTAACAACAAACACCATCACGAACTACTAAAATCTAGATTGCATCTCTTACTCCATCATAAAATTCCAGCATTTGCAGTGATTTTTCATTCATTTAGTCCTCACCTCAATGCCCTCAATGATGAGCCCATGCTTTGAATATAGAACGTTCACTTCACTCAATCTCATGCTCACCTCTCCATCATCTCCATCCTCATTGAAGAACTCCCCCATCTCGATCTGCAATATTAGAGACCACCCACAGCATCGCAAAACTATAGGAGAATCAATAAAAATACAGAAATACAAACAACATTCCCGTACAAAAAGAGTCCAAACCCCTCTTATTGTACCCACATTTGATGACATTTAATGCAAAGACATTAATTAAGCCTGCAAGGAATAGGGTAGGCTCTAACAGAAACACTTACCAACTGCATAAACTTCTGGATATTAACAACGAACACCATCACGAACTAATAAAATCTTTTATAGCTGTATACAAATATCTGTTATAGCTTCATTTCTTTGGTCTCACTTCTATTCCAAGAACAGTAAGCCCCCTCTTCCAATGCCCTGCAACCTCCAATAAGCACATATCGACCTCACCGTCATCACCGCCATCATTAAAGAACTCGCCCATCTCAATCTCCCTCCACCCATCATTTCTAACACCCACAATCCCCTGTAAGGATACTTCGTGTCTAGATTCATGGGTCCCGAGCTTGACTGAGGTCTGGGCGGGAACACTGAGGCCGTGTGATGCTGCATCTACCGTGTAGATGAGATATGCAGCATAGTTTGTTTTTGGGGAGAGAGTTCGGGTTTGAATTTTGCCGTGGATTTCTAGCCACCAGACATCCCGGAGATAAGCCACCTTGGAGAACCTAGCAACAAGACTTTGATTCACCAGAAATATTGCTTGTTAGCGGATTTTGCAGTTTGGTGTCAAAGACGTTTGCAACATGTATCAGAAGTAACCAAAATTTGACAGAATGCATAATGAGATAAAAAAGATTAAAATGGAAAAATATCTTGAAGAGTATGCAGAAATCAAGAAAACGACTTATGAACAGCATGCGGAAAATCTGAAGTTGTCATCCAAGAGCGTAGGTACACCGAAGTGATACAAGGATCAGCCATCATTCTATTTTTCTTGTGAATGTTGTCCACATGGTTAATTATAAAAGGAAAACAAAAGCATAATTTAATGAGAAAGAGAACAAAATGAACATGTGCATATTAACAATAGCCTCATCAAGATTATAAATAAGACCCGCGAAATATCATCTTTTATTAAAAACGTATAGTACAAATTTTCTTTGTCAAGGATTCATTCATGGTGGTTAGATTCCTAGATGCTAAGTATATCCACTACAAAGTTCTGAAAGGATTCGAACTGAGCAGCAATCACAACTCTATTACAGCAACAGCAGCAAAAACAACAACGAGAAAGATTTTATCCAAAGCTTTGGGGCTTGGTCACCTAGTTACATGAATCCTTTCTGTCAAGTAAGCTGGACGAGGGTCATCTTTTATGATCAACTTCAAAGAGTTCCAATTTTTAAGTTTATGTTAGTAATCAGCGACAAATGAAACTCTCATTTATCCCTCATCCTCAAACTTTCACGAATTTGATGTAATTATCTTGAATAGTATCTCATTCTTTGGTTAAAAAGGGTCTATTGATTGTGCATAATGCAGCAGTAAAAGCATGACTATATAGGACTATTAATTGGAAGAGTAAAAGGGTCGTTCAGTATTCTCATAGCAAGACAAGAAAAGAGATATAACAAGAAAGAATTAGGTTAGGTACCAACTACGTGTAGTTAGGTAACAAAGATTAACATGTGAATTTAGATATGCAGCGTTCCCATTGAAGGTTAAATTCATGTCTTAAAGTTAGTTTATCTTCCAAAAATTTGTCCAAACTAAATTGCCAAATGTAGCATGTATGCCAAGAGGAAACCATGACAGCACATAACGCCCAAGAATCAGATCACGGAAAAGTTCATGCAATTTGAAGACTTTGCAATAACAAATTGCAATAATAAGTTCATGCAATTTGAAGACTTTGCAATAATGCTTCCAGACAAAAGGAAACACTCCCAACACAATTTATTTCCATGAAGTACGTAGCAACCCACATTGCCAAGTCACACAATAAAGCAAATCAAGCAAGAGATCTAACCTTGTATATGCCACCGGGATCCATTGCCAATGTTGGGGGGTGTCTCCCCATACAATGGTAAGCTCCCTAGCCGAAATCATATAACACTTTTCCTTACAAAAACTACATTGAGAAAACTTGTATAAACAAATTTCAGCATCATTTTCTGCCGAGAGAGGAAATATTGATTTGCTACCAAACTTGAGTTCACATGGGCAAAATGTTGTGAGTAGCTAATAACGCCTTAATTTGTTACTTGATATAGCCCAAAATTGAGTTGTCATAGAAAACATATTCATTGTAGCAAATCAAGATTTCCTCTCCGCACATTTTCACATATGCAACAAAACTTTTCTTTCAACAAAAATGTTTAATAAGCTCTCAAATACTTCATGTATCTTCAATTTAACAAATTAAAACTAATTTTTTTTTCCTCATATTTTCCTCTGGCAGTAAGAAATTCTCACTTTTAGACTCCATTTGTCATTATGCTCTTTGCAAGGCTTGTTACAAGGAAAAGTCAGTGTGATCAATGCACGAAGTGCGGTGCTAGGCGTAAAAACCCTTTACATGCACATGCGTAAGGAGCAATGCGATGCGCGCACTTGAGTGAAGCGAGGCTCACACCGTGCACATAAATTTTCAAGATAGAAAATCAAGCACGAAAGAACATGTTTATGAAATTTCACGTAAAAAATATGTCAACATAAATAAATTTACTACCAAATCACAAAACAAATTCTTAATTCATAATGCTACCACACCTAACATAAAAAAGAAGTTCAAAATTTTCCAAATTAATTGTCAAATCAAAACTAATACTGAAGCAAAATCAATTACTAAACGAGAACTAGTGAGGGTCCTCAATCAGGCTACTAAAAAGGCCTAATGGGTTCATTTTCCTTTTTGGGCTATGAATTATCGGATATAAGAACAAAATAATACCAGGCTATCTCTTGAATGCACCCTACGCAAAGTGTTCTCATGCAGGACACTGCGAGGCGCAAAAAGGCGCTACCCATCTGATGTGGGGTGCTTTGCCACCGCCCCACACTGCAGTGCGCATGAGGCACAATGAGCTGCACGCCCTTTTAAATAAACTAAAAGAAAATTTTCGGTCCTTTTTACAAGTGATTACCTCTGTCATCACTTTCGGTCCTTTTTACAAGTTTTGTTAAATCTTGCTTACGTGGTGGTGTCACTGCCACATCAGCAAAAAAGTAGTGAAATTACAAGTTTGTCCTTCCATGTCACTGCAGCGTCAACAAGGTTTAACGAAAGTTTATAAAAAGGACCCAAATGATATTTGGTCAATACGTTAGGGACTTCCATTAAAGTTTTGCCTTTAGTTAATGAGTCATTTTACTATCACATTGATGAAAATGCCATCATCTTTTACTTTATCTTGTTTAATTTTACTATCATGTTGATGAAAATGCCGTCATCTTTTACCTTATTTTTTTTATTAGTAGACTTATGCTTAAAAGCTTTATTCAATTTAGAGTTAAAATCTAATTTTATTTTATCTCATTTTTCAATCTTCTCATTCTCCTTGCTCTTCTACCTTCTCATTCAAAATTAGTTTCAATATGTCATAATAAAGAGCATAAAAAATAGAAACTATTTAAATGATATTACTAAATCAAACACTTTACCAAAATCTTGTCCCTCACCTTCATTGCTAAATTTTATGATAAAGGGGTTTTTCATGAAAACACTTTCAAATGTGGCCAAATTGACAGAAACCATCTTTAAAGTTTTTTATATACATAAACCACATTATAAGTGGATTTAGTTTTTAATCAACCATTTGAGTGCAAATTCTGTTAAATTTTTACCCGAACTATCCAAAAAACCCTCTTTCCTTCTCCCTTCTTCCTCCTCATCCACCACTCTCCTCCGTCCCATTTCCGCCTACCACCTCATCTACCCATGCTCCTTCCTCCTCTATTAGCCTCCTCTCTCCTTCTCCCCCGCATCTCCTCCATCATCCTACCTTTTCCATTCCACTTCCACCTTCCCCCCTCCTTTCAACCCACCCTCTTTCTTTTCTGTTCCATCCCATCTCACCCTCCTCCCCTATTTCAATTGTGGTTTGCATGAAGAATGACGAGAGCGGAGGTGGGTGGATAAGAAGGGAGAAGGGAAGAGGGTGTTTTCGGTATTTAGGATAAATTTTGAGGTTCATTGAAAGCTAAACTTACTTATGAGGTGGTTTCTCTATATAAAAACTCTGAATGTGGTTTTAATCGATTTAGCCTATTTTAAACATTTTAAAAAACTCTAAATTTTAACAAAAATCATAATATAAAAATCTATAACTAGGTATAATGAATTTTGTAAATGATTATATATTATGCAAAACAAAGAGAATTTCCAATTAAGAAATAGCCCCAAAAAAAACTTACAGTTTGAGGTATATTGATCATACATTAGAGAATGGTTTTAACGATATTAGTAGGAGGAGGTTTTAATCAACTAAATGAATAGAAATATAGAAGAAAATTGATTCTAGCAATCGATCTTAGGGGTATTGTTCAAAATTTATTCAAATGAAGTAAATACTGTAAGCATAACTCTAGGAGATTAAAAAAAGAAAAAGATTAATAAGGGTATTTTCGCCAAAGAAAATATCAAGGAAGTCAATAATGCAAACTTGAGGGGTTGTTGATCAAGTGATAAATTTAGAGAGCTTTTTTTATATTATTGTAGAATGATTAAATTGGTAAAATATATATATATATGACAAAATTCTACTTAGGGTTATTTAAGACAACTTATTAGATTTAGGGGTATAAATTAGAAGTATGAAGATTTGGGGGTCTAACATACAAGCAAGAAAAGATTTAAGGCCTAATATGACAAAAGCCCTATTACCCTTTTACCCTCGTCGATGAGGATGGAATCGCATAAAATGAAGTAGAGCTCTTTCAGCGAGGAGTAGATCGGTGGATGGACGGCTCTGGACACGATGTCGGCGTGATCGGACGGCAGGAAGTGCTGCCAGACAGCGTCTGAGTCGGCGACGGAGCGGAACGCCGGCGAGACGGCTGCGGACCTGCACGCGTAGCGAGGTGAGGTCAGGGATAGCACGTGCGAGAGGCACTGCTCTGGCAACCGCTGGATCCAACAAAATTTTTCCATTTTTTTGATTCTGCACCCTAATTTTCTCTTGTACTCTCTGCTTAAGGGCGAAGGTTTTGAGGGAGTGGAAAAAAGGAGCACTTCTCACTCTCCATTTGGAGGGGGACGTGTGTCTAATAAACCGTAGTTAGATTCTGAACCCAACAGCCGCTTTCATTTTTGAGAAAATGTACAAGGGCAAGTGTCCTTAAGACTTTCCGAGGACGAAGAGAAGACCAAAGTTCCGTTCTTTTTTTTTTTTGGGAAAATTATTTGGAGGAACCAAAAAAAGTTTGGCTATGCATCCTCCTCTCCCAAATAAAGTCAACCCCTTATAAGCATCTTGATCCAACTTTCTATGCTAAAAAATCCCTAGCCTAATATTATATATGTACTTTATATCGTATTTTTAAGTATTATCCACTTTACCATATTGTACCCATTTGTGGAGTGTAAAGTATTTTGTCTTATTGGGCATCACTCTTCCATTAAACAGTACGAAGTGACATCAAATTTCGGTAGAAGAGAGATGGAGAGAAAATGCCATTAATGGCTAGGAGAGTGTTTTTGGAGGAAAAGTGAAAATTGGAGGGAAACATATAAGTTCCCTCCAAAAAATGCCCCATGTTAATGTAATATCTTCTTCCCTCTTTCTATTCTACTCAACAACCTTCAACAACCAAAAAATTCTTAACTCTTTCATCTTAACTTCTCCGACAACCAAAATGGAATAACCTTTAATGTGTGTGATTTCGTTTAACACCAATGCAACCCTCATTAACGTCAATTCTGCAACAAGTATCGTTGAATTGAAGATGCAAGCTTCAGAGAATTTAAGAGTACCGTATGAAAGTTTGTTGATAAGTTACTCTCTCGAGAAGTTTCCCAATGTCTTATTTGAGCTTTTAAAGGATGAAGATATTCTCAACATGATAGATTATCATCGTTCAATGGGGTTGAATACGATAGCCATGACTGTTAGTGAAAGAGGTGAAGGATCCACGCATGCCATAGGGACAGAAACAGAGCTTAAGTAAGTATTGAAAAGATTATTTTCAGGTTCTGGATACACGTTATCAATGGAACTGTGATATTTACGCCTTATATGTGACCTGTGGACATTACACGTGACATATAGACTTTATTTGTGACACATACTAGTTAACAGTTATTTGTAATTGTCTCACATGACGTATATGTATGTTATATTGAACTTGCAGCCTTTCTACTGTAAGCTCACAGTCATCGGAGCATATTGAGGAATCAGAAAGGATCCCCATCGAGGAATCGGAGAGGATCCCTAATGACAATCCTCAAGGACAACATGTGTGGGTGATGGACGAAATAGTAAATGACTCGACACGAATCCCAGCATGGTGGCACGAGACAATCACTGGAAAAGGGCAGCAATTTGAAAGTGTAAAAGAAGTTAGAATGGCTCTTATATACTATTCTATAGCTAAGAAGTTTGCTTTTAAAAATGTTCACAATGAGCCAAAACGAGTTCGTGCTTGTTGCATGTTTAAAAAAGAAACACAATGCCCGTGGTTGCTTTATACTTCACGATTGAGCCATGTGTCGACCTTTGCTATAAAAAAATTTGTTCCTCAACACACTTGTGGGCAACATAACAGCACAGCTAGTCATTCCAGAGCATCGAGAATGTGGATTGCAAGTATGCTACAATCAGTTATGAAGAGGCGTCCATATATCGCCCCAACTGACATTAGAAAAGAATTACACTCCCAATATGGTATAAAAGTCAATTATTCTAAAGTTTGGCGTGCTAAGGAGACAGTAAAAGAGCAAACATTTGGATGCACAATGCATTCATATGATTTACTATCCTGGTTAGTCCATTAATTTCTTGATGTGTCCTTTAGAACTTATATGTGATTTGTTAATCTTATATGTGACATTTCAGAACGCTATGTGACCTACTAGCGTATCATGTGATACTTCATAGACATATGTGACGCTTTATATCAAAATGTGACTGTTCGACCTTAACAATGACCCCTCGATCTTATGTGTGACATTTTGCTCTTACATGTGATGCTTAGAACTCATATGTGACAGTTTGCTCTTACATGTGATACTTAGACCTCACATGTGACACTTGTTGTCTTTCATGTGATACTTAATCATCAATTAACAAGTTATTTATCCTTTTAATCCTTTCTTTAAGGTACCAAATGAAGGTGATGGAAACAAACCCAGGCAGTGTCATCATCATTGAAGAAGAAGAAAGGCGATTCAAGTGTTTATTTGTGGCCTATAGTGCATGCATCTAGGGGTTTCTAAAGGGATGTAGGCCATTGCTCTTTCTAGATGGGACCTTTCTTAAAGATCGTTATAAAGGTATCTTATTAGGTGCGACTGCTTATGATGGTAATCAAGGCATATTACCACTCGCCTTTTGCGTTTGTGACCAAGAGAATGAATCGAATTGGAGTTGGTTTATTCAAGGGTTACGGTATATTTTGTACAATCGAACAGAACCATATAATCCACCCCATCCTCTAGTCATTTTGTCAGATGCCGACAAAGGAATTAAATAATCTTTGAAAAATATATTTCTAGATGCGTACCATTCCAGATGTGTACTTCATCTTGTTGAGAATTACAAATTGAAGCCTAGAGAGATGGGTTTTACCTCAAGTGCTGCTCAAAGGATTTCAAAATTATTGGAGTTTGCTACATACAAGTATACGGAAAAAGAATACAATGCTGTCTTACACCAGATTAGGATGTTCAACGAAAGAGCTCACGAAGTAGCTCTCAGCTATGGTCCAAAAAATTGGGCGAATTCTGTATTTTCTGGTATAAGGTACGCCAAATATTGTGAATTTTAACTGTTACATGTGACACTTATCTGTTATATGTGATATATTCTATTTATATGTGACTATTACGTGTTGTTAGTGGCGCTTGATTTTTATATGTGACACTTCGCCGTTACATGTGATTTATACTTGAATTATGTGATAGTTTATAGCTTTGTGTGACATTTAGTTATTACATGTGACAATTCCCTATTATATATGATAATTTACAGTTAAATGTGACCTTTAATGGTTATATGTGATAGTTTACAGTAATACGTGACATTTACATTTTTTCTTGTGACTCATAACGTTTACTAGTGATATTTTATTGTTACACGTGACTGTTTGCTGTATTTTGTGTTAGTGATGTTTCGTTTGATATATATAATATTTATTTGCAGATATGGTCATATCACTTCCAATGTGGCCGAATCATTCAACAGTTGGATTCGTGTTCCAAGAACACTTCCTATTTGTGATATAATGGATCACATTCGTGTGCAAATAATAGAAAGGATGAATACTCGCCGCGAGATGGCAAGTAAATGGAATAGCTATCTATGTCCTGCAGCGGAAAAAATTCTGAAAGAAAATTACATGAAGGGGAGCACTCTTGAAGTCTCGCATTCGACAGCTGAAATCTTTGAGGTATCATCAAAAAAAACTGTACAAGTTGATTTGGAACACAAAACATGCACATGTCGTGCATGGGATATATTGCGAATACAATGTAAACATGCGTGTGTTGCTATTCACTTTATGCATAGAGATGTGTACCAATATTGCGATTGGTTCATGACGACTGAAGCTTTCAAGAAAAGTTACGAACCGATTCTCTTTCCTGTTCCAACTTACGACGAGCCAGATGTCACGGATGAAATAGTTGGCATACTTCCCCCAAAGACGACTAAGAGACGTGGAAGAAACAAGAATAGACGCATCAACAACCGATCTGAGAATAGATATACAGTTAAATGCTCAAGATGTCACGCTGAAGGACATAACCGAGCCACATGCACAGAACCTATCCAAGACTAACGTTACCTGGCAGAATTCAAACTCTTTTGTGACTGTTGTCTGTTATATGTTACTTTTGACATTTTGTTGTGACATTTCTAATTTAGATGTTACATTTTACCTCTTCGTGTGACTTATTGGCATTAACCGTGATAACTGTAAGCTCTATACTTTCAGATTCCATAATATGCCAAATAAAAATTCATAAGGAAGTATTCACAGATGCACATTTCATCATTGTCACCACAAGTGTTAAAATTTATAAATATTGTATAAACATCCAACAGTCAACTAACATTATACATGTTTGTCTAATACTTCCATTCAATCAATGGTACGCCGTTACCACCGAAATATAAAAGATATTCTGGATCATCTGCATCTAACTTGCGATCCAGCTTTTTCCATTCTCGGCCTTCACATATAATTTGCGCAGCAAGTCCTGCCCGTAATATTTCAGACCCCCTTTGCAAGGCTTCAATATTCATTACCTCCTTTCCTTCTAGGATTGCTTTGAGGTAAAAATATGCGTGGATGCCACAGTCGTACCTAAATAGAAAAGAGGTAAATTCACACTGCATAAATAAGTGTCACATAACAGCAGAAAATGTCACTATAAAAGTATATATGTCACACTGGATGTCTAAAAGTCACATAATAGCAGCATATGTCACACAGCAGAAGTAACTGTCACATAAGACCAGTATATGTCACTAACAAAGAGTATATATCACATTTAATGTATAAGTGTCACAAAACAGATAAGGAATAAGGTGTTTGGAGAAACTTACGAGCCTTTTTGCGGTTGACAAGGAACTACTTTATATTCGAATGCTCTGAATGTCGACGCCTGGTCGAATCCACTGACCATCCTGTCTAAAAATAGCTGGATTTTCAGCACGTCTCCAGCCCATATCTCGTGGTCAGCGGAACTGTAGTGTCGGCATTTTTTTGCCCCAAATTGACCTCAAGCACATGCCAGTGATCAGCGTGACATATTGAAATTAACAGAGCATCCTTCCCATCATCTATATGCTTCTTTATATACTTTTTATATATATTTTTCTCATCCAAATTTGAAGCAGTTAGCAACCAAATCTTCAAAATAAATAAGAAAAAAAGAGGAAGAAAGTCAAATAACATATAAATGCAATATTGCTTGTAAAAGCATTATGATCGATATTACTCACGCTAAAATAAGATGTGATTATAGCAAATTTTCTTTACCGATCCGCATTTTCGAGCAACTTGAGCCATTTTTTAAGTCTTACAACCAATGCTTCTACGGTCTAACGATTGTAAATGCAATAAATCATGTAATTATCAAAACTTGATAGATCACAACAAATGCAATAAATTATGCAATAAAATCTAATCTCGTCCTTTAATCTTCCACCGCGTATCAGCTGCAGCATATCATATCTGTCTATAGACAGATATGGTTGTCGACCGCTAAAATAGTCCTCTTTCTACATAATATGCATAGCAAAATCAACGTATAAGTATCACAGGAAAACACTAATAATCACAGAAAAATAGTAACTATCACAGACTAAATGTAAATGTCACAGGAAAACAGTTTCCTGTGACATTTACATTTAGTCTGTGATAGATCACAAATAATGACCAAATGTCACAGGCAAATTATTTAAGTCACAGATAAAAAGAAGGTATCACAGGGCATATATAAATATCACAGGAAATATCTCACATAAAATTCATAAGTAATTATTTAATACTTACTTATCCACTTTTAACGTCAGAAAATATTGAAGCCACTTGTTCTCATCATCCGATAAATCAGGAACATCCTGAACAATAAAATTATGATAAAATCTTCTTCAATCACTCCCGAGAGCCTGATATCAAAGTCTTGTGGAGAAGGAATGCCCATATTCAACTCCCATAATAAATTTTTTCTTCATTGCTTTTTTCCCTTCTCCACAAGTCTTCTACACTTGTTCTCGTTTCGGCAAATGAAATTAAAAGTTCTTTCTCCTCTTCTTTCTCCCTCTTTTCGTCGTCATCTTCCACCATGACGACAGCTTTCTTTCCTTTACTTCTTTTCTTAAGGATATCTGTTTGGAATGGAGATTCTAAGAACTTTGGCTTCTTTGTTGTTCTCTGGCTCCTTGCCCGAACCCCCTGAACAAATTCTTTCAACGTTTCCTCACTTTCCTTCTTCCTTTTATTTCGCTTTTTCTTCTCTATAACTTCCTCAGTTTCTTTCTTTTCTTCAGGCTGTATAAAGATCACAAATAATAAGCAAATGTCACAGGAAAATTGCTTAAGTCACAGAAATAAAGTAACAGTTACAAGAGATGAATAAATGTCACATTAAAGAATTAACTGTCACAAGTAATAAGGAAGTATAAGGCAGATGTAAATATCACAGGAAACATGCACGTATCACAGGAAATTACTAACTGTCACAGGTAATATGTAAGCATCACAGCAAAGAAATAATTATCACATAATTTACGTAAGTCTTACCTCCTCAACTTCAATCCCTAAGTCTGCTCTGTCATCTTTAACTTCCTCCCTTTCGTTGCCTTGATCATCTTGATCATCTTTCTTCTCTGCCCCCTCTTTTCTCTATATCTGAGGCTGCATAAATGTCAAAACAATAAAAAAAAATTTACAGCGAACAAACGAGGACATAAAACAAGAAATAATTTATTACCTCCTCATCTTTTTTTCTCTCCCTTGTTTCTTTTCAGCAAATCTTTTCCCAATGTCGGCCTTAATGGCCATCGTATCAACGCCGCGAGCAACAAGTGCTTGCTCATAAGCGTCGTTCAATATTGACAGCTTGTCGTAAGCTTCATTCTACATTAACAATTAAGTTTTAGTGAGCAAATGTCACATATGCACGTTTCACACATAAAGTTCACGTAAACATGCATCTATCATAATAAACTGGAAAATATCATAGGACTAACCAATTGGCACACTGACAATAATGTATCACAGTTTACATGCAAATGTCACATATAATAAATAAAAGTCACAGAGTAACACTTTTTATCACAGCCAACATATAACAGTCACATGGAATAAATAATAATTACATAAAAAATTATTACCACTGTCAAAATATAAACAATAATCACGAGAGAATTAAACTTATCTCACCAATGCAATAGTCGATTGACTCCTTTCCTCTTTTTTAACTCTTTTCTTTCTTAAAGAGTTTTCGGAGTCAACTTCCTCCTCTCTTTTTGCCTTCATCTTTCTAGGCTCTTGCTTGATCTCCTCATGGACATACCGCAACATATCTTGCTCCGGTAATATGTGGATTGCAGCCTCTGATTTCTTCATAATCGTTGCAGTCCGCAACGAACCCACTTTCTTGACTTCCAATGTCCAGTTTGTCATTGGAGGCTTCGAATCATTGACTCTGGCCGGCTCCTTGATGTTTGTAATCTCATAATACCATAGCTTCAAAAAAGCAACATTCAATCAATGAACTATCACACGTTAGATACAAATATCACATGTAAGGGACAAATGTCACATGTTATCTACAAATATCCCTATTAAGCAATACATATAAGGGACAAATGTCACATATGGGGCACAAACGTCACATATGAGTTTCATATATCACATTGCTAAGACAATAATCACATATATAAGGGGAAAACATCACATATTAACTACAAATATCACAATTAAACAATGCATAGTAGGGACAAATATCATATACGGAGCTCAAACGTCACATATTAGTGTGATATATCACATGTAAATGTCAATGATCACAGATAAGGTGAAAATGCAACATATTAATGATAAATAACGCAGATAACTCACCGATAGCAAGGGAGCACAGCCGCTAAGATATGTCTGTCCCTTTTTAGCTATCTTGGCAGCTTTGAAAGAGTCCCACAATTCACTGTAGATGATCGTCGCCCATGGGAGCTGATCAACCACATCTATCTGAGTCAAATACTTGAACATATGCCGCGGTGCATTCATTCTAGCGGTTGGAGTCCATATCATTGTCAGTTGATAAAGGATTTGAAGCATAACAAAATAAAAAATAACCGATTTCTTTTTGCTATCAACCAGTTTATCCAATAAGGCCTCAAGGTAATCTCGGCCACTCTTGTACTTTTCTTGTTGCTTCTTGCTAAAGTATGTACTCCATATCCTATTCGCGGTATCGCGATTCCCTTCCGGTTTCTCCCCTTCATCCTTGAACCGCGTGTGTTTTTGCACCCAATTTACATCAAATGTGTAGGCTTGTTTTGTCCCTGTTTGGCTATCCTTGAATAAAAACTTTCCAGCGGTCAAATCTAGGTGATCTATCAGTAGCATGATTGTGGCTTTGTCCGATGAAATTGCTCCAAAACTAATATAGTTTTGAAAATTGGATGATCCATAAGCCTTCCAATGATCGGCCCTTATTCGTGGAACAATTCTATCCATGAATTCACAATATCCACGAATATTACAACATATTCTGATATCAGCCTTACTGTAAAACACAACACAACCAAAATTAAATCTACTTAGGGTTCCACTGTGGGTAAATTCACAATGACAAACAAAATAAATGACCAAATGTGGATAATTTTAGTTTATACTTACAAATCAGCCTTTGTTGTTGCTGATTCAGATGACTCAGATGATGAATTCGCCATCATGCGGTTGATACTTTTCAGAGCGAGCAGACGACGGACCGAAGGCGAGCGAACGAGCGGACGACGAGCTTGCGGTCGGCCGGGGACCTTGTCGGAGCGACGACTTTGATCTTCTTCTTCTGGCCGTAGGGGACCGACTGACACCGCAAGTCGCATCTTCTACGAAGAATGGGTTTTGTCAGAGCGTTCACGTCGGCATTGACAGTGCTTGTTCTCCGCGGCAGTAGGAGTTCTCGTCGGCGGTAGGAGTTGTCGTCGGCGGCGATTGAGGAGTGAGATTTGACCGGAGAAGAGGGTTTCGAAATGGGTTGCAAGGGGGTTTCAAATTTCGAGGTCAGAAAGGAGGATTTTGGGAGCGGTTATTACATTTTAAATGGGAAGGGTATTTTCGGAAGGGATATATTGGATAGTGGGTCTGCACAGTTTTTGGGGGGTGGTTGCACACTTTTTTTCGATATATGGGTTGGGCTGCATTAGTTTTTAGGCTGGGGAGGAGGATGCATAGCCAAACTTTTTTTGGTTCCCCCAAGCAATTTTCCTTTTTTTTTTTAAATAGTATAAGACCTGGACGAGGGACCAACCAATTATGAATTCCAAAATCCTTTTTATATACTAGTATGGTGCACGTGCGTTGCACGTGTATCTGTTTTCATATTTAGTTTATTTACACTTACTATATAAAAGTTCAGTCTTGAAAGTAAATTTTATTAAATATTAGTTTTGCTTAAGTATAATTTGAGTGCAAGTAATTAATATAACCTTTATTATAGTAATTAAATCATATATAATAAGATAAAAATATAATATAACTTTATGTATTTAGTAGTTATCATATAGTAAATTATAAAATTATTGTATTGAATTCACATATTCACTAATTAGTTTTCTGTAACTAACCCATTTAATTTATTGAATATATTTATTTTAGAAATTATAAGATAGAGTAGAACTATTTATTAACATATTATAGTGAATTAATATTTACCAACCATTTCATTGTTAATATAATAAGTTAGAAATTAAATATATATTAGCAATAATACTACATAAAGTTGTTATTGAGTGGATATTCATTGTTAACATAATTTATTATTGAGAAATAATATGATTTCATATGAGGTTTTTGTCACTAAGAAAATTTGATGTGTATCGAAGAAAATTTGATGTGTATACATTCGATACATAGGAACTGTATTCTATATATGACGATCACTTGAAGAAACACAATAGAATTTAAGAAAGTACAACGCTTATTGAATGAAATTCTTTGTTCTTTTGACTTTTTATCGTTTTCTTCAAAATTTAAATATGGATTTTATCCTATCAATGGCTCTTAACTTCATATGCTAATAATCCAAAAGTTATTCCTTATCTCATCATGTTGCAACCCCACAATGAGACCACATTTTTAAATTGCAAACTTAAAGTAGGAACAATGGATCAAGAGACTGAAGAGAGGCAAAATATTGATGTTTGTTCGGACTTCATAACCACTTTTTATCGTGTTCGATTTAGTTATTTATTGGCTTTTTTTTTTTTTTGGCAAAGCTATGCAATGAGTTTCTTTCATGAGTCGAATCACAGTAGAAAGTAGTGGTTGCAAGTAATGTAAGAATAAATAGAGCTTTTCTTCATAAACTTAAATATTTCTGCTAAAATTGAAGAACTTTTTCTACAGTTCAATCAAATATATGAAATATGGATTTGCATGACAAATATTAGTAATTGAGATTTAAAAGGACTTGTCGGAAAAAAAAGACGGAGATCAATCTATATTCCAAATAAATACAAAGATTAATCTACATTTCTAGCATACAAGCGCTGGCGGCTCTGCTTGAGCTCATTGTACTATGTGTGCTTTTACGGAGCATGTCCACGATCTCCGACTTGGAATGGGAGACTAAGTTGGTGAGGGCAATGCGGCCGTGGAAGCGGAAGGCGGCGATGTTGCGCTGGTGGCGTCGTGCTCGGTGTCAAAGGTGCCGTGAGCCACATGTGGCAATGCTTCTCATAGATATGTGCCCAGTTGAGATTTATAGGGGAATGACGAAAGAGATGTTATATTTTAGGAAGGAGAAAGGGTGTGTTGATTAAGGTTTAATTGATTAAGTAAGTAGGTTTAGTGGATGCATAGTTTAAGGATAAGGCTAAAAGACTAATTTGGTCCCTGTACTGTGACCCTATACTCAAATTGGTCCTCGCACTTTATTTTTTCTCAACTTAGTCCTTGTACCTCTTATTAGATGTAAACTTAGTCCTATTTTATTTCTTTGTTAAAAATTCCATTGAATAAAATTTGAGAGGACAATTCTACCCCTACCTCCACTTCATTCCTTATGAAAAAAGAAAAATGATTACATGCTGGTTGTTTCTCATTTTAGCTCAACTTTGTTTCTTTATTTTTCTTAGTTTAATTCTATTGATTATGCTCTTTTAAACCTGTTCTAAATCATTAATTTTTATGTCATATCTCTAACATGGTAATAGTATTCTATTCTTTAGCTTCAATGTGCATGAGGGGATTTTATTGCACCTACTGATATTTTTACTATTTTGTTTATCTTGCTGGGCTTTTCCATATTAGTCCCTTGAATCTTTACTATTTTGAAACTATATCCTCAATCATTAAAAATTGCTACCATGTCCCCAAAGTCTCATGTTATTTTGAAAATTGTCCTCATCATTGAAATTGCTATTAGGTTTCGTTATTCTCTTGAGTTATTTTAGAATTAATCATGATAGTTGGGGTAACAAATGGCAATTTCAATGATTTTTGAAATAACATTAGTATTAAAGAATCTAAAAGAAATTTCAATGATTTAAGGGTCCAATTTCCAAATGAAAGATTTAATGGACAAATATTACGCAAGATTCACACATGAGTAGCTTCGATCGATCAATTTTGTGATGTCTTTATATAATAAATAATATTTTTGGGTAAATTTCAAAAATACCCCTGAAGCGTGGGTGTTTTTCAGATGATCCCCTTAACTTTTAAAATATCACAAAATCCCCCTTAAGTTTTAGGGTTCTTAGAAAACCTCCTTTGACTTTCAACATTTTTCAGAAAAAACGCTTAAAGGTGTGAACCACAATTTTCACTGGCGAAAATATCTCCGCATAATTTTACCTATCCATGTAAAAATTATGGTTAATGTTGTTTAGGTTTTTCTTATTAAAAAATATTGAAAGTTGATGAGGGTTTTCTGAGACCCCCTAAACTTAAAGGGGTTTTATGACATTTTGAAAGTCAAAGAGGTTATTTGAGAAACATGAAAACATTAAGGAACAAACTGGAGCTAAGGATAACGGTCATTGCAATTTAATCATCTTCAGGTGGAATTTATGATGTCATAAAGCTAAGTGATATATAATATAAATTTGACAACTAAACACATTTAAATCGATAATAATAATAATAATAATAATAATAATAATAATAAAGAGAAAGTGCCTCAAAAGCGAATAATAAGATCAATCTTTGAAAATAATGTATAATTATACATATTAAGACGAAAGAGATGTTACATTTTAGGAAGGAGAAAGGGTGTGTTGATTAAGGTTTAAGTGATTAAGTAAATAGGTTTAGTGGGTGCATAGTTTAAAGATAACGGTCATTGCGATTTAATCATCTTCGTGGAATTTATGGTGTCATAAAGCTAAGTGATATATAATACAAATTTGACAACTAAACACATTTAAATCAATAATAATAATAATAATAATAATAAAGAGAAAGTGCCTCAAAAGTGAATAATAGGATCAATCTTTGAAAATAATGTATAATTATACATATTAATATCTAAAGTTTAGTATAAAATAGATATATCTAACTATGGTAATTAATAGTTACACTATAGTTTAAAAATATATCTAACTATAGTAAATAATAGTTATGTATAGTCAAAAATGTCATATGTAAGTAATTAATTAATTAATTAAAATTGGGGGTTATGAGAAGAATTTTAAGGGGTAGAGTAAATGTATGCATTTATGTATGTTTGATTTGAAAGATGTTAACATGTATGATTTATGTATGCATGTATGTGTTTCATGTGTGCATGTATGTGTTTTAGAGGGTACTTTTGGAAGAAATGTTTTAACATGGCTACACACTTTTATAATAGTATTAGATTTGTTGGAGATGGATAACTTCGAATCTATAGATCATAGATCTCCAATGAAAACACAAGCTCTAAAGGATCTTCTGTCAGTAATATCAATGTTTTAAAAAGACAACAAGACTCCATCCACCGTCCGCCTAGGTGCGCCATGGGAGTGCCTAGGAGGCGGACACCGCTCTTGTGGACCGTTTAAATCTTGGTTATAATTTCCCGTTGCTATCTACACTGATTAGAAACACCTCCTCTAATTCCATCGACTTTTAGCAAAACCTACTCCGTCACGACTTTAAAAAAAAAAAAAAAATCTTCTAATGCGACGCGCAACTCAAACCTGGACCAAGCTTAGGTTTTGAAAATAGCAGTTCGAGATAACTGGCTCCTACAGAAATTTCATCTTATCACTGTGGCTGCAAATGTTTTATGGATTTATACAACTGAAATTTAAATGTTGGTGATTAACATTTCCAAAGAAAAAAAAATTGCAAAAGAATACTTCTGAACGTTACATATCATAGACGCCTATATAAGGTATGCTGCGAACGAGATTATACAACAGTCAGTAAAACTCACACCTAAATCTCTTATACTGAATATCATCAAGCCTGTAAAATTTACCAGATACATTAATGTTTGTCCATAACCAAAATTAAATTTATAGAATCTGGTAAAATATATCAAGTTTACTGAAAAACTGCATCTGCTCAATTCTCAAAATCCAAATACCTGTACACAAATCTCTGTTATAGCTTCATTTCTTTGGTCTCACCTCTATTCCAAGAACAGTAAGCCCACTCTTCCAATGCCCTCCTTTAACCTCCAATAAGCATATATCGACCTCTCCGTCATCACCACCATCATTAAAGAACTCGCCCATCTCAATCTCCGTCCACCCATCATTTCTAACACTCGGAATCCTACTCTCCTCCAAATCCTCGCAAATTTCTTGCCCGGGTACACCCACAATCCCCGGAAAGAAACGATAGAACAGTCCACTGCCTCTTATAGATTGCTCACTCTCAGCAGGCTGTAAGCATACTTTGTGTATAGATTCATGGGTCCCGAGCTTGACTGAGGTCTCTTGGGCAGGAACTCTGAGGCCGTACGATTCTGCATCTACCTTGTAGATGAGATATGCAGCATAGTTTGTTTTTGGGGAAAGAGTTCGGGTTTGAATTTTGCCGTGGATTTCTAGCCAGCAGACATTTAGGAGATGAGCCACCTCGGCGAACCTAGCAACAAGACTTTGATTCACCAGAAATATTGCTTGTTAGCGGATTTTGCAGTTTGGTGTCAAAGACGTTTGCAACATGTATCAGAAGTAACCAAAATTTGACAGAATGCATAACGAGATAAAAAAGATTAAAATGGAAAAATATCTCGAACAGTATGCAGAAATCAAGAAAACGACTTATGAACAGCATGCGAAAAATCTGAAGTTGTCATCCAAGAGCGTAGTTACACCGAAGTGATAACAAGGATCAACCATCATTCTATTTTTCTTGTGAATGTTGCCCACATGGTTAATTATAAAAGGAAAACAAAAGCATAATTTAATGAGAAAAAGAACAAAATGAACATGTGCATATTAACAATAGCCTCATCAAGCTTATAAATAAGACCCGCGAAATAACATTTTTTATTAAAAAGGTAAAGTACAAATTTTCTTTGTCAAGGATTCATTCATGGTGGTTGGACTCTTCGATGCTAAGCATATCCACTACAAAGTTCTGAAAGGATTCGGACTGAGCAGCAATCACAACTCTATTACAGCAACAGCAGCAAAAACACCAACGAGAAAGATTTTATCCAAAGTTTTGGGGCTTGGTCACCTAGTTACATGAATCCTTTCTGTCAAGTAAGCTGGACAAGGGTCATCTTTTATGATCAATTTCACAGAGTTCCAATTATTAAGTTTATGTAAGTAATCAGCAACAAATGAAACTCTCATTTATCCCTCATCCTCAAACTTTCATGATTTTGATGTAATTCTCTTGAATAGTATCTCATTCTTTTGTTAAAAGGGGTCTATTGATTGTGCATAATGCAGCAGTAAAAGCATGATTATATAGGACTATTAATTAGAAGAGTAAAAGGGCCGTTCAGTATTCTCGTAGCGAGACAAGAAAAGAGATATCACAAGAAAGAATTAGGTTAGGTATCAACTACGTGTAGTTAGGTAACAAAGATTAACATGTGAATTTAGATATGTAGTGTTCCCATTGAAGGTTAAATTCATGTCTTAAAGTTAGTTTATCTTCCAAAAATTTGTCCAAACTAAATTGCCAAATGTAGCATGTATGCCAAGAGGAAACCATGACAGCACATAATGCCCAAGAATCAGATCATGGAAAAGTTCATGCAATTTGAAGACTTTGCAATAACAAATTGCAATAATAAGTTCATGCAATATGAAGACTTTGCAATAATGCTTCCAGACAAAAGGAAACACTTCCAACACAATTTATTTCCATGAAGTACAAAGCAACCCACATTGCCAAGTCACACAATAATGCAAATCAAGCAAGAGATCTAACCTTGTATCAGCCACCAGGATCCACTCCCAATATTGGGGGGTGTCTCCCCATACAATGGCAAGCTCCCTAGCCGAAATCATATAACACTTTTCTCCGCTTGATCTCTCTAATTGAAAACTCTATCATCACCACATTCATCAACAAAGAAACAAAAATTAAACTCTGTAAAATTAACTTGGAAATGGCACCTGATCACATTTTCCTAACAAAAACTACATTGAGAAAACTTGTAGAAACAAATTTCAGCATCATTTTCTGCCGAGAGAAGAAATATTGATTTGCTACCAAACTTGAGTTCACATGGGTAAAATGTTGTGAGTAGCTAATAACGCCTTAATTTGTTTCTTGATATAGTCAAAAATTGTGTTGTCATAGAAAACATATTCATGGTAGCAAATCAAGATTTCCTCTCCGCACATTTTCACCGATGCAAGAAAACTCTTCTTTCAACAAAAATGATTAATAAGCTTTCAAATGCTTCATGTATCTTCAATTTAACAAATTAAAATTAAATTTTTTTCTCATATTTTCCTCTAGCAGTAAGAAATTCTCTTTTTTAGACTCCATTTGTCAATATGCTCTTTGCAATGCTTGTTACGAGGAAAAGTCAGTGTTATCAATGCACGAAGCACGGTGCGAGGCGTAAAATCCCTTTACATGCACATGCGTAAGGAGCAATGCGATGCGCGCACTTGATTGAAGCGAGGCTCACACCGTGCACATAAATTTTTGAGATAGAAAATCACGCATGAAAGAACATGTTTATGAATTTTCACGTAAAAAATATGTCAAAATAAATAATATTTACTACCAAATCACAAAACAAACTCTTAATTCATAATGCTACCACACCTAACATAAAAAAGAAGTTCAAAATTTTCCAAATTAATTGTCAAATCAAAACTAATATTGAAGCAAAATCAAATACTAAACGAGAACTAGTGAGGGTCCTCAATCAGGCTAGTAAAAAGGCCTAATGGGTTCATTTTCCTTTTTGGGATATGGATTATCGCATACAAGAACAAAAATATACCAGGCTATCTCTTGCATGCACCCTACGCAAAGTGTTCTCATGCGAGGAACCTGCGGTATAAAAGGCTACCCATCTGATGTGGGGTGCTTTGCCACCGCCCCGCATTGCAGTGCGCATGAGGCACAATGAGCCGCACGCCCATTTAAATAAACTAAAAGAAAAATTTCGGTCCTTTTTACAAGTGATTACCTCTGTCATCACTTTCGATCCTTTTTACAAGTTTTGTTAAATCTTGCTTACGTGGTGGTGTCACTGCCACATCAGCAAAAAAGTAGTGAAATTACAAGTTTGTCCTGCCATGTCACCGCCGCGTCAACAATATTTAACGAAAGTTTGTAAAAAGGACCCAAATGATATTTGGTCAATACGTTATGGACCTCCATTGAAGTTTTGCCTTTAGTTAATGAGTCATTTTACTATCACATTGATGAAAATGCCATCATCTTTTACCTTATATTGTTTAATTTTACTATAATGTTGATGAAAATGTCATCATCTTTTACCTTAACTTTTTTATTAGTAGGCTTATGCTTAAAGTTTTATTCAATTTAGAGTTAAAATCAAATTTTATTTTATCTCATTTTTCAATCTTCTCATTCTCCTTGTTCTTCCACCTTCTCCTCATTCAAAATTAGTTTCAATATGTCATAATAAAGACCATAAAAAATAGAAATTATTTAAATGATATTACTAAATCAAACACTTTACCAAAATCTAGTCTCTCAGCTCAGTTCATTGTTAAATTTTATGATAAAGGGGTTTTTCATGAAAACACTTTCAAATGTGGCCAAATTGACGGAAACCATCTTTAAAGTTTTTTATATACATAAACCACATTATAAGTGGATTTAGTTTTTAATCAACCATTTGAGTGCAAATTCTGTTAAATTTTTACCCGAACTATCCAAAAAACCCTCCTTCCTTCTCCCTTCTTCCTTCTCATCCACCACTCTCCTCCGTCCCATTTCCGCCTACCACCTCATCTACCCATGCTCCTTCCTCCTCTATTAGCCTCCTCTCTCCTTCTCCCCCGCATCTTCTCCATCATCCTACCTCTTCCATTCCACTTCCACCTTCCTCCCTCCTTTCCACCCACCCTCTTTCTTTTCTCTTCCATCCCATCTCACCCTCCTCCCCTAATTCAATTGTGGTTTGCATGAAGAACGACGAGAGCGGAGGTGGGTGGATAAGGAGGGAGAAGGGAAGAGGGTGTTTTCGGTATTTAGGATAAAATTTGAGGTTCATTGAAAGCTAAACTTACTTATGAGGTCGTTTCTCTATATAAAAACTCTGAATGTGGTTTTAATCGATTTAACTTATTTTAAACATTTAAAAAACTCTAAATTTTAACAAAAATCATAATATAAAAATCTATAACTAGGTATAATGAATTTTGTAAATGATTATATATTATGCAAAACAAAGAGAATTTCCAATTAAGAAATAGCCCAAAAAAAACTTACAGTTTGAGGTATATCAATCCTACATTAGAGAATGGTTTTAACGATATTAGTAGAAGGAGGTTTTAATCAACTAAATGAATAGAAATATAGAAGAAAATTGATTCTAGCAATCGATCTTAGGGGTATTGTTCAAAATTTATTCAAAGTAAATATGACAAAAGCCCTATTAGATTACCTTTCTACCCCGTCGATGAGGATGGGATCGCATAAATCTAAGTAGAGCTCTTTCAGCGAGGAGTAGATCGGTGGATGGACGGCTCTGGACACGATGTCGGCGTGATCAGACGGCAGGAAGTGCTGCCAGACGGCGTCTGAGTCGGCGGCGGAGCGGAACGCCGGCGAGACGGCTGCGGATCTGCACGCGTCGCGAAGTGAGGTCAGGGATAGCACGTGCGAGAGGCACTCCTCTGGCAGCCGCTGGATCCAACAAAATTTTTCCATTTTTTTGATTCTGGGTTCTAATTTTCTCTTCTACTCTCTGCTATAAATAATAAATATTCTTTGCTTTTAAAGGACGAATGTTTTTGAGGGAGTGGACAAAGGAGCACTTCTCACTCTCTAAGACGTGTGTCTAATAAACCGAACTTAACCCAAAATCTAACCCTAGTTAGATTTTGAACCCAACACCCGCTTTCATTTTTGAGAAAATGTACAAGGGCAAGTGTCCTTGAGACTTTCCGAGGACAAAGAGAAGACCAAAGTTCCGTTTCTTCTTTTTTTTTTTTTTAAATAATAAAAGACCTGGACGAGGGACCAACCAATTATGTTTGTTGGAGATGGAAAACTTCGAATCTATAGATCATTAGATCGTCCAATGAAAACACAAGCTTCATAGGATCTTCTGTCAGTAATATTAATGTTTTAAAAAGACAACAAGACTCCGTCCACCGTCCGCCTAGGTCTGTCTTGGGAGTGCCTAGGAGAGCGGACACCGCTTGCGCAGACTGCACCATTTAAATCTTGGTTATAATTTCCCCGTTGCTATCTACACTGATTACAAACACCTCCTCTAATTCCATCGACTTTTAGCAAAACCTACTCTGTCACGACTTTAAAAAAAAAAAAAAAGAAATCTTCTAATGCGACGCGCAACTCAAACCTGGACCAAACTTAGGTTTTGAAAATAGCATAACTGGCTCCTACAGAAATTTCATCTTATCACTGTGGCTGCAAATGTTTTATGGATTTATACAACTGAAATTTAAATGTTGGTGATAAACATTTCCAAAGAAAAAAAATTTGCAAAAGAATACTTCTGAACGTTACATATCATAGACGTCTATATAAGGTATGCTGCGAACGAGATTATACAACAGTCAGTAAAACTCACACCTAAATCTCTTATACTGAATATTATCAAGCCTGTAAAATTTACCAGATACATTAATGTTTGTACATAACCAAAATTAAATTTATAGAATCTGGTAAAATATACCAAGTTTACTGAGAAACTGCATCTGCTCAATTCTCAAAATCCAAATACCTGTACACAAATCTCTGTTATAGCTTCATTTCTTTGGTCTCACCTCTATTCCAAGAACAGTAAGCCCACTCTTCCAATGCCTTCCTTTAACCTCCAATAAGCATATATCGACCTCTCCGTCATCACCACCATCATTAAAGAACTCGCCCATCTCAATCTCCGTCCACCCATCATTTCTAACACTCGGAATCCTACTCTCCTCCAAATCCTCGCAAATTTCTTGCCCGGGTACACCCACAATCCCCGGAAAGAAACGATAGAACAGTCCACTGCCTCTTATAGATTGCTCACTCTCAGCAGGCTGTAAGCATACTTTGTGTATAGATTCATGGGTCCCGAGTTTGACTGAGGTCTCTTGGGCAGGAACTCTGAGGCCGTACAATTCTGCATCTACCTTGTAGATGAGATATGCAGCATAGTTTGTTTTTGGTGAAAGAGTTCGGGTTTGAATTTTGCCGTGGATTTCTAGCCAGCAGACATTTAGGAGATGAGCCACCTCGGAGAACCTAGCAACAAGACTTTGATTCACCATAAATATTGCTTGTTAGCGGATTTTGCAGTTTGGTGTCAAAGACGTTTGCAACATGTATCAGAAGTAACCAAAATTTGACAGAATGCATAACGAGATAAAAAAGATTAAAATGGAAAAACATCTTGAAAAGTATGCAGAAAGCAAGAAAACGACTTATGAACGGCATGCGGAAAATCTGAAGTTGTCATCCAAGAGCGTAGTTACACCGAAGTGATAACAAGGATCAACCATCATTCTATTTTTCTTGTGAATGTTGCCCACATGGTTAATTATAAAAGGAAAACAAAATCATAATTTAATGAGAAAGAGAACAAAATGAACATGTGCATCTTAGCAATAGCCTCATCAAGCTTATAAATAAGACCCGCGAAATATCATTTTTTATTAAAAAGGTAAAGTACAAATTTTCTTTGTCAAGGATTCATTCATGGTGGTTGGATTCTTAGATGCTAAGCATATCAACTAAAAAGTTCTCAAAGGATTCAAACTGAGCAGCAATCACAACTCTATTACAGCAATAGCAGCAGCAAAAACAACAACGAGAAAGATTTTATCCAAAACTTTGGGACTTGGTCACCTAGTTACCTGAATCCTTTCTGTCAAGTAGCTGGACAATGGTCATCTTCTATGATCCATTTCACACTCACAGAGCTACAATTATTAAGTTTATGTTAGTAATCAGCGACAAATGAAACTCTCATTTATCCACCATCCTCAAACTTTCATGATTTTTTGTAATTATCTTGGATAGTATCTCATTCTTTTGTTAAAAGGGGTCTCTCGATTGTACATAATGCAACAGTAAAAGCATGATATAGGACTATTAATTGGAAGAGTAAAAGGGTCATTCAGTATTTTCATATTGAGACGAGAAGAGAATATCACAAGAAAGAGTTAGGTTAGATATTAACTAGGTGTAGTTAGGCAGCAAAGATTAACAAGTGAATATAGATATGTAGCATTCCCATTGAATGTTAAATTCATGTCTTAAAGAGAGTTTATCTTTTTCAAAAATTTGTCCAAACTAAATTTCCAAATGTAGCATGTATGTCAAGAGGAAACCATGATAGCACATAAATGCCCAAAAATCAGATCATGGAAGAAGTTCATGCAATTTGAAGACTTTGCAATAACAAGTGCCCTACATCAATTTAGTAATCTACCTATAATGCTTCCATGAAGTACATAGCAACCCACATTGCCAAAAGTCACACAATAAAGCAAATCAAGCAAGAGATCTAACCTTGTATAAGCCACAGGTACCACTTCCAATGTTCGGGGGTGTCTCCCCATACAATGGCAAGCTCCCTAGCTGAAATCATATAACACTTTGCTCCGCTTGATCTCTCTAATTGAAAACTCTATCATCACCACATTCATCAACAAAAAAAAATGAACTTGGGGATTAACTTGGGAATGGCACCTGATCACATTTTTCTTACAAAACTACACCGAGAAAACCTTGTATAAACAAATTGCAAATCATTTTATGCCAAGGGAGGAAATCTTGATTTGCTACCAAGCTTGAGTTCTCACGGGCAATATCTTGTGAGTAGCTAATAATGCCTTAACTTGTTTCTTGATATAGCCGAAAATTGAGTTGTCATAGAAAATATATTCATCTAGCAAATAAAGATTTCCTCTCCGGACATTTTCACCTATGCAACAAAACTTTTCTTTTTCCAAAGACCAATTTCTTTCAACAAAAATGACTAATAAGCTCTCATATACTTCATGCATCTTCAATTTAACAAATTAAAATTAAATTTTCTTCTCATATTTTTCTCTGGCAGTAAGAAATTCTCACTTTCAGTCCATTTGTCATTATACTCTTTGTAATGCTTGTTTCGAGAAAAACTCAATGTCATCAATGCACGAGGCACAAAGTCCCTTTACATGCACATGCGTAAGGAGCAATGCGATGTGCGAACTTGAGTGAAGCGAGGCTCACGCCGTGCACATAAATTTTCAAGATAGAAAATCAAGCACGAAAGAACATGTTTATGAAAGTTCACGTAAAAAATATGTCAAGGTAAATAATATTTACTACCAAATCACAAAATAAATTCTTAGTTCATAATGCTAACACACCTGACATACAAAAGAAGTTCAAAAATTTCCAAATTAATTGTCAAATCAAGACTAATATTGAAGTAAAATCAAATACTAAACGAGAACGAGTGAGGGTCCTCAATCAGGCTACTAAAAAGGCCTAATTGGTTCATTTTCCTTTTTGGGATATGGACTATCGCGTATAAGAACAAAAATATACGAGGCTATGTCTTGCATGCACCCAATGCAAAGCGTCCTCATGCAGGGCACTGCGAGGCGCAAAAAGGCGCTACCCATCGGATGAGGGGTGCTTTGCCACCGCCACGTATTGCAGTGCACATGAGGCACAATGAGCCGCACGCCCTTTTATATAAACTAAAAAAAATTGTTTGAATTAGTTCCAAATTCTAACCTTAACTGATCAATACTAGCTCATTACCTTCATTGTCAAAGGATTCATACAATCCAGAATAAAAAAATAAAAAAAATCTTTTAACGTTAATTTTATAGAAATTTCTAGAAGGAGCAGAAGTTTTATAAAAAAAGCCCTAAAATTGAGGGCAAAAAAACTCGCCATCTTACCGCCATCAATCAAGATCGGATCGCAGAGCCTGAAGTAAAGCTCCCTCTTCGACGAGTACTGCACCGGATCCGCCGTCCGGTCGAGGATCTGCCGGTAATCCGGTGGCAAGAACCGCTCCCAGACGGTATCGGAGTCGGCGGAGGACCGGAACGCCGCCGACACCGCCGCCGACCTGCATGAATCACGAGACGAAGTCAGGGACAGCACGTGCGATATGCACGCCTCGGGGAGCCTGTTGATGCCGTCGCCGCCTTCCATCGTCGATGGTACAGTTAAAAATGTCCTCCTTTTCTACTCTTCGTTGTCATTTGACGAAGTGAGAACAAAGGAGAAGCATATCTATGTGAAGTGAATACTTACACGGAGTTCCTTTTTACAGATTGCTCCACTCTAAAATATTTATTCACAGAATTAAGTCACAAATGGAAATAAATTCTGGAACTACAAGGAAAATCGTGTAGCACGAAGGTACAAAGGTAGAGAGTGACAATTGTTGTATGCTGAGAATTCCCAAGTCTAATAAGGCCTTAAAAGTCGGCCACGTGCCATATTAATGAGCTGAGTCCTATAATCTGAAAATCTGACCCGAATGTGAGCAACGCATATCTCTCTGGCAGTCTGAGTCCGAGACGAAAGACTTCTTCAAGCTGGTATCTGTTAAAGAAATCTGAGTCCAAGACGAGAGACGTCTTTTGGTCAGACTCCACTAGAGAATGTCTTAAACGACAGAATGACCTATCAGCTTTATAAACGCCACTCGCATTTAATGCACAGTGCTCGTAAACTTTGTTAGGATTCGAGCACACATCTTGTTCTGAGACTTGGGATCCAGCACTCCTTGATACTTACTTGTAGAAGAGGATATTTGAGGCCTGATGATTGAGGATTCAGTTGGAATATGGACACACGCAACATTTATAATTTTATCATTTCTTTTTGACGAAAGGAAGCAGGGTGAGATGCCCTGCTCATATTTCATTAAAACCAAAATAATCATATCGAAACGTTGAAGACTATAGTCTAGATCCCCCTTCAAGAGTTCCTACCACAGAGTAGGGAGAGGACCATCACCGTCGCCTACTACTGTGTATGAGAAAACTAGAGGGGGGATGAAAGACTAAGCCGTTCAAAGCAAGGATAGGTACAAAAGTTTACAAAACTTGGAGCTTGTTTTAAGCTCATATATACAACCAAAACAGACCCACATACATCCATCTAATTACAGAAAGTATTATCTAAGTTAAATAATTACACACTTAGCTATCAGTTTATTGGAGATAAGCATGTCTTCAAAAGTTATCTCCCACCCGAGCCATGTCTAGGGAGGAGGAGATCTCATCCAGTAGCAGTTGCGCAATACCACGCTCAGACACCACCCTCCTCACACTGGCGGATCTCTTGGCTGCAAGACTGCCTGTCCAGAAAATCACAAAATGAGAGATATGGGAAGCAAGCACTCTGGGAGGTGTGGTATTATCTTTGGAAAATCAGTTATTCTGAGCTCTCGGATACACCAAAGATGTGCATCTAAACAGATCGACCACGCGAAATCGATAAACACATTTTTTTGCATTTTATACCCTCATTATCTATTTCATTTAAATAAAAATATCACTAATAAACTTGTTTTATCTTAATTTACAGGTTAATGAAGAAATAAAGAATAAAAGCCCAAAAGACTCAAACTCTTTGATTTTCTACTATTTATTGAAGCCCAAATATGAAGACAAAAGAAGGCTCCAGAAGAGACAATGATCCACGAAGAAATCGGGTCATGAAATCACAAAAAAAAAACTAACCTGCCGCTAACCAATCGGTCGACCAACCGATTGGCAAACCGATTGGCCAACCGATTGGTCAACCGATTGACCACTCGATTGGTGAACGGCAGACTCAGATTTGTGGTTGGATTTAATTCCTTTGTTGCCAAGTTTCATCCAATGGTTCTCCTTCATTGTTGTAGGCTATAAATAGAGGGGGTAGAGTGAGGGGTTTGAGTATGAAAATTTTTATAAAAACTCTATTTGGAGAGGAGGATTACTCTTAATTGAGAAGACCTTCTAAATTTATAACTTTTTGTTGCAATTAATAAAAGAATATTTTCACCTCTTCATATTTTTCTTTTCCTCTCTTTACTTGATCATGAAGATGAAGATGAGATCAAGATCAAGATCAAGATGAAGATGAAGATTTGCCTTCATCAAGAGGCCAAAACCCTCTTGAAATGTAGGTCTTCTCTTTTATCTTTTATTTTCTTGTATATTTTCTTTTCTTTTCTTTTCTTTTCTTTTCTTTTGGTAGTTTAGATTTATTTTGATGCATTGTAAAATAGATTTACTTTCATGTCTTTAATTTCTTGCATTACTTTCTTGCAATTTTTAGTATAGATTTATTTTCTTGCATAATTAGATTTACTTTTATGTTCCTTTTCTTTTTATAATTTAGATTTATTTTTATGTTCATAGTTTAGATTTTACTTCTTTGTTCTTTTTCTTTTTTGTAATTAGTTTCTCTTTCATTCTCTCTAGTTTTTATTTTGCTTTTAATTCCATAATGTGGAACTAAAAACTTGTAGGAATTTTAGAATTGTATGAAACTAGTCTAATCTCTTTTATATTTTGTGAATCATTCTCTTGTAATTAAAATGATCATGTTTAGAATAATCAACTAGAGAACTAATTGGTGTAGGCATCAAAAATTACTGATGAACCCCAAATACAGTTTAATCAGGAGAAGATTGAAGAACGACGTCATCAAAGTCTAAAGAAATCAATCACAGGGATAAACCTATGCATACGAGACACTTATTGGTTTCTTACCAATGAGCGAGACACTTTTTGTGTCTCGCCATTAGCGAGACACTTTCTTGTGTCTCGCCAATGAGCGAGAAACCAAAAGTGTCTGACGAATTTCTAAGTAATTGTCCAGGTGTTTTACCGTTATTTGTAGGGCCCATTGGACCTTTTCAACGTGTAAGGACGTTCAGCTATGTTAGTGGGCGGTTACACGCTGAAAAAATGCCCACTAAGCTCGAAAAGAGGACGTTAAACGAGCCTTAAATCGTGGGAGAACGGTTACAACAAATGAAGACAATCTCGGCCGAAAGTTTTATGAGATAAATAAACTGCTACCAACGGCGCGACAGTTGTTGGCGAGACAGGCCAATGGCGAGACAGTTTTGGGCCGAGAAACTTCCAACTGTCTCGGCTACTACACGTCCAATGCACATCTTTTCAGCAGTTTTCACCTCCTGAAGCCTATAAATAGCTTCCTACATCCACCATTGAGGGGGATCTGACAATCAGACTTTGAACTCAGAAAATTTTGAGATAGAGATCTGCAGAGAGAGAAGGAGATTCCCGACTTCAAAGTAGCAAAGGAGATTTCAAGAACATTTCCACGTGGAGATTCCTCGAGTTTAAGCTTTGTCTTAAATCTTGGGAAGAGTAGATATCTTACCTAGCTAAGATATTTGCTTAAGTTCTTATTTCCTTTGCGAAATATAAACTCAACCCCGCCAATTCGACGATCGTTGCTCGGTGGTTGATTATCACATTTTAATTACATTTTTATACCCTTATTACCTATGTTATATGAATAACGATATTACTAATAATTATTTTTATCTTATTTTGCAGGCTAATAAAGAAATAATGAATAAAAGCCCAAATGACTCAAATTCTCAATTTCTACCAATATTTGAAGCCCAAATCAAGACAAACAAAGGCCCAAGATACCAAATTGATCCAAGAGAAATTCGTGAAGAAAAATCAAGAAAAGACAAATTAGGTTGGGAATCAATCGGTTGACCAACCGGTTGGCTAACGGTTGGCTAACCGGTTGGCTAACCGATCGACCAACCGATCGGTTTGCAAATGCATTCAATTAATGGTGGATTTCTCTTCCTTTTGGCTAGGTTTGATCCAATGGTTCACATCAACTCCGTTGGGCTATAAATAGGGGTGAATCTTTGAGGGTTTTGAGTGTGAAATATTTTGTAAAACTCCATTTGGAGAGGAGGGTCACTCTTAATTGAGAAGACCTTCCAAAATTGTAACTTTTATTACACAATAAATGAAATGTTTTACCTTCAATTTCCTTTCTCTTCTTCTAATCCAAGGACCAAAGGAGGATTAGATTAAGATCGAGAGTTGTTGGTTTCTATTTTATTTCTTTTTCATTTTATTTCTTGTTCATTTTATTGCTTTGTAGCTTAGATTTACTTTCATGCAATTTAATTTCATGCAATTTACTTTCATGCAATTTACTTTCATGCAATGTATTTAATTCTTGTATTTACTTTCTAGAATAGATTTTTCTTTTCTTTAATTCACCTTGAGGCTAGAACCCTCTAGGGAATTACCCTTTTCTAAGTGTGGAGCTAATATTTGTGGGATCCCTAGAGATTGTTTGAAACTAGCTAACAAATCCAACTCATTTTCATGAGATTGAGATAAGCTAAGTGGATCTACTCTAGATTCCTCATATCTTTAATTAATCCTCCATACTTTACCTTCTTTATTTTCCTCTTATCCTTGCTTTTCATTTGTTTGTTATTTTCCTTTATTCTTGATTCTTGATTTCATTGATTTTTACTTCTCTCTCAATCTCATATTCCCTCCATGTGCATATAATCTCAAACCTAGTTTTGTTATTATGTGCATATAACCACAACCACATTCTCAACTTCATTTTCTCCCCTTTTGCACATAATCCACATCCACTCTCTCTTATCTCTCCACATCCATGTTTGGTGTAAAAATCTCCCCTCGGATTTGTATTGTTTGAATTGCTTGTTTACAAATCAAGAATTGGCTTTTTACAATGTGGTTAAGGGAAGGCCCTTCTTGTTTAACGTGGGTTCGTCGGTAGCGTAGGACTTCCTCGATGCTCGAGTCGAGTTTGCTTCCCTTGGACGATTCGATCGACGTTGCGGTCGAGCTTCAGTACGCAGTAGAAGCTCCGGCGTGATGGAGTTCGGTTCTACCCGAGCTTGATGAATTGCCAAGGCCGAATTTGTGCTCCAGAGGCTAGCATGCAAGAGTTTGCGAAGAGCCAAGAGTCTCCAGATCTGAGAATTCAGATTCCGACCTCTCCTTTCGCCAAGCCCCTGATGGCTTATAAATAGGCAAGGAGAGGCATGGCCACTTCCTTGATTTGTGGGCTATGGCCATGCCCAGTTGAAGAGAGCCATACTCTCTATGGTACCATCCCTTTGACTTGTGGGATGTGACCACTAATGGGTGAGGAGCACCATGCTCTCTGTGGAATGTGACCACTATGGGATGTGACATCTCCCATGCTTCAAGTGGGCGGTCTTGGGAAGTCTGCGGGTGAGCTTGCCTTATGCAGGCGAGCTTCAAGCACGCAGCGAAGCCCAGTCTTCATGCGAGCTTGCTCTTGAGGCGAACTCATGCCTTCAGCGAACTCATGCCTTCAGCGAACTCATGCCTTCAGCGAAGCTTGAGCTTCAACCCTCGAGCGAGCTTGCGGGCGAGCTTGCTCTGGCGAGCTCGAGCATTGGTGGCGATCTCGAGCTACAGTGTAGGCAAGCTCAAGCACAAGTTCGGGCGAGCTCCAGCTACAGCGCGAGCTCTTGGTCTTCAGGCAAGACTAGATCATACAGCGAAGCTTGGCCTTCAGCGAACTCATGCCTTCAGCGAACTCATGCCTTCAGCGAGCTTGGCCTTCAGCGAACTCATGCCTTCAGCGAAGCTTGAGCTTCAACCCTCGAGCGAGCTTGCGGGCGAGCTTGCTCTTGAGGCGAGCTTCAAGCACGCAGCGAAGCCCAGTCTTCATGCGAGCTTGCTCTTGAGGCGAAGCTAAGCTCCTTTGCGGCGAGCTTGCTCTGGCGAGCTCCGAACATGCTCTGAAGAACAGTCGTAACTTTCAAACCGCATCGCCGAATTGGACGAATTATATATAAAAATCGACTATCTCGACGAGACGGAGCCAACCAAACTAACCCGCAGGGTTTGGTTTGCTCCGGTCATTTTGCCCAATTCCTTCCGGTTTGAGAGATATCAGCACTTTTGTCTATTTTGTAAAGTCAAGCATTCAGGTGAACTTAACCTTTAGGTGGGCCCGACTTTCCTCGGGTGGCCCTGACTTCACTCAGATGAACCCCTAAGCTCTTTTGCTTGTTCCGAGTTGCTTGTGCAGGGACCAAGGTAATTTTTATTGCCTACAGAACCCCCTCCAAAGTTTTTAGACCTGAATGTGGTCGAATGTGGTCTGGAACACTTTGGATATGAAATCCTGCAAAATGGTCGCCGTGTAGACGGAGCGAGGAACCTTCTAACGAACTCGGTAAAGTTGAATTCTTCACTCGCGGCTAATGATCGCCCTCTAGGATTTTTAGCAAACCCTCAGCTATCAACGGATTTGATGTGCCTTTACCGACACCGCTTGATCGGCTAGCATGCGATTGTCTAAGTCCGTCCCACATGTAACGTTGTGCTAAGAGAGTTAACTCTCTTAGTGCTACGATGTTGAATCGTGAAGCCGTCTTTTCACGGGAATAGACTACCCGGCCACGTGTGTTAGACGTAGACTAATCTCGAATGGGGGACCGAGATAAAATCCCCTATGTCAGAGAGGCATAGATTCAGTTGTTGTTTAATAACAAGTGGCTACACGTGGATTGGCCGTGCGTGTAGACTTTGTATTCTCTTGGGGCAAAGACGAACCCTGCTTTGTCTTCTCTTAGGGCAAAGACGAACCCAGCATAGTGGCACATCGCATGGTAGGCCACTACTCACCGATTGTTCTAAATATATTAGAATGCTCGGAAAGGATCAGGCCGTTCAGGGACGTTTGAGTATGACGACTGATCGGACAACGTTATTTGCGGGAATGGCGGTGCGGACTATCGAGGTGATTGTTAACCCGACAAGATTGTCACGATCGAGCGACTTTGAGGACCCACCATCCTATTGAAGAGGTGGTGGGGATTCGCCGAGGTGTAATGTTAGCGTGACAAGATTGTCGCGTCGGGCGACTTTGAGGACTGCCATCCCATTGAAGAGAATTAGTAAGTTGATTTTGCCGAGGTGATTGTTAACCCGACAAGATTGTCGCGATCGAGCGACTTTGAGGACCCACCATCCTATTGACGAGGATTGAGGGGAATTTGTCGAGGTGATTGTTAACCCGACAAGGTTGTCGCGATCGAGTTTACTTTGAGGACCCACCATCCTATTGACGAGGATTGAGGGGAATTTGTCGAGTGATTGTTAACCCGACAAGGTTGTCGCGATCGGAGCGACTTTGAGGACCCACCATCCTATTGACGAGGATTGGAGGGGGAATTTGTCAGAGGTGTAATATTAACATGACCGGATTGTCGCGATCGGAGCGACTTTGAGGACTTACCATCCCATTGAAGAGGATTAGTAAGTTGATTTTGCCGAGGTGATTGTTAACCCGACAAGATTGTCGATCGAGCGACTTTGAGGACCCACCATCCTATTGACGAGGATTGAGGGGAATTTGTCGAGGTGATTGTTAACCCGACAAGGTTATCGCGATCGAGCGATTTTGAGGACCCACCATCCTATTGGCGAGTTGGAGAATTTGTCGAGGTGTAATATTAACATGGCCGGATTGTCGCGATCGGAGCGACTTTGAGGACTTACCATCCCATTGAAGAGGATTAGTAAGTTGATTTTGCCAGAGGTGATTGTTAACCCGACAAGATTGTCACGATCGGGCGACTTTGAGGACCCACCATCCTATTGGCGAGGATTGGAGAATTTGTCGAGGTGATTGTTAACGACAAGATTGTCGCGATCGGGCGACTTTGAGGACCCACCATCCTATTGCGAGGATTGGAGAATTTGTCGAGGTGTAATATTAACATGACCGGATTGTCGCGTCGGGCGACTTTGAGGACACCATCCCATTGAAGAGGATTGGTAAGTTGATTTGTCAGAGGTGTAATATTAACATGACCGGATTGTCGCGATCGGAGCAACTTTGAGGACTTACCATCCCATTGAAGAGGATTGGTAAGTTGATTTGTCAGAGGTGTAATATTAACATGACGGATTGTCGCGATCGGGCGACTTTGAGGACTACCATCCCATTGAAGAGGATTGGTAAGTTGATTTGTCGAAGGTGTAATATTAACATGACCGGATTATGTGATCGGGCGACTTTGAGGACACCATCCCATTGAAGAGGATTGGTAAGTTGATTTGTCGAGGTGATTGTTAACCCGACAAGATTGTCACGATCGGGCGACTTTGAGGACCCACCATCCTATTGGCGAGGTTGGAGAATTTGTCAGAGGTGATTGTTAACCCGACAAGGTTATCGCGATCGGAGCGACTTTGAGGACCTACCATCCTATTGACGAGGATTGGAGGGGGAATTTGTCAGAGGTGTAATATTAACATGACCGGATTGTCGCGATCGGAGCGACTTTGAGGACTTACCATCCCATTGAAGAGGATTGGTAAGTTGATTTGTCAGAGGTGTAATATTAACATGACCGGATTGTCGCGATCGGAGCAACTTTGAGGACTTACCATCCCATTGAAGAGGATTGGTAAGTTGATTTGTCAGAGCTGTAATATTAACATGACCGGATTGTCGCGATCGGAGCGACTTTGAGGACTTACCATCCCATTGAAGAGGATTGGTAAGTTGATTTGTCAGAGGTGTAATATTAACATGACCGGATTGTCGCGATCGGAGCGACTTTGAGGACTTACCATCCCATTGAAGAGGATTGGTAAGTTGATTTGTCAGAGGTGTAATATTAACATGGCCGGTTATGTGATCGGGCGACTTTGAGGACTTACCATCCCATTGAAGAGGATTGGTAAGTTGATTTGTCAGAGGTGTAATATTAACATGACCGAGTTGTCGCGATCGGAGCGACTTTGAGGACTTACCATCCCATTGAAGAGGATTGGTAAGTTAATTTGTCAGAGGTGTAATATTTACATGACCGGATTGTCGCGATCGGAGCGACTTTGAGGACTTACCATCCCATTGAAGAGGATTGGTAAGTTGATTTGTCAGAGGTGTAATATTAACATGACAGTGGGAGTGGTTCCGTCATCCTATTGGAGAGGATCGACGGAGGAAATCTGGAGGGAACTATCAGAGGTGATTGTTAACATGATAGTTTTGGGGACCCGCCATCCTGTTGAGGAGGATTGGCGAGGGAATTTGGAGGAAATTAGTTATCAGATGTGACTGTTAACATGATAGCTTAGTGGGAGTTTGAAAGAAGACTACGGGTAGTACTTCTTTAAGAATTCTTGTCGGATCTTTGGTCCTCCGTGATTGGCCTATATAAGCATCAACGATCATCTTTGGCCGATGGTAGCCAAGTCTTCGCAGTCGGTCCCATAGCTTGGTTCCGCGTTGGTGAGCTCTGCAGATGCCATCAGGGGCTTACTTGAAAAGAGTTTTGATGAGGAAGCGGTCGCCACCACCAAGGTATCTTGGTCGTCACCTCCTCGAAATTCAAATAGCTCTTCAACCTCCATACGCTTGAGCACGCTCTCGACTTGTTCTCCTTGGCGGGTTAAGTCCTTCCACGAGCGAGCTACGACAACTTCCATATTAGACAAAATGTTGATGGAGAGATTATTCCGGCACATCTCGATGAGAGTGGCCTCGAAATCGATCCGCAGACGCGGCGATCGGTTCTGAATCTCTTAACAAAGCCGCTACGATTCTTTCTTCCTCGCTTCGGCTAGCAGGGTTGCCATAGATACTCCTGTGTCATCGTCGAAGAATCTGGCCATGAAGAGCCTTTCCATGTCCTTCCAGCAAGTGATGGACCCAGGTTCCAATCTGCGAAACCATTCAAAAGCAACCCCTTGAGGGTGCGATGAATAATAGAGTCATAATGGGATCGTTTCCCATTATGTGTCCAGTGCGCCTTGCGCCTGGAAGTAGTAAATGTATTGGGTAGGAGAACCCTTGCCATCTGTTGATGTATATAATCACAGTCACTAACCTCGGATGAGTTTAGCTTTAAAGAGAGCGGAGTCCGCTTTCTCTCCTAAAGCCAGCCGACTCGGCCAAAAGAATCGCCTACAACATAAAGAAGGACCTGCGAAAGAGGCGGAGTTGGGATCTCCGGTGGTTCCTCCGACGGTCAAGTTAGTGGAGTGGGGGATAGTCTAATAGGCGAGAATTCACTCGGAAGAGATTGCTTACCTCGTTAGGCATTCACGTTGCTCTTTATATCTAGGGTTGGGGGTATTTCGCCTTTCCATCGATTGAGGAACCAGCGATGAGTCAGCCCTTTCCTCCACGTGTGAGCGTGATTGGCGAGCATTTTATTTGTTTGCTATGGGGTGGCCTTCTGAGTGTCAAGTGCGGGTAGTTTGAGGGTTAGTGTGGTCTATTAGCCATTAATGGGATGGGATTGGCGGCCTGTAGGCTGCATGGGTCGAGGTGCCTTAAATCTTGTGAGAGATGGGGAATTAAAGAATTTGTCGGCGCATTTAATCACGATGTTGATGGGCTCGAGTCTTGTATAACCGTCGTTCAGTGGAGGGACCACATAGGATGAGAGAGGGAGTTGAGGCGGGTGGCCGACTCGCGCCTCTTAGAGGCGTCCTTAGGGATGATTTCTTGAGGGGCGATTGGGGCGCTTATCGTCGCCCTAGAGGGCGAGTGGCGAAGGGTAGGCTGGATTTGTTCCACATTGTTTGGAGAAGTCGGTAACTTGTAGGAAGGGATCGTAGCAGGTGGTCGGAAGGATGGCCGACACCGCCTTCAGCGTCGTCAGAGAAGCTGTCGATGGGCGACTTCGCACCGCCTTCAGCGTCGGTCATGGCGATGGTCGTCGATGGGCCGGGGCGAAGTCGGTACATGCGAGGCGGTCGGTGGGTTGAGTGTGGAGGTTCTTGTCGGTCCTCATTGGTAGACAAGCGTTACGTTCGGATCGGCGCTTGGTTTTCTCTTTAATCAGCGATTAGTGGTTATGACCATATGATTGGCCCTTTCGCTGGAGTCGGTTGGAAGCGAGTCCAAGTGAAATAATAGCGTTATACGGCGGAGGGTTCGAGGTCGAATCGTTACATCGATGGGGCGTGGTGGCGTCGGCGGCGGTTTCTTGGCCATTGGCCTTGAAGTGGAGGTGGGGCCCTCTGGGGCTGCTTTTAGCCTCGGCGGTGCCTCGGGAGTGGGGTTTTAATCCTCTCCGTTGATCGCGAAAGGGGGCTGTCGATGGGTCCCATCGTATAAATAGAGAGGTGTGAGAGGAAGGCATTCGCTTCTCTTCCCTCGTTCTGAACTTGGCGATTTTCCGTGGTGGTGAAGGTCGGCATGGATTCCGATCGTCATAAGCAACTTGATGAGTTCCGTTCGAAGGTTACCCGAGGCATAAATGAGGTCTTTGCGCTCGAATTCGACATCTGGGAGGTGTACAAGTTGGAGGCTCGTGAAATCCTCTCCGTTATCTGACCACGGCGGCGAGGGCTCCCTCAGATCTCAAACACTTGGAATGTGGCCTCCGGTTGCCCTGCACCCTTTTCTTGAAAAGTGTTTGATGAGTTAGGTGTCTCCCAATGCAAATGACGCCAAACTCGATAGCCATATTAGTCGGCTTCACCGTCATCTGCCGTTGGCTCTCGATTCGTGGCGATGGCGTCTTGAAACCACTTGGTGGCGTCCGCGATCGAAGAGCGCCTCACTATTACCTTCGGATGTCGGGAGAATTCAAGGTTATTCTTGATCGCCCAAGTCGATCAAAGGGTGGAAAAACGAGGTTAAATGCAGGTCGCGGGGCGACTTCGAACTTAGGGTGTCGTCTGGCGAGAGATTAGAGAGAAACCCTAGAGCCTACATCCTTGTCGGTAGAACGCGTAGTTGGGCGAATCGTTAACTACGGGGCAGCGTCGATGGGCCTTGCTCGGCAGTCGGTTTCACGGCTTCATGGGATTTCGTCCACTCCTCAGCCCCGCCGATGGCGAGGGCTCATAGCGTGACTTCGGGGGCGGTCGGGAGAGCACTAAGGCTGAACCCACTCGGGTGAGGAGCTCCGGAAAAACCGAAGAGAAGTCGGCTCGGCACTGGCAGGCGAGGCGGAAGTCGCCCGCAGGAAATCGCTCCCATCCGGGAGGCGAGAGGTCGGCGATGGGGACGGCCGTAGCGGGATCTGATCGTATATCGAAGGTGTCGCCAGGTGGCGAGCGGTTCCGGAGGACGACAAAAACCGACCATGGTCCTCGAGGTGCTAGGCAGGCGGGAGAGAGTGTGGAGCATCCGATTGGAAGGACACTGGTCGAAGGAAGCGGGAGGAGGGGCGGTGGAGGCCGAAGAGTCGAGAGGGAACTGGTCGCCCTCGAAGTGAGTCGAAGATCCAGTGTGGACGGCCTTAAATTGATCGAGGCTCGGCTCAAGTGCAACGTCGGAGGAGGGCAAGAAGGAGGTCATTGAAGAGTATAAGCGAGGACCTATGGGGAAAGTGGAATTGTCCCTAGGCTGTCCGGGCGGGCTACGATGCTTGAAAGCGCAACTTTCTTGGAAGCCCTTCGGCCGAGGCTCACATATCCCAGTGGAGGGTTCCTGCAGCGTTCTCAAGGTCAGGAAGCCAGGGGAGCAGGAGTGCAACTTGGCGCCGAGGACGACCCCGATGAGGATGAGGACGACGGGGAGGACGAGGACGAAGATGAAGAGGGGGGAGATTAGGTCGCCCAAACATCTTGTTCTTTTTGTTTTTGCATTGACAGAGTTCTTATATTTGTAATACATTTTACTGGTGAATGACAATTGAATTTGCGTTTCTCTGCGCCCAACTCTTTTCCCCCCCTTTTTTTTTGCGCCCTTTCTTAGGCTTTATGGCAATAACGACTTTGGCCGGACTGGCCGTCATCTATGTTTCGTACGATATGGCAAATGGGGTCGAGGCGTGGGTGCGTCGCCAGTCGGCTGATTGGTAATTCAGCTCAATTAGGTGGTGGCCGTAAGTGAGTGGGGTCAACCACTGGGTGATAGGGTCGTTGTCGGCTGTGGAGGGGGCGACTATTCGTTCTTCGATTTGAGCATAGGTGTCACCAGCGGGCCGTCCTTTGATCGCCGACTTTTAGGTTTACGGGATGGTAGGTTTCATTTAAGGCAGTTTGGTATTTTTGAGATGGCGATTCGGTTCAGGGTGACCCTCGAGTTCCACACTCTTAATTTCTTCCGTTGATCACGAGGGGGCTTAGCATTTATGGGTCCTATTATAAATAGGGGAGGAGACCATTACTTATCGTGCTTTCGTTAGGTTGGTGGCTAATTCTGTCTTTACTCCATCTCTAAGGTTTCAAATTGGGAGCACCGGTGAGTTTCTTTGAGATGGTTAGAGGCGTGGGGTGGATTCTCTCCCGAGTCCACCACCTTCGGGGTTTTCATTGAGAGTGCGGTAGTTAGGTTATCTGTGAAGGAAGGGGGGAAACCCCTCGTTTGCATCCAACAATTGGGGCACGGTTTGTGATTGTCATTGTATCTATTTTAGTGATTGAGAGTGGGAGCGTTGACTATATCTCCGAAGAAGGGCTGTTTTGTTTACATCCATGGATTCTGATTTATTGTGCTGATATGGAGCCATGGGGTCAACACCCAAAATCCTTTGGCAGTACTTCACTCGGCTTAGACGCCGAGGTGGCGAGAGGATCTGACGGGAAAGTCGAAGATACTGAAGGCGATAGCGACCATTTGGATGCCCATTTAGGCTTGTAATTTCAATTTTCCTTTTATTTTGGTATTTCGGGCGTGCAGCCCATTGTAAACTTTGCTTGGAATATTAATGAAAAGTCGCATTTCAAGGATGGTTGTTCATTCGATTCATTCTTCATTTTTTCCCTTTTTTTTTTTTTTTTGAGAACGAGTCGGCCCCTGTGGGGCTTACAATAAACGCTAGTAGACCGAAGATTGGGCCCGTGGGGCTTACAATAAACAAGCGGAGTAGAAAATGGGTGAGTGGGGCTTGTAATAAACGAGTAGATCGAGAGACAATTGGCCCCTGTGGGGCTTACAATAAACGCAAGTAGACCGAAAACGGGTCGGCCCCTGTGGGGCTTACTTCCTGAATTGGCCCAATCGCGCGTGGTGGTCGTTCGGGCCCGCCATCGACTCGCTAGTTGGGTGTATAAGGCCTGTCTTCATCTGCAGTTCCTTAGTCAAGCTCAGTTTCGGTCCCGAGCGGCGCTAGTCGCGGTCGGCTCTTCTGGCGGGAGCTCCGCGAAGGGCAGCAGCGGTGAGTGCCGATCTCTTATTCGGCGGGCCAGCGTAGGTCAGTGCCAGGACTTACGTGGCGCTGGGTCTTATTCGGCGAGCCGATCATTTTGAGGCAAAGAGCAAGCTGGCCGGCTCCGTGGGGCGGCGACTCGTATAGGGCGACGCGCGTAGGTGGTGCCAGAGACTTCACGTGGCGCTGGGTCTTATTCGGCGAGCCGATCTACATTTTGAGGCAAAGAGCAAGCTGGCCGGCTCCGTGGGGCGGCGACTCCGTATGGGGCGACGGCGTAGGTGGTGCCAGAGACTTCGTGGCGCTGGGTCTTATTCGGCGAGCGATCTGTTTTGAGGCAAAGAGCAAGCTGAGCGGCTCCGTGGGGCGGCGACTCCGTATGGGGCGACGGCGTAGGTGGTGCCGAGACTTCGTGGCGCTGGGTCTTATTCGGCGAGCCGATCATTTTGAGGCAAAGAGCAAGCTGAGCGGCTCCGCGTGGGGCGGCGACTCCGTATGGGGCGACGGCGTAGGTGGTGCCGAGACTTCGTGGCGCTGGGTCTTATTCGGCGAGCCGATCATTTTGAGGCAAAGAGCAAGCTGGCCGGCTCCGCGTGGGGCGGCGACTCCGTATGGGGCGACGGCGTAGGTGGTGCCGAGACTTCGTGGCGCTGGGTCTTATTCGGCGAGCCGATCTACATTTTGAGGCAAAGAGCAAGCTGGCGGCTCCGTGGGAAGCGGCGACTCCGTATGGGGCGACGGCGTAGGTGGTGCCGAGACTTCGTGGCGCTGGGTCTTATTCGGCGAGCGATCTGTTTGAGGCAAAGAGCAAGCTGAGCGGCTCCGTGAAGGCGGCGACTCCGTATGGGGCGACGGCGTAGGTGGTGCCGAGACTTCGTGGCGCTGGGTCTTATTCGGCGAGCCGATCTGTTTGAGGCAAAGAGCAAGCTGGCCGGCTCCGTGGGGCGGCGACTCCGTATGGGGCGACGGCGTAGGTGGTGCCGAGACTTCGTGGCGCTGGGTCTTATTCGGCGAGCGATCATTTTGAGGCAAAGAGCAAGCTGGCCGGCTCCGTGGGGCGGCGACTCCGTATGGGGCGACGGCGTAGGTGGTGCCGAGACTTCGTGGCGCTGGGTCTTATTTGGCGAGCGATCTACATTTTGAGGCAAAAACAAGCTGGCCGGCTCCGCGTGGGAAGCGGCGACTCCGTATAGAGACGGCCGTAGGTGGTGCCGAGACTACGTGGCGCTGGGTCTTATTGGCGAGCCGATCATTTTGAGGCAAAGAGCAAGCTGAGCCGGCTCCGCGTGGGGCGGCGACTCCGTATAGGATAGCCGCGTAGGTCGGTGCCGAGACTTCGTGGCGCTGGGTCTTATTTGTGAGCGATCATTTTGAGGCAAAAGCAAGCTGGCGGCTCCGCGTGGGGCGGCGACTCCGTATGGAGACGGCCGCGTAGGTGGTGCGAGACTTCGTGGCGCTGGGTCTTATTCGCGAGCCGATCATTTTGAGGCAAAAGCAAGCTGAGCGGCTCCGTGGGAAGCGGCGACTCCGTATGGGGCGACGGCGTAGGTGGTGCCAGAGACTTCACGTGGCGCTGGTCTTATTCGGCGAGCGATCTCATTTTGAGCCAAAGAGCAAGCTGGCCGGCTCCGCGTGGGGCGGCGACTCCGTATAGAGACGGCCGCGTAGGTGGTGCAGAGACTTCGTGGCGCTGGGTCTTATTCAGCGAGCGATCTCATTTTGAGGCAAAGAGCAAGCTGGCGGCTCCGCGTGGGAAGCGGCGACTCCGTATGGGGCGACGGCGTAGGTGGTGCCGAGACTACGTGGCGCTGGTCTTATTCGGCGAGCGATCTCTTTTGAGGCAAAGAGCAAGCTGAGCGGCTCCGCGTGGGAAGCGGCGACTCCGTATGGAGACGGCCGTAGGTGGTGCCGAGACTTCACGTGGCGCTGGGTCTTATTCAGCGAGCGATCTCATTTTGAGGCAAAGAGCAAGCTGGCGGCTCCGCGTGGGGCGGCGACTCCGTATAGAGACGGCCGCGTAGGTGGTGCCAGGACTTACGTGGCGCTGGTCTTATTCGGCGAGCGATCTGTTTGAGGCAAAGAGCAAGCTGGCCGGCTCCGCGTGGGGCGGCGACTCCGTATAGGATAGCCGCGTAGGTCGGTGCCGAGACTTACGTGGCGCTGGGTCTTATTCGGCGAGCCGATCTGTTTGAGGCAAAAACAAGCTGGCCGGCTCCGCGTGGGGCGGCGACTCCGTATAGGGCGACGGCGTAGGTGGTGCCAGAGACTTACGTGGCGCTGGGTCTTATTCGGCGAGCGATCTACATTTTGAGGCAAAGAGCAAGCTGGCGGCTCCGTGGGAAGCGGCGACTCCGTATAGGATGACCGCGTAGGTCGGTGCCGAGACTTACGTGGCGCTGGGTCTTATTGGCGAGCGATCTCATTTTGAGGCAAAGAGCAAGCTGAGCGGCTCCGTGAAGGCGGCGACTCCGTATAGAGACGGCCGTAGGTGGTGCCAGGACTTACGTGGCGCTGGTCTTATTCGGCGAGCCGATCTGTTTGAGGCAAAGAGCAAGCTGGCCGGCTCCGTGGGGCGGCGACTCCGTATAGAGACGGCCGTAGGTGGTGCCAGGACTTACGTGGCGCTGGGTCTTATTCGGCGAGCGATCATTTTGAGGCAAAGAGCAAGCTGGCCGGCTCCGCGTGGGGCGGCGACTCCGTATGGGGCGACCGCGTAGGTGGTGCCGAGACTTACGTGGCGCTGGGTCTTATTCGGCGAGCGATCATTTTGAGGCAAAGAGCAAGCTGAGCGGCTCCGCGTGGGGCGGCGACTCCGTATAGGGCGGCCGCGTAGGTGGTGCCAGACTTCGTGGCGCTGGGTCTTATTTCGGCAGAGCCGATCTGCTTTGAGGCAAAGAGCAAGCTGGCCGGCTCCGTGGGGCGGCGACTCCGTATGGGGCGGCCGCGTAGGTGGTGCCGAGACTTCGTGGCGCTGGGTCTTATTTCGGCAGAGCCGATCTGCTTTGAGGCAAAGAGCAAGCTGGCCGGCTCCGCGTGGGGCGGCGACTCCGTATAGGATAGCCGCGTAGGTCGGGTGCCCGAGACTTACGTGGCGCTGGGTCTTATTTGGCGAGCGATCTCATTTTGAGGCAAAGAGCAAGCTGGCCGGCTCCGTGGGGCGGCGACTCCGTATAGGGCGGCCGCGTAGGTGGTGCCGAGACTTCACGTGGCGCTGGGTCTTATTCGGCGAGCCGATCTGCTTTGAGGCAAAGAGCAAGCTGAGCGGCTCCGCGTGGGGCGGCGACTCCGTATAGGGCGGCCGCGTAGGTGGTGCCGAGACTTCACGTGGCGCTGGGTCTTATTCGTGAGCGATCATTTTGAGCCAAAGAGCAAGCTGGCCGGCTCCGCGTGGGGCGGCGACTCCGTATAGGGCGGCCGCGTAGGTGGTGCGAGACTACGTGGCGCTGGGTCTTATTCGGCGAGCGATCTACATTTTGAGGCAAAGAGCAAGCTGAGCGGCTCGCGTGAAGGCGGCGACTCCGTATAGGGCGGCCGCGTAGGTGGTGCGAGACTACGTGGCGCTGGGTCTTATTCGGCGAGCGATCTACATTTTGAGGCAAAGAGCAAGCTGAGCCGGCTCCGTGGGGCGGCGACTCCGTATAGGGCGGCCGCGTAGGTGGTGCCGAGACTTCGTGGCGCTGGGTCTTATTCGGCGAGCCGATCTGTTTGAGGCAAAGAGCAAGCTGAGCGGCTCCGCGTGGGGCGGCGACTCCGTATAGGGCGGCCGCGTAGGTGGTGCCGAGACTTCGTGGCGCTGGGTCTTATTCGGCGAGCGATCTACATTTTGAGGCAAAGAGCAAGCTGGCCGGCTCCGTGGGGCGGCGACTCCGTATAGGATGACCGCGTAGGTGGTGCGAGACTTCGTGGCGCTGGTCTTATTCGGCGAGCCGATCTCATTGGATTCACCCACAGGCTCGGCTTGGCGGTTGGGCAATTCGTCTTGACTTCGGCGGTAGGGTGCCGTCGCTTAAGCGAGCAAGTTGGATCACTGTCGCGACTAGGTGAGAAGGGTTCCTCGATTAGTCCTAAGCGAGAGGGATACCGTAGCTTCGACTTAGTGAGGGTAGGCTCGCTTGGGTAAGTTGGGTCGCTGTCTCAACTAGGTGAGAAGGGTTCCTTGACTTCGTCGTGGCGAAGGGTTCCTTGACTTCGACCTAGTAGGAAGGGTCGCTGAACTACTCGGCAAGGAAGTTACCTCGGCTCGGGCTAAGAGAGTGGGATTTCGGCTCGCGTTAGGCGAAGGCGTACCTCAACTCATCCCGGTGGGAAGGGTCCCTAAGCTCGGCTCAACAAGCGACCATCAGACTTCGGCCGGATGAGATTGGGTTTCACCGTTAAGCTTATGGCGAGGAGGTGGTGTGATCTAGCTGCGGCAGTGATTATTTAAGGCGCTCCTTGTACCATTTAAGACAAGGATAATTTTCGAGCAAAATTCTATTTATATTGATGGCTTTTGAACAAGGTTTACAATGCAAATTCATTGAAAAACTTCACGAGGTGTTCTATGTTCGAGGGATGTTGTAGGACTCTCCCATCGGGACTTACGGCGATATGTTCGGCGTGGTTCTTGAGGGCGGTGTAGGGTCCTTCCCAATTGAAGCCAACTTGCGCGTCGGTGTCTTTTGAAGGCGCTTTCCTCGGCACTAGGTGTCGACTTGGAATCTCCTTGGTGGGACCTTGTTGTTGTAATGTCGAGGCGATCATTGATTGATGACTTGCACGTGTAGGCGGTTGCGGATCTCCTCCATCAAGTCCAGTGTCCTCGAAGTCCCTCGAATTTGCTTCTTCGTCGAAGTGTTGGAGTCGGATGGTGGGCATGCCAACCTCCTTTGGGGTTACAGCTTACGCTCCATAAGTCGGCATGAGCGGGGTTTCCCGATTGAACTCTTGTGGGTCGCCCCGCACGACCATAAGATGCTGGCGGTTCTTGACCCAATTGCCGACGCTTGGTCGACCCTCTTCTTGAGCTTGGAGGATGCATTTGTTAGCGGCTTCCGCGACCCGTTGCACTTGGGGTGGGCTACAGAAGCGAACTTGAGCTTGATCCCCATTCTTCACAAAATCTTGGAATCCCCGGCTGGCGGGTGCGTTGTCGGTGATGAATGGCGAGGGCCGAATCGGCATCGATCGACTTCCAAGCAAAGGCTGGTGATGTTGGTCTCCCGATCTTCGCCAAAGGCTCGGCCTCGATCCATTTGGTGAAGTAGTCGATGGCGACTATCAAAATTCTGTGCCGAGGCAATGGGAGCGGCCCGATATATCCGGTCCCCATTGGTGAAAGGAAGTGGGCTGAAGATAGAAGTGAGCTCTGTGGCGGCGGCTCTAGGGATTCTGCGAAGAATTGACACTTTTGCATTTGGAGGCGAGCTGGCGGAAGTAAATACAATAATTGACCCGGTAATATCTTGGTATAATCTTAGGCGAGATGATAATCACATTTTAATGACATTTTAATAACCTTATTATCTATTTTATATCAATAAATATGTTACTAATAATATGTTTTATCTTATTTTGCGAGAATAATGGAGTATTAATGAATAAAAGCTCAAATGACTCAAATTCTCGAATTTCTACCAATTGTTGAAGCCCAAATCGAAGACAAGCGAAGGCCCAAGATACCAAGGGAATCCAAGAAGAATTAGTGCAAAAATATCAAGAAAAGACAAAATCCGTTGGGAACCAATCGGTTGACCAACGGTTATTAACCGGTTGGCTAAGGTTGGCTAACCGATCGACCAACAGGAATTGGTTGTGATTCGAATTTAGGAAAGATTTCTCTTCCTTTTTGGCCAAGTTTGATCAATGGTTCACATCAACTCCGTTGGGGTATAAATAGGGGTAGTATCGAGGGTTTAGAGGTGTAAAATATTTTGTAAAACTCCTTTTGGAGAAAGGGTTGCTCTTGTTTTAGAGTACCTTTCATTGTAATAATTTTTCCTCAATAAATAAATATTTTCGCCTTCAATCCCATCTTCTTCTTCTTGTTCAAGGACCAAAAGGAGGATGAGTTGATGATGATGAGTTCGAGGTTTTCTTTATTTCTCTTTATTATTTCTTTTTCTTTCTTGTTATTTATTTGCTTTGTAGTTTAGATTTAATAGCTTTTGTAATTTAGATTTAATTGCTTTGTAGTTTAGATTTAATAGCTTTTGTAGTTTAGATTTAATTGCTTTGTAGTTAGATTAGTTTAGAATTTTTCTTTTCTTTTTATTTTGTCTTTTTCTATTTGTTTGAATTTCCCAAGATGTTGAACTAAACTCTTGTGGGGATCTAGGTTGTATGAAACTAGTCTAATCTCTTTTGTGTTTATGAATCATCTCTCTTATGCTTAAAAGATCATGTTTAGGTTAATCAACTAGAGAACTAATCGATAGAAGAAGAATTTGATAGTTTATGCTTTCCTTAAGTGGTTTGATAGGCTATGCTTATGAATTCTAGGATTATTATCTTGTTATTACTCTCTTCATGAGTTTGAATTTCAATTAGGTGATAATTTGATAAGTTATGCTTTCCTTAAGTGGTTTGATATCTTATGCTTAATAAATCTAATATGAGATGTGGTAAAAGAAATTTTTCATAGATTATAATTTGAGTTAGCTAGTGGATTCAATTCTAGATTCCTTCATCTCTCTTATTGACTTCTCATCTTTTTAATTGTGATTCCTTTCACACACAATCCAAATCCACTCTCTCATCACTTCATCATATTTTCATATTATCTTGAATAAAACCCTAATTGTCACGCATAATTTGAGAACCGAACTTGAATCAAACACTTCCTATTTCCCGTTCCTCGTGGGATCGACAATCTTAAATACTATAACTTGACAATGGTTGTGCACTTGCGACTATAAAAGGTAAACACTTGTTTTTGCCCATCACGAGAGTTCTTGCCCCTGGGTGGTTTCCGCAGGTGCCTTCGTGGATTTCCCTTAGGACATAACCGGCCCGCTGGTCGGAGCCGGGAGATAGGACCCAGCTGCCTAGGTAGGACGACCGATAGAGGCTGGCCGTCGATCATGAGGTAGCGGTGACCCTCTGCAAGCTCTTTGCTTCAAAGGGTCGGTGAGTAAGGCCGTGATCAAGAGTGGATGAAAGGGTCCACCCGGCAAGATTCCGAAGGTCGGTTACGCATGACATCGATGGGTCTCACAATCTTTGGAGTGTGGGAGTGTCGGCGAAGATGGGTCGGAGCTACTCAAGGAACTAGTTGATGCTAGCTTTGACGTCGCTTTCAGCGTTCTTGGTATGAGGACTGATGATCTTGAAGTTGGTGAAGTGGGTGGCGGGTCCTTGGCGATCTTGGTATTGAGCCATCCTCTTATCTTTGGCGTATTTGCCGTTGATCGATGAGCGACCAAGCGAGAGTCGGCCCGGCCTGAGTAGGCTTCGGCCTTGGCCTGAAGCGCATGGCAGCATGAGGGAGGCTTCATATTGGCTTCATTGTTGGCGAGGGAACTTGGCGATGGGCTGCTCGTGGCTTGTTCGCCGAGTGCTGCGGGCGGCGCCGGCCCGCTCCTGCCTCGCGAGGATCCGTCCACCTTCAATTCCCACCAAGGCGACTTGGTCGGCCGGATTCGGACCAGGGCGCTGGCTGCCCGTCGACTTAGGGTATGGATTGGCGAGGCGGTGGGTCATCTGCTCCGCGGATGGCGGCCGGACTCTATGAGGAAGTCGGCCAATGCACTGCTATGGTGGTTACGGGCTCGAATTGAACATCATATTGGTGAGCTCGATCGACCACGCCACCATCCTCCCGGATGTGGGACTCCCGAGGATTTCTTCATCCGGAGGCTCGTCCTACGATGATAGGATCTTGGAAGTACGGGCGTGTCTGCTTGTTGTAGTGATGAGGCGTGCCTTCGACCGGGGTAGTTCAACTCCCGCCCTCAAAATCCGGTGACATAGTGGCCGGGCGGATGTGGTTCTCTTCGACCCGGCAGAGCTCACGGCTTGGTGGTGAGGCGGCCAGTCTGGTCTGAGGTCTCCCCTTCCACGGTTGGCTCGGGAGTGGTTTGGTGCTTTCGAGATATGCTTTGAGTTCTCACAGGCGGCATTCTTGGTCCCTCCAACTTCTTCTTGGAATCTTTGGCCCCTCGAGAATTTTGAAGAAAGGGAGCTTCTCTCTGTAGACTTGGGCGAGGCCCAAAGCGGCTATCTTCCCATTGAGCTTGAATGTCCTTCATGGTCTTGCGGTTGGAAGTCGCTCAATAGCTTCTATCTTCTCGGGTTGATCTCAATCCCTCTACGGGTGATCATAAACCCCAAAAGTTTCCAGCGCCTCCAAAGCGCATTGGTGGGTTGAGCTTCATGCGGTAATAGAAGGGTGGCGAAGGTCTCCTCAGTCGGTGATATGGCGGTTGCCAATCTCGACTTCACCAAGATGTCGTCACGTAGGCTTCCACATTGCGGCGGTGGGCCTTGAAGATCTTGTTGACCAGCCTCACGGTAGGTCGGCATTCTTGAGACCAAAGGGCATCACTTTGTAGCAAAAGGTGCCTCGATCGGTGATGAAGGGCGTCTTCTCGATCATGCCTGCATGCGGATCGGTTGTAACCTGAAAAAGCATCAAAACTTAGCAGCTGATGTCCGCACTTTCGTCCACCAAGTCAATGCGGCGGGGAGGGTAAACGTCCAGGGCATGCTTTGTTGAGTCGGTGAAGTCGGCGCCGTCCTCCATTTGCGTAGACTTCTTCACTAGGGCGGCGTTGGACAACTTTCGGGGTATTGGACTTCGAATGAAGTCGGCTCGAGCCGCTTCGACCTCCTCTGCTGCGCCTTTTCGGGCCCCGAGTGCCTCTTCTTGTCGAGCAGAAGCGGCGTGTCGGTCGACGAGAGAGCTCATAACAAATGGCGTCGTGAAATGCGGCATGTCTTACGGACTCCAAGCAAACACATCAAGATTAGCTAAAGAAAATCAATTATCGCACCTCGTAATGGTTAGAGGTTGGACCCTATCTGGCGTCCTCTACGCCTTTGTGGTCGATGGGGATCTCATGGAGATCTTCTTTGGGAGTCGTTCTCTCGCGCTCAGTCCTCTCTTGAGTTGGCGAGCCGTCTTCTCAATAGGCATTGCGGTGCGACTCCCTTCCCCTTTGTGGTGAGAGTAGCGAGCTCGGGCTTCCTTACGGTGGCCGGACCGTCCAGACCCCTCTTGGTGTCGGGAATTTGATCATCGATGGTAGGTGGGCGGGATGGCCCGCAAGAGGTGGAAGGCGTTGGCCCAAGATGACATTGTCGCGACTTGATGTCCATCACCTGGCCCGGGCGTCGGCGGTTGATTGGCAAAGCGGTTGACCTACGATCGGGGAAGGGTGTCGGCCCTCGGGCTGAGAGTGTCTGTAAAAGCGTCAGGGTCCTATAGGCGGTGGAGCTTGGACGGTCGATGCCCATGCGGTTGAGCATCCAAAAACAATATGTCGAGCTCGGTGTCGATCATGATCCTCTTTACCTTGAAGATGTGGTATGTGTAATGATGGGGTCGTCGTTGATCGACTCCTTCCAAGTCCGCCTCATTGAATGAGATGGACACATCGGCCTTACGCCTCTTGTCATTTGTTCACCCATGAGGCATGCCTAGCATACCTCTTAGGGCATTATTGGACTCCCCTCCTAAGGTGGGACCTCCAGCGATGGTGTTGATGACTCCCAGAGCTCCTTGGCTTCCTGCGCTCAGAGAATTAGAGTCGGGGACCGAGGCGAGGAGTCGATGGTCGTCCCTCTGCTTCTTTGCTCTCGGTGGATCAAATTCTTCAAAAGCCTCTTTGGATGAGGTCTTCAATGTCCTTTGGAGAACTGACATTCTCAGTGTCGTGGCCGGGTAGATGGTGTCGTCAGGCCAGTGAGTCTCTCTTGCTGGGTCGGCTCGTGGTGGGGGCTTGTGGAGGAGCCCCTCTCTGCGGAGCCGTGGGCCCCGAAAGGAGGTATTGAGGGCTGTGAATCACAGGAGGGCGTCTGCTCTTATCCTCCTCCCTCGGCCGAGCCATTCATTGCGGTTGTTCTTGGGAGGAGGATTTCTTGGGATGTGCCTCGGCTCTTCTCCCGGCGGGTCTAGAACCGACCTAGCGGGATGGGCTCTTTGGAGGCGGCGTAGGTGGTCGAGCTGCGGAGGATGAGGAGTGCATGCTGATTGATGATGGTGGAAGCGTCGGGGTAGTTGTGGCCGTCTTGTTGGACTCGAGCTGCTGTGGCGATCTTGTAAGCTTCCGCTTCTTCCATGTTCATGTAGGCATGGGCTTTGGACATCAAGTGCTCGTAGCTCTTGATGGGCTTCTTGTTGGCTGACTTTAGGCAGTCGCCCGGTCGCGACCCGCCACGAGCCGCCATGCGACTTGGCTCCCACGGTCTTAGCCTTCTAGCCTCTTCGCTGGAACCTCTTGATGTAGGCTCACGAGGCTCTCGCTGGCTCTGCTTAGTGCGAATGAAACCTTCTGGAGGCGGTTTGGGCTTGGCATTGGCCAGAAGTGGTGTATGAAGCTAGGCTCGGTTCTCGAGAGGCTGCAGATGGACTTCTTCTCCAGCGAGTTCCACCAAAGCTTGGCTTCTGTCATCAAAATGCGGAAACGGCGTGATTATTTGCCGGTGCTTGCATCATGACCATGGTGTTGTAGTAGTCTGCACATGCTCGGACGGGTCCATGTCGCCACATACTTGTCCATCGTCGGCATCTTGAACTTCTCGGCGGCGCTTGTATGATGGAGTCGGTGAAGGGTGCTCCCTCCGATGGCGTCGGCGAAATTTGGTATACTTGATTGTAGTCGCCGTCTGTTGGTGGCGGTTAGGAGTGGTGTCTTCTTGATGTGAGTTTGGAGGCTGTCGCGGTGGGCGATCTACCGGAGAAGAACTTTCATCGGTGAGTCGAATGCTAGAAGCGGCGCCTAAATTTGGCGCCATGGGGCTGCTGCCTGCAGGGTAGTGGCGCTCACGGTGATCCCTCCGTGACTTGTCAAGGTGGGAGTCTCGAGAGCGGGATCTGCCCTCTGGTAGCGGCATTGTTGCCAGCGGTGGAATGGCGGTGGCGGAAGGTAGCCCGCGTTATTCTTGATCGCTGTATTTGTTAAAGCGAGGAAGCGAGTGAAAAGGCACAGCTGGAAGCTAGGCATGCATGGTGGCTTGCATGGCAGGTGATCTTCGGTGGATTCACAGGTTGGGCTTGAGTAACATAGCTGCTTGTAGGTTCTCGACCGGAAAGATCATCATTGCTGGACATAGCTACAAGAAGAAGAAAGGAGGCCCCGGTGGGCCAAGCTGATTGATGTATATAATCCACGATCACTAACCTCGGATGAGTTTAGCTTTAAAGAGGCGAAGTCGCTTTCTCTCCTAAAGCCAGGCGGCGACTCGGCCAAAAATTGCCTATGAGAAAGAAGGACTGCGAAGAAGGCGGAGTTGGGATCTCGGTGGTTCCTCCGGCGGTCAAGTTAGTGGAGTGGGGATAGTCTAATAGAAGCGAGGAATTCACTTTCGGAAGAGATTGCTTACCTCGTTAGGCTGTTCCGTTGCTCTTTATATCTAGGGTTGGGGGTATTTCCGTCTTTCCATCGGTTGAGGAACCAGCGATGAGTGACCCTTTCCTCAGCGTGTGAGCGTGATTGGTAGAGCATTTTATTTATGCGCTATGAAATTGGCCTTCTGAGTCAAATGCGGGTAGTTTGAGGTTAGTGTGGTCTATTAGCCATTAATGGGATGGGATTGGCGCATGTTGCATGGATCGAGGTGCCTTAAATCTGTGAGAGATGGGGAATTAAAGAATTTGTCGGCGCATTTAATCGATGTTGATGGGCTCGAGTCTTGTATAACCGTCGTTCAGTGGAGGGACCACATAGGATGAGAGAGAGGGAGTTGAGGCGGGTGGCCGACTCGCCTGACCTCTTAGAGGCGTCCCAGGGATGATTTCTTTGAGGGGCGATTGGGGCGCCTTATCGTCGCCCTAGAAGGGCGAGTGGCGAGAAGGGTAGGCTGGATTTGTTCCACATTGTTTGGAGAAGTCGGTAACTTGTAGGAAGGGATCGTAGCAGGCGGGTTGGAAGGATGGCCGACACCGCTTTGTCGTCAGAGAGAGAGAAGCCGATGTCGGACTACTTGCACGCCACCGTCCGGTCATGGCGATGGTCGTCGATGGACGGGGCGAGGAGTCGGTACATGCAGGCCGGTCGGTGGGTTGAGTGTGGAGGTTCTTGTCGGTCCTCATTGGTAGACAAGCGTTCGTTCAGATCAGCGCTTGGTTTTTCTCTTTAATCACTGATTAGTGGTTATGACCATAACACCATCGAACTGCAGGAGGTCCAGTGGCTCGAACTTTGCCGGGTAGGAGACCGTATCCCATTCAATTGGATATGGTCTGGCCACCCCCAGCTTGTTCATGCTCTTCTGGAGCTTCAAGGCGTCGAGTTGACTTTGGAGCTCGTCAAGTCTGTTGTCTCTTGGATTATGACCCAAAGATGACTCTCCTCCAGATGACTCGGATGAGGAATCAGAAGATGTGTGAGGAGGAGTAGGCATCCGCTCTTTGCGCTTTGAGGATTTCCATAAAGCATGAGAATCCTCCTTTTCTTCTTCTCCTTCTCCGTCGAAGGCTCCAATCTCTTTCATAGAGTTGATGGTTGCTTGTTGCTCGTTGAGTCTCTGGACATTTCATCGAGATGTCGGTCATGTGCACTTCCGCTTACGCCTGAATAGAGCTTGAAGCACGAGATGTTGCCCGCTGAAGAGCAATAGCCGTCATCGTCGTCGAGAGGCGAACCGGCGTGTAACCGACGAGAAAAGCCACCCGTCGAGTGCGAGTGTGTTGGCGAGTGCGGCTGGTGAGGCTCGCTGTTAGGCGAGCTTGGTGTCATGCCGGTTTGGCGAGCGATGCTTTGCCTTTTGGCGAAGGTCGACTTGGGGCGAGATAGAGCATTGGCGAGCTTGGTGAAGTCCGCCCGTTTTATGAAACCCGCTTTGAACTGAGTTCGCTAGATTTACAAAGTTTGCGAGTGGGAACCGTGCGTATTCTTGAGCTCGTAGGAAAGTTAGCGGTGGAAACTTGGCCAATGGGCGAAGCCCTGAAGTGGTGGGCTCGCTGGCAGCCGCGGCAATTGGGAACCTTGCACGTGCTTGGTCTTCAGTGCGGCCTCAAGCGCCTCGGGAGCAGAACCCCGGTGTTTGCTCGGGCGAGTTCTCGGGCATGGTTGCCTCCGTCGCTTGAAATTTGGACCACCGCGTCGCGACTCTGTAGCACTGCGAGATGCTGCTGCCGCTAGAGGAGGATGAAGATAAGTACTCCTCGAACTTCGATCACGAGGGACTCATTGTTGTCCCTTCCGCAATGTCGTCAGTGCGCCACCACCATCTCGGTTGAGAAGCGGTTACTCCCACTATGGTCGCCATCTTCTGTTTGGTGTAAAAATCTCCTCTCGGATTTGTATTGTTTGAATTGCTTGTTTACAAATCAAGAATTGGCTTTTTACAACAGAAGCGAAGGGAAGGCCCTTCTTGTTTAACGTGGGTTCGTCGGTAGCGGTAGGACGCCTCCCTCGATGCTCGAGTCGAGTTTGCTTCCCTTGGACGATTCGATCGGCGTTGCGTCGAGCTTCTGCTGATAGAAGCTCCGTGATGGAGTTCGGTTCTACCGAGCTTGATGAATTGCCAAGGCGAATTTGTGCTCGAGAGGCTAGCATGCAAGAGTTTGCAAAGAGCCAAGAGTCTCGGATCGAGAATTGATTCGACCTCCCCTTTGCCAAGCCCACGATGGCTTATAAATAGGCAAGGAGGCATGGCCACTTCCTTGATTTGTGGGCTATGGCCATGCCGATTGAGGAGAGCCAAAATAAAAAATCCTACTTATAAACACCTTCCCGACAGCGGCAAAAACTTGATGGGGACTAAATGATGTCCTAGAGGTGCAAGTATACAACCTTCAAGTTATAGTATAAAGAGTTATCGATCCCACGAGGCGGGTTTGTAAGAGTTAGTCAATTTGGTTCTCAAATGATGCGCGACAATTAGGGGTTATTAAACATGAGTAAGTGGTGAACATGGTTGTGAGAGATTAAGCATGAATGTGGATTATGTGCAAATAAAAAGAAAACAAGGAAGAAATTGTGTGTGAGGAGATTAGAGAATGTGAAGGTGAATGGAGTGCAAATAAACACAAAATGAGAGTGAAAAGATTAGAGAGTGTGTAAAATAAATTTGTGCAAAAGAAAACAAGATTGAGAGAGAGGGAGAGTAAAGGAAAATCAAATCAAGAAGGAAAAAATCAAGAAAATAAAATCAAGAACAAAGAGACAAAACAAGAAAGTAAAAGATGGAGAATTCAATTAAAGATATTGAGGAATCTAGAATTGAATCCACTAGCTAATCTTATTTATGAATTCATGAAGTATTCTCTTTTAATCACATTTCACTATAGATTTAATGGGTATAGCCTATCCTACCACTTATAAGGCAAGCATAGCCTATCCTAAAGTTCATCAAGTAAAATTAAAACTCATGAGAAAAATAACAATAAGATAGTAATCTTAGAATTCATTAGCATACTCTATCCTACCACTTTTAAGGCAAGCATAGACTATCAATACTTCTTCTATCAATTAGTTCTCTAGTTGATTATCCTAAGCATGATTATTTTAAGCACAAGAGAGTAATTTAAGAATCATAAAAGTGATTAGACTAGTTTGAGGCAATCCTAAATTTCCTTCAAGGGATTAGTTCCACATCATTAGAAAATAAAAGAAAGACAATAAAGATGAGAGTAAGAGGAGGAGAATGAGAATTCAACTAATTACAAAAGAAAAGGAAAAATAAAAGCAAAGAAAGAAAAGAAAATCTAATCTAATAATAGCAAGGAAAGTAAATCTACTCTATGAATTAAAGACAATACATGAAAGTAAATTACACGCGCGACTCGTAGCACTTGGCAGATGCACCGCCAGAGGAGGATGAAGATAAGTACCTCGAACTCGATCACGAGGGACTCGACTGTTGTCCCTTCCGCAATGTCGTCGAATTGCGCCACCACCATCTCGGTTGAGGAAACGGTTACTCCCACTATGGTCGCCATCTTCTGTTTGGTGTAAAAATCTCCCCTCGGATTTGTATTGTTTGAATTGCTTGTTTACAAATCAAGAATTGGCTTTTTACAATGTAACGTAAGGGAAGGCCCTTCTTGTTTAACGGGTTCGCTTCGGTGCGGTAGACGCCCCCTCGATGCTCGAAGTCGAAGTTTGCTTCCCTTGACGATTCGATCGACGCTATGATCGAGCCAAGACGCAGAGAAGCTCCGGCGTGATGGAGTTCGGTTCTACCCGAGCTTGATGAATTGCCAAGGCCGAATTTGTGCTCCAGAGGCTAGCATGCAAGAGTTTGCAAAGAGCCAAGAGTCTCCAGATCTGAGAATTCAGATTCCGACCTCCCCTTTCGCCAAGCCCCTGATGGCTTATAAATAGGCAAGGAGAGGCATGGCCACTTCCTTGATTTGTGGGCTATGGCCATGCCCAGTTGAGGAGAGCCAAAATAAAAAAATCCTACTTATAAACACCTTCCCCGGCAACGGCGCCAAAAACTTGATGGGGACTAAATGATGTCCTAGAGGTGCAAGTATACAACCTTCAAGTTATAGTATAAAGAGTTATCGATCCCACGAGGAGCGGGTTTTGTAAGAGTTAGTCCAATTTGGTTCTCAAATGATGCGCGACAATTAGGGGTTATTAAACATGAGAGTAAGTGGTGAACATGGTTGTGAGAGATTAGCGCATGAATGTGGATTATGTGCAAATAAAAGAAAACAAGGAAGAAATTGTGTGTGAGGAGATTAGAGAATGTGAAGGTGAATGGAGTGCAAATAAACACAAAATGAGAGTGAAAAGATTAGAGAGTGTGTAAGTAAATTTGTGCAAAAGAAAACAAGATTGAGAGAGAGGAGAGTAAAGGAAAATCAAAATCAAGAAGGAAAAAAATCAAGAAAATAAAATCAAGAACAAAGAGACAAAACAAGAAAGTAAAAGATGGAGAATTCAATTAAAGATATTGAGGAATCTAGAATTGAATCCACTAGCTAATCTTATTTATGAATTCATGAAGTATTCTCTTTTAATCACATTTCACTATAGATTTAATGGGTATAGCCTATCCTACCACTTATAAGGCAAGCATAGCCTATCCTAAAGTTCATCCAAGTAAAATTAAAACTCATGAGAAAAATAACAATAAGATAGTAATCTTAGAATTCATTAGCATACTCTATCCTACCACTTTTAAGGCAAGCATAGACTATCCAATACTTCTTCTATCAATTAGTTCTCTAGTTGATTATCCTAAGCATGATTATTTTAAGCACAAGAGAGTAATTTAAGAATCATAAAAGTGATTAGACTAGTTTCAGGCAATCCTAAATTTCCTTCAAGGGATTAGTTCCACATCATTAGAAAATAAAAGAAAGACAATAAAGATGAGAGTAAGAGGAGGAGAATGAGAATTCAACTAATTACAAAAGAAAAGGAAAAATAAAAGCAAAGAAAGAAAAGAAAAGAAAATCTAAACTAATAGCAAGGAAAGTAAATCTACTCTATGAATTAAAGACAATACATGAAAGTAAATTGCATGAAAATAAATTGCATGAAAGTAAATCTAAACTACAAAGCAATTAAATGAACAAGAAAGAAATACAAAAGAAATAAAATAGAAACCTACAACTCCTCGATCTTCATCTCATCCTTCTTTTGGTCCTTGGATAAGAAGAAGAGAAAGAAAATTGAAGGGGTGAAAAATTTTATTTATTGTGTAACAAAAGTTATAATTTTGGAAGGTCTTCAATTAAGAGTAACCCTCCTCTCCAAATGGAGTTTTACAAAATATTTCACACTCTAAACCCTTAGAATTCACCCCTATTTATAGCCCAACGGAGTTGATGTGAACCATTGGATCAAACTTGGCCATCAAGAAAGAGAAATCAACCATTAACTGAATTGGCGAATCGATCGGTTGGTCGACATAGCTAACCTGTTAGCCAACCGGTTATTAACCGTTGGTCAACCGATTGGTTTCCAACGAATTTTATCTTTTCTTGATATTTTTGCACGAATTCTTCTTGGATCCCCTTGGTATCTTGGGACTTCGTTTGTCTTCAGATTTGGGCTTCAAAAATTGGTAGAAATTCAGAGAATTTGAGTCATTTGGGCTCTTATTCATTAATACTTCATTAACTTGCAAATTAAGATAAAAAACGATTATTAGTAATATCTTTATTCATATAAAATAGGTAATGAGGGTATAAAAATATAATTAAAATGTGATAATCACCTATTGCTACTGACAAACTCACAGTTAATAGGCAAAGACTAGCCTATGCGAGGGTCTTGATTGAAGTAAAATTGCCTTCCCCCCTTCCAGATCTGATCACAGTTCAAGGTCCTAATGGCAAACATTACACTCAGAAGGTTATTTATGAATGGAAACCTCGATGGTGTGAAAGTTGTAAGCAAGTGGGACATGATACAAGCTATTGTAAGAGATTTGCTATGACACAAAAATGGGTACCAAAGCAGAAAGCTGTTGATCAAGCTTCCAGTTCTGGAAATGCAAAAGGAAAAGATGAGTTATTGTAAAAAAGGATTGCTGAAGAATACAATAATATAGAGCCTCAGAAGTGTGTCACTCAGAATGATAATGTCCTAATTGATCAAATAAATGTGCATCTTGCAGCACCCAGTGCCACTCAAAATGAAAATGTTCTAAATGATCAAATAAATGTGCATCCTGCAGCAACCAGTGCTGAGGCTTATAGTCCTGAATATTATATGCAAGTAACTGAAACATAGGAGATTAGACTAGCCAAAGGGGGTAGCAGGCATTCTGGAAATAAGGAGAGACTTGAAGCTCCCGTGCATGTTGTGCATGTCCAACATCCAAAAACTGATATACCTTATAGTCATAATGTCAGTCTACATGCTGGAAACTTATGGAAACAGGTGCAAAGGAGCAAAAGCATAAAGGAATCTCAAAATTCATTTACTTACCTTGACCTGATAAGAGAAACTGATCCCTCTACAGTGGATAGAGGAGGATTTCAACTTCAATGAACATATCTTTCTGGAATGTTAGTGTAGGCATCAAAAATTGCTGAAGAACCCCAAATATGACTAAATTATGAGAAGATCGAAGGACAACGTCGTTGAAATCTCAAGAAGTCAACATATGGGAAGATTGTGTCTCGCTACAGTGCGAGACACTTGTTTATGCCTCGCCACGAGCGAGACACTTGTTGGTGCCTCGCTACAAGCGAGACACTTGGTTGTGCCTCGCCACGAGCGAGACACTTGTTTGTGCCTCGCCACGAGCGAGACACCTTGATGTGTCTCTGCGCTAGGCTGCAATCTCGCCAAAGGCGAACACCGAAATACTGAAGCGAGCTCTTGAATGGTCTAAATCAATGCCGATGGGGCCCACTTGACTTTATCAGCGGAGAGATGTTGAGATACTTTAATGGGCGGTTACACGAAAATACCACTAGGCGTGATTTTAGGGCATTTAATCGTGCCTAAAAGCGTGAAACCGTTACAACAGTGGAGGGCGACCTCGCCTCGCCGGATATGACCCATATTACCTGGCCAATGGCCGAACCTGCGCCGATGGCGGCCCTTAAGCGCGAAGCTCGGTACGGCCTTAACTACAAATGTTGGGCACTTATAACACTTGTGTTTCTTCAGAGGGCACGTTTCCCAAAGACTATAAATACCCTCCTACGTCCACTTGGGCAGGAGGTCGGCTATCAGAAAGGGGTAATCAGAGATCCAAGCTTCCGGAGTTCAAGAACACGATCCACACGGAGATTCCTCGAGTTTAAGCTTTGACTTATTCTTGAGAAGAGTAGATATCTTACCTTGCTAAGATATTTGCTTAAGTTCTTGTTTCCTTTGCGAAGCATCAACTAAACCCTGTCGATTCGACGATTGCTGCTCGGTGGTCCACGGATTACGCGCCCCCAAGACAGCAAAGTCCCACGAAAATAAGAGATCTACACTTGTAGTGTCTTTTGTTCGAGTTTGTGAGAGAGTTATTTAAATTTCTTTTGTAACTGAGAATCAAAAGTGTAATTTTCTCAAGTTTTACAATGGAACCAACTTTCGACCCAAACACGATGGCGACCACAGTGGGAGCCAACGGTCTCGAGCCCGAGATCGTTGTGTCGCAACCTTGCGGCGATCAAGCCGACCTCATGGTCGATGGATGGATTACTTCTTCGATCAAGCCAAGTTGAAGAATATCTCTCCTCTTCCTCATCGAAGTCCTCCTCACCCGCAAACATCGGAGGATATCATCTCCTAAGAGGGAGGTTCGTTACATTGTGATGCTTAGCGATTCTCGTTAAACTGCGGCGGGCGATTTCCCCTCTCAACAACACCCCGGTGGATCTCAAAGCCGGGAGCTCTGCTCAAGTTGACTCCTTTCAGAAGAAGGAGTCATTTAACAAGATCTCAACCGCTCTGACGAAGAGGGCTCGTCAGAGACAACGTGATGGGAAATAAATGATTACCTCCTAAGTTGCAAGTATACAACCCTTATCAAGTTATAGTATAAAAGATTATCGATCCCACGAGGAACGGGAAAGTAGGAAGAGTTTTGCTCAAGTTTTGGTTCTCAAATTATGCGCGCGACAATTAGGAGTTTATTAAAATAAAACGAAAATAAGAAAATGGTGAGAGTGGATGTGGAGAGATAAGAGAGAGTGGATTGTGGATTATGTGCAAAAGAGGAGAAAATGAAGTTGGGAATGTGGTTGTGGTTATATGCACATAATAACAAAACTAGGTTTGAGATTATATGCACATGGAGGGAATATGAGATTGCGAGAAAATAAGTGCAAAATAAAAGAAAACAAGATTGAGAGAGAGGAGAGAGTAAAGGAAAATCAAAATCAAGAATAAAGGAAATAACAAACAAATGGAAAATAAGGATAAGTGCAAAATCAAGAATGTAAAGTATGGAGGATTAGTTAAAGATATGAGGAATCTAGAGTAGATCCACTTAGCTTATCTCAATCTCACGAGAGTGAGTTGGATTTGTTAGCTAGTTTCAAACAATCTCTAGGGATCCCACAAATATTAGCTCCATACTTAGAAAAGGGTAATTCCCAAGAGGGTTCTAGCCTCAAGGTGAATTAAAGAAAAGAAAAATCTATTCTAGAAAGTAAATACAAGAATTAAATACATTGCATGAAAGTAAATTGCATGAAAGTAAATTGCATGAAATTAAATTGCATGAAAGTAAATCTAAGCTACAAAGCAATAAATGAACAAGAAAGAAAATGAAAAGAAATAAAATAGAAACCAACAACTCTCGATCTTAATCTAATCCTCCTTTTGGTCCTTGGATTAGAAGAAGAGAAAGGAAATTGAAGGGTGAAAATTTCATTTATTGTGTAACAAAGTTACAATTTTGGAAGGTCTCCTCAATTAAGAGTAACCCTCCTCTCCAAATGGAGTTTTACAAAATATTTCACACTCAAAACACTCACCTTCACCCCTATTTATAGCCCAACGGAGTTGATGTGAACCATTGGATCAAACCTAGCCAAAAGGGAGAGAAATCCACCATTAACTGAATTGTTGGGAACCGATCGGTTGGCCGATCGGTTAGCTAACCTTAGCCAACCGGTTGGTCAACCGATTGGTTCCCAACCGAATTTGTCTTTTCTTGATTTTTCTTCACGAATTTCTCTTGGATCAATTTGGTATCTTGGGCCTTGGTTTGTCTTCGATTTGGGCTTCAAATATTGGTAGAAATTCGAGAATTTGAGTCATTTGGGCTTTTATTCATTATTTCTTTATTAGCCCGCAAAATAAGATAAAAATGATTATTAGTAATATCGTTATTCATATAACATAGGTAATAAGGGTATAAAAATATAATTAAAATGTGATAATCAAATACCCCCACACCAAGCTTTTGCTAGTCCTCTAGCAAAGAAAATAAAAGAAAACCTAACTCACTTTCGCAGAATCATGGTTGTATTTAGCGATACAACAAGCCTTTAAACCCCTAGGTTACCCTAGTGGACGAAGTTGTAGTCTCGTGAGGGTTTGCAGTGAATATACCCACAAAATTCAGTCAACTTGCCAATTTAAAGAAGTTAATAAAATAATTAATTCATTTGATATCTTCAAACATTCCAATTGAAGTTGGTTAATACTCAAGAAAACGCTTTTATCATAACTCCAATGTAATTTTCTTAAGAAAATCCTTCCATTATAGTTATACAAAACTAAGTTTAACTCAAAATTTATTTTAAAAGTTTTGAAAAGGACATGCTAACCCTTTGTTTTAAACAAACTTCAAGTCTTTTAATCCATTTTATTTTTCAAGAACATATACAAATATAACTATATACAAAAACATGGTTAGTATGATTTTTATTTAACTCTTTATTCCTTGGTGGTTTTGTTCTTTTAATCGGCTTTCTAAGTGACCATTTAGCGAGTTTTGGGCCAATGAATCCCAACCCAATTGGGCTTAGGTCATTAAGCATAGAAATACTCCTCGGGCTTAATTACTCACCAACTTAGGCTTAGTAAAATAGAACCATCAATGATTTTAAGAGAAATTTTTCTTCTATTTATTAAGTTAGTATAATATATATGTGTGTATATGTATATATATTCTGAACAATATTTGGATCAAGATAACTTGAAAAATTATTTTCAACTCTAAGTTAGGCATGCAAAATTTCATTACTTTATTTAAAAATCTAAGTTACAACTTAAGTAAAGTATACTACTTTGAAAATCATTTCTTAAGAAATTTATTTGGAGTTATCATAAAAGGTAAACTTGAGTATAGAACCAACTAAGGATTAGAAGACTTAAATTCTATCAAATTGATCAATTATTAATCAACTCTATTAAGTTAGCAAGTGATTTTTTTATGAGAAGAGGAAAAATGACATAAAAAATGGTAAGAAGAGGAAAAATGACATAAAAAAATGGTAAGAAGAGGAAAAATGACTAAGATAAAGAGCAAAAATGGGAAAAATGACTAATTCCCACCCCCACACCTAAATTTTGCATTGTCCTCAATGCAAATTCTATTATGCACAAAGTAAAACAGATAAGCATGGAAGCACTTACCTTTGTTCGGTCGACTTCGAACAATGATAAAAATTCTGTAATTACCTTTGGTATGAGAAGGTGAAGTCAAAAATTTATTCTCTCTTTTTTATTTATTTATTTTTTTCATATGTTTATTTTTCTTTATTTTTCTTTTTTTTTGAAAAGAACAAGAAACTCTCACATGAGAGAAGAATAAATTCTTTTTATTATTATTGTGGGACAAAAAGTAAAAATGTAGAATAAAAGATAAAACATGAGAAGCTCACATTCTACATTAAATCCTACCTTATTGCTGAAAATTCTACCCCGAAATTTAAAGAATTTCAAGATGATATAATCAATGATGTTCTCAAATTCTGAAAATTCCATGGTTTGCAATGTGTTTTGCAAAGAAATTAAGGTAGGTCTTATTGTGTTATGCATTTTGAACTTAGATTTTTGATTAATGAAAATTTGACATTTTGGTTGCTCTTCCAAAAATCTAAGCTCATCAGAAAAGAGTTCTTCGAATGTTGCATTCAAGAGGCATGTATTCAACACAGTTTCCTCATTTTGAAAAATAAAACCTGAATTTTTAAAATTTCCAGCCTCATGAAAGATTTCCTCAAAACTAATGTCGATTCATTCTCTACTGCTAAACTTTCTTGGATGTAATTGATTTCGAAGGTCGCTTATCAATATTATTTCCTGGATTGAAAATATTAAGTTCAGCAATGATTCCCAAAAGACGACTTCATGTGACCAGTTCTACGCTTGATGAGAGCATTAGAAGTGGCTAAGAACGGTCTTCCTAAGATCACGGTATCGACCTTTGGGATTGGAAACGGTTGTGTTTCCGTGACTACTAAATCAACAGAAAATGAAGTCTCCAACCTTTATCGGTACATCTGTTATTTCACCCATAGGGACCTTAATGATCTATCACTAACTGAAGTGTGCATCTAGTTGGCTTGAGTTCCCGACACCTAGTTGTTGGTAGATCGAATACTAAGCAAGTTGACACCGCCCCTAAGTCTAAAAGCCTTTATCGATACGAGTATTACCAATGATACATGGGATGGTAGGACAACTGGATCCTTATGTTTCAATGGTACGCACCTTGAGAGGACTTCACCGATATTGGCAGAAAGACTTTCTTTGGAACATTTATTTGCCTCTTTTGGTACATAATTCCTTTAAAAATTTGGCATAAGAAGGAATTTGTTCAATGACATCTAAAGAGGAATGTTGACCTTAACCTCGCTTGAAAGTCTCTAGAATTTTCTCCTCCCGAGAGGAGTGCTTCCTAGGCCCGAGTCTATCCTGTAAGGAGCAACCGGTTTAAATTGATTAGACTCGTTCTCGTTCGTGCTCGAGTCATCGAAGGGTGTGATTTCAGTAGAGATATCGAAGGAAAGAGAATTTGTTCCGTTCAAGGGTTTCACTTAGAGGCATTCTAACCGATTATCGACTGTCTACGACCGTAGTGAATGGATTGCATTCACTTCAGCTTGGTAGGTTGAAATTGATCCGTGTCCTTCGGGTTGGGCACGGGTTGACTCTAAAAGTTCCTTTCTCTCTCACTCATGGCATTAGCTAGTTGACCAAGTTGGGTTTCTAACCTAGCTATGGCTTGAGTGTTGAGGTGAGGATTTGCCCTGCTGATTGCATAAAGGAATTCAACGTGTTTGATGTTTGAGTCAATAAGTTCGTGGTCCGTAGAGGTTTTAATCAAAGTTTCTAGACCCTTTCCAACATTAAGACGCTTATCATGATCAGCAATTTGAGGAGTGTGATTTGTGATTGGTGATGAGGAGACCGATTTTGAAATGATAGATTGGTTGTTGATAATTTAGAGGAACCGCATTGCCCTAGAGAATTGTTGGGTTGAAGAGGAGTGAAATTTTGATTTCGGAGTAGTTTCCTGGTTCCATGCAAAATTTGATGATTTCTCCAACCCGGATTGTAGGTTGGAGAAAATGGATCATTCACCTAATGAAATGCGCCGCTTATCCGACCTAGTGGCTAACCGACCCTAAAGAGGACATTCCTCCAAACATGAGATGGAGACAGACAGCTATGACAACCCGAGGCGTAAACTTGGTTGATTTGAGCCGAGCTCGTTCTTTGACTTCTAAAGCTTCTAACCTACGCATGATTGTCGCCATCTTTGCTTCAGAGGCTATGTTTGTTTCTAAGGACAAACCATCGGTTTTGGGTGGGAAACCGATGAAACACGGTCATCACAATGTTCCCACCGCATGGTTTTCTGATAAACTCTCTAAAAGTCCCAAGCTTCATCGGCATTTTTCTTCATGAAATCCCCTTGACACATTGACTCTAAGGAAGTTTTGAAGAATAATCCAATCCTTCATAAATGATTTGGCATAATCGCCACTTTTCAAGACCATGGTGAGGACATGGATAAGAAGATCTTTGAATTTGTCAAAATACTTCCAAAAAGGTTCTCCTGACAATTTTAAAATTTTGAATGTTGTTTCTAAGCTTGATTGTTTTGTGGATAGGAAAAAAATTTTCAAAAACTGCTACAAATTCACCCCAAGTTGAGATGGAATCGTGGGCAAGCTATACACCATTTTTGGCTTTGTCCTTAAGGGCAAATGGAATAAATCTGAGTTTGATCGCATCTTCTGCTAAGTCCCTCATCTTGATCATGAGGCAAACTTCTTCAAATTCGGTGATGAAAATGTAAGCGTCTTCGGTTTCTACTCCTAAGAATTTGGGAAGCATGTTAATAAAATGCGGTCTAAGTTCGAAATTTGCTCCATTAACCTCGGGGAGTTTTATGCAAGAGGGGATTGCATTTCTAGTGGGGTAACAAACATCTTGAAGAACAGGTGGGTTGGTATTGGCCATTTCGTTTGGTTCAAGAGATGAATCAAAACGAATTAAACGATTAGTATTATCCCTAACCCAAGTTTGCATACACCAAAATCAAATTTTTTTTATTTTTTATTTATTTGAAAAAGGATAAGAGAAAAAGTTAAGAAGATGATGAGAAAAAAAATAAGGAAAAACTAACTAAAAATAAATCAAGGCAATCACTTTCCAATCACCCTAACTCTAGGGTTAAGCCTAAACTTGACTTAGACCAGCTCCTAACCAAAAATTCCCTTAGTGAAAAGATCAAAGTTTACTTGGGTAATTAGCCAGGTAAGGATAGTACTAGAGGGAGATCAAAGATCAATTAAGTACCTCTTTCCTTTCGGAGAGCCTTACGCAACCCCTAAACCTTGCCTTAGACACCAATTAATCCAAATAAACTTGGACCGGTTCACTTAAGAAATTATTGTTCCTTAATGAGCTCGAATCCTTAGGGGCCAACGTCTAATCAAATTTTAAGAGGCTTGGGTAAGTGTAGTGAGGAATTAGTGATTTTGGGCTAAGTAAAGGGTGATGAAATCTCACCTTATCTTGATTAGTGGGTTTTGCCCTTAAAATATTTTCAAGTGTGTGCCAAATCAAGATGCTCAAATCACTTTGGTGAATTCCTACTATTATATGAAATGCAACCCTAGAAATTAAAAGCAACTAAAAAGGATGCAAAAAAAAAAACAAAAATCTTTTTATATTTTTTTTTTATTATGGTCGACAATAAAAAAAATGAAGTTTATTAGAGATTAGACAGGAAAAAAATCCTTTTATTTTTTATTATTTATTTTTTTTTATCCTAATTGTCTCTAATGTATATGAACTATCTAAAGGGTGGAATTGAAAATACTAGATGGAGAAGTTACCCACGCAAAAGCAATGCAAAGCCTCGTTGGAGGCAATTTTTCAATCTTGAATCTTCAACTCTTGATCTTCAAGCTCCAAGTTCCTACACAAAAGAAAACACACAAAATAAAAACCAAACTTAATGAAAATCCTACTTATGCACCGTTCCCGACAGGCATAAAAACTTGATGGGAAATAAATGATTACCTCCTAAGTTGCAAGTATACAACCCTTATCAAGTTATAATATAAAAGATTATCGATCCCACGAGGAACGGGAAAGTAGGAAGAGTTTTGCTCAAGTTTTGGTTCTCAAATTATGCGCGCGACAATTAGGAGTTTATTAAAATAAAAGCGAAAATAAGAAAATGGTGAGAGTGGATGTGGAGATAAGAGAGTGGATTGTGGATTATGTGCAAAAGAGGAGAAAATGAAGTTGGGAATGTGGTTGTGGTTATATGCACATAATAACAAAACTAGGTTTGAGATTATATGCACATGGAGGGAATATGAGATTGCGAGAAAATAAGTGCAAAATAAAAGAAAACAAGATTGAGAGAGGAGAGTAAAGGAAAATCAAAATCAAGAATAAAGGAAATAACAAACAAATGGAAAACAAGGATAAGTGCAAAATCAAGAATGTAAAGTATGGAGGATTAGTTAAAGATATGAGGAATCTAGAGTAGATCCACTTAGCTTATCTCAATCTCATGAGAGTGAGTTGGATTTGTTAGCTAGTTTCAAACAATCTCTAGGATCCCACAAATATTAGCTCCATACTTAGAAAAGGGTAATTCCCAAGAGGGTTCTAGCCTCAAGGTGAATTAAAGAAAAGAAAAATCTATTCTAGAAAGTAAATACAAGAATTAAATACATTGCATGAAAGTAAATTGCATGAAAGTAAATTGCATGAAATTAAATTGCATGAAAGTAAATCTAAGCTACAAAGCAATAAATGAACAAGAAAGAAAATGAAAAAGAAATAAAATAGAAACCAACAACTCCTCGATCTTAATCTAATCCTCCTTTGGTCCTTGGATTAGAAGAAGAGAAAGGAAATTGAAGGGGTGAAAAATTTCATTTATTGTGTAACAAAGTTACAATTTTGGAAGGTCTCCTCAATTAAGAGTAACCCTCCTCTCCAAATAGAGTTTTTACAAAATATTTCACACTCAAAACACTCGGCCTTCACCCTATTTATAGCCCAACGGAGTTGATGTGAACCATTGGATCAAACCTAGCCAAAAGGGAGAGAAATCCACCATTAATCTGAATTGTTGGGAACCGACGGTTGGTCGATCGGTTAGCCAACCGTTGGCCAACCGGTTGGTCAACCGATTGGTTCCCAACCAATTTGTCTTTTCTTGATTTTTCTTCACGAATTTCTCTTGGATCAATTTGGTATCTTGGGCCTTGGTTTGTCTTGATTTGGGCTTCAAATATTGGTAGAAATTGAGAATTTGAGTCATTTGGGCTTTTATTCATTATTTTTTATTAGCCCGCAAAATAAGATAAAATGATTATTAGTAATATCGTTATTCATATAACATAGGTAATAAGGGTATAAAATGTAATTAAAATGTGATAATCACAACGCCAAAAGATGGCCCGACAACTTGCAAAGGCCATGGAATCAGCAGACGGAGTTCATTACAACTCGCGTGCTCAGGAGAGCGTCGACAAGTTACAACGCCTCAACCTCAATCCGCCAACATTCCTCCCAAGGAAGAATGAGTTCGTCAAAAGGACCCGATTGACAAGGAAGGAGCCTTAAAAGCGTCGTGCGTTGCTGCATTATCACGTGCCATTATTACAGGCGCGAGTCGAAATCAACGGGGAATCGACTCAAAATCACAAAATTTGGGTCGAAGTCGACATCAAAATCGGCTCAAGTGCGCCAACAACCTTCACCGAGCGGTGTAAGCGCCTTCGGCCAACCCGATCACATTTGCCATGCCCGGCGGTGTAAACTATCTGCGCCCGGAAGATCTTTGACGCCTGCATATGGCGATCCTCCAGCGGCCAAAAACTTGATGGGAAATAAATGATTACCTCCTAAGTTGCAAGTATACAACCCTTATCAAGTTATAATATAAAAGATTATCGATCCACAGGAGCGGAAAGTAGGAAGAGTTTTGCTCAAGTTTTGGTTCTCAAATTATCTGTAGCGACAATTAGGAGTTTATTAAAATAAAACGAAAATAAGAAAATGGTGAGAGTGGATGTGGAGAGATAAGAGAGTGGATTGTGGATTATGTGCAAAAGAGGAGAAAATGAAGTTGGGAATGTGGTTGTGGTTATATGCACATAATAACAAAACTAGGTTTGAGATTATATGCACATGGAGGGAATATGAGATTGCGAGAAAATAAGTGCAAAATAAAAACAAGATTGAGAGAGGAGAGAGTAAAGGAAAATCAAAATCAAGAATAAAGGAAATAACAAACAAATGGAAAACAAGGATAAGTGCAAAATCAAGAATGTAAAGTATGGAGGATTAGTTAAAGATATGAGGAATCTAGAGTAGATCCACTTAGCTTATCTCAATCTCACGAGAGTGAGTTGGATTTGTTAGCTAGTTTCAAACAATCTCTAGGGATCCCACAAATATTAGCTCCATACTTAGAAAAGGGTAATTCGAGGGTTCTAGCCTCAAGGTGAATTAAAGAAAAAAAATCTATTCTAGAAAGTAAATACAAGAATTAAATACATTGCATGAAAGTAAATTGCATGAAAGTAAATTGCATGAAATTAAATTGCATGAAAGTAAATCTAAGCTACAAAGCAATAAATGAACAAGAAAGAAAATGAAAAAGAAATAAAATAGAAACCAACAACTCACATCTTAATCTAATCCTCCTTTTGGTCCTTGGATTAGAAGAAGAAAAGGAAATTGAAGGGTGAAAATTTCATTTATTGTGTAACAAAGTTACAATTTTGGAAGGTCTCCTCAATTAAGAGTAACCCTCCTCTCCAAATAGAGTTTTACAAAATATTTCACACTCAAAACACTCGGCCTTCACCTATTTATAGCCCATGAGTTGATGTGAACCATTGGATCAAACCCCAAAAAGGAGAAAATCCACCATTAACGGAATCTGTTGGGAACCGTCGGTTGGCGTCGGTTAGTGATTAGCAATAGGTTGGCCAGTTGGTCAACCGATTGGTTCCCAACCGAATTTGTCTTTTCTTGATTTTTCTTCACGAATTTCTCTTGGATCAATTTGGTATCTTGGGCCTTGGTTTGTCTTCATTTGGGCTTCAAATATTGGTAGAAATTGAGAGAATTTGAGTCATTTGGGCTTTTATTCATTATTTTTTATTAGCACGCAAAATAAGATAAAATGATTATTAGTAATATCGTTATTCATATAACATAGGTAATAAGGGTATAAAAATGTAATTAAAATGTGATAATCCAGCGTCAAAAGATGGCGACAACTTGCAAAGGCCATGGAATCAAGGCGGAGTTCATTACAACACGAACTTCGGCGTGATCGAGGAAGCCAAGTTACAACGCCTCAACCTCAATCGCCAACATTCCTCCCAAGGAAGAATGAGTTCTCGTCAAAAGGACGATTGACAAAGGAAGAAAGGCGTCGTGCGGCGTTGCTCATTATCACGTGCCATTATTACAGAAAGCGAAGTCGAAATCAACCGGGATCGACTCAAAATCACAAAATTTGGGTCCCGAATCGACATCAAAATGCGGCTCAAGTGCGCCTGCGCCAACAACCTTGGTAAGGCGGTGTAAAGGCGCCGGCCAGTGAAGGCAGTCTGACCTGCATGTGGCGAGTGTAAACTATCTGCGCCCGTGAGACGGTCTGGCTGCCTGCCATGTAGTGAGAAGCTATCCTCTTATCAAAAATGGACTTTTCCGCCTTTCTTCCACTTCTCAGGTGAGGTATCCAGTTAAGTGCAAAATCCATCAGCGAGAAGCCTTTAACCCGTTGATGCGTGCCAGTCCCTGTCGAGAACCAAAGTCAAAACACCCGATAATGGAGCGTTTGGATCACTCAATCCATGAACAACGGCAGGTTGGGGTGGTACTCAAATTCCAAATGATGTTGAAAGTGTGCGAGCCATCCGGCATACCAAACTAAAAGAGTTCCGTTGCGTCTTGGAAGTAATATCCCTAAGGGTCAAGTAGTCTAATAAAGACCGTGTGATTCGCGAAAGTCACTAAAGCGATCAAGCTTATTATTCATGGAAGCAACTTCCAATAGTCGATGCCCCCGAAAGACTTGTCCTCCAGTCAAGAACCAAGTTACATTTGGGGTGGAAATGTTATTTGCAATAACCCACACACCACATCATCGGTGGGGGTGGCAACCTGAAAGAAGGGCGATCGTGAAATAGATTGTTCTTGCTCATGTGCAAAATTGATTAAGGCGTTGTTATCGGGATGTGCACATTTGGTCGAGCGCTCACCCAAAGAGCCCGGTATTGAGCGGCTTTCCACATAGCGGAAGATCGAAGAAGCCACGTCAAGGCGACATCGAAGAAGAAAGAGATCATCCATCAATTTGATGAGTTTCCCGTGACTATCAACATGGTGAACAAAGGGAAAGGGCCGGCGGATCAGATCGACTTCACTCACGGAGGAAAGGTTGGGTCTCATTTCTCGGAGAATGTCGGTTACAATTGGAGCTACCCAGCGCTCGACTATAGAAGGATGCATGAGGAGAGTCATCGATGTGAAGCTTCGACATCAATTCGTAACCAGATGACACAATGTCAAGTGTTGAGCGCCATCGGAGAAGCTTTTGCAATTACTCGATGTCACGCTCAAATATTACAAGAAGCCTTAGCCAAGCAAAGAGAAGAGCTTAAGGCGAAATGAGAAACGAGAGATGGAGCTAGCCATGCAACGGATGAGGAGTTGCAAACCCATACGGTTACAACAACTGGATCGATCAATACCACGAATCCATCAACGAGGTGGAGTTACCCATCATAATGCCCATGTCGAAGAGCGGTCGGAGATTGATGAACACATTTCTGATCAACCTCCAAAAGCGCATCGGTGCTCAAGGTGGAAATGGTCCAATTCTTCCTATTAGAAGTAATCCAGCAGGGGAGGATGATGGCGAAAGGATGAAGAGCTTGAAGATAAAATCAATGCTTTGATGTCCACGAGAGGAAGTCAGGTGGTATCCGTGTCAGGTATCCGAGAGTGGGATTCAATCCCTTACCTTGAAATTGAGTTTGATTAATTTCACACCTTTGGAGGGGTTTAGCCTACACACCTTGATCTATTTCAAGTCTCATTTGGGGTGATCTTGGGAAATGAGCCTTTGATGATTCGGTCATTCGTTGGAACCCTTGGCGGGGGTGCCTTGATTGGTATGAAGACTCAAGGCCGTGCATCATCATTGGAATGATATAGAAAGCTTGTTCCTCAACAACTTCTTGATAGCGATCGAAGTCTCGATTGGAACCCTCTTGGATGAAAAGGAAAAGGTGGAGAGCGATTATTTGTTTAGTTAAGCGCTTCATAATAAAGCTATAGAATGCAGAGATCCATTGCGAAGAGTTCATATTGAAGACTGCCACAACAATCTTTCTATAGAATTGTTGGAAGTCATGGGGTCATCCCACCAACTACATGGAAAGATAAAATCGAGGAGAACAAGCCAAGCGTTTCCTCAAAAGGAAGAAAGGCGAAAAGAAGCGAAAAGGTGGGTCGAAGTAAATTTTCCTCCTCGTAATAGAGGAAAGGCATGCATGTTGCTATTAGTCAAGCGTCGCTCAACGCCAAGCGTAAAAATAAATTCCATGAGACATACTCTTCCCGAGGCGAAGAAGTTCAGATCATCTTCAAACACCTCCTTGATAACAACAAAATCAAGTTGCCTCCGATTATAATCGGGAGGAGGCGACAAGACTTGGACCCTAAATCGTGCGTCAGGAGAGGATCCTCCATCCTACTAAGGATTGCTTAGCTCTCAAGGCCATCATCCAAGCCTTGGTGACGGCGTCTTAGAAATAAGCCGAATGATAACTTCCTCCGATGAGTACAAGAGGTTAAAGCTGCTTCTCCTTCTTACTCAATAGGAATATGGTATAAACTATTCTAAATGAATGCATTGCATTTTGGGGGTGGATAATCCATGAGCGAGAGGTCCACTTCGGGTTGAGCAATCAAACCTTCTCTGATTAGGATTGTCTCAAAATTCCTATCTGGTCAAACCTTCCTATAGTCGGGACCACGGTCAAAATCCTCTCGATTGGAACCCTCTTGGATGAAAAAGTAAGAGTGGAGAGACGATTGATCTGCTTGTTAAGCGCTTCCGCAATAAAGCTATGAATTGCGAGATCCACCATCAAGAGTTCATATTGAAGACTTGCCACAACAATCTTTCTATAGAATTGTTGGAAGTCATGGGGTCATCCCACCAACTACATGGAAAGATCTGAAAATACGAGGAGAACAAGCGAACGCTTCCTCAAAAGGAAGAAAGCCGAAGAGGCGAAAAGGTGGTCGACCCTCGAAGTAAATTTTCCTCGTAATAGAGGAAAGGCATCCGTGGATCGCTATTAGTCAAACGTCGCAACAACGACCGCCAAAAGCTTCTAAATTCCATGAGACATACTCTTCGAGACCGAAGAAGTTCCGATCATCTTCAAACACCTCCTTGATAACAACAAAATCAAGTTGCCTCCGATTATAAATCGAGAGGAGGTCAAAGACTTCGGACCCTAAATACCATGCACCGCAGAGGATCCTCCATCCTACTAAGGATTGCTTAGCTCTCAAGGCCATCATCCAAGCCTTGGTCGGCCGCCTTAACGTCAAATAAGCCGAATGATAACTTCCTCCGATGAGTACAAGAGGTTAAACTGCTTCTCCTTCTTACTCCAATAGGAATATGAGTATAAACTATTCTAAATGAATGCAGCCCGCAAAGAAAGTCGGTGGATAATCCATGAACGAGGTCCACTTCCGTGTTGAGCAATCAAACCTTCCTACGCTTAGGATTGTCTCAAAATTCCTATCCTGGTCAAACCTTCCTATAGTCAGGACCACGGTCAAAATCCCCTCTCGATTCCTTCCACGAACGAGAGGTCCACTTCCAAATTGAGCGATCAAACCTTCCGACAGTTAGGATTGTCTCAAAAATTCCTATCCTGGTCAAACCTTCCTACGCTTAGGACCACGGCCAAACCCTCTCGATTCCTTCCATGAACGAGGTCCACTTCCAAATTGAGCGATCAAACCTTCCACAGCTTAGGATTGTCTCAAAATTCCTATCCTGGTCAAACCTTCCTACAGTTAGGACCATAATCAAAATCCCCTCTTGATTCTTTTTATGAATGAGAGGTCTACTCCAATAACAGGGTTTGTTTTCGCCCCAAGAGAAGACACAACGGGTTAGTTTTCGCCCCAAGAGAAGACACAATTCCAAACCGCCTGCAACTCGAGGCTCAAGATATTCAAAACAAATCGGTTCCATATTCCATATAGAACCTTTCTTAGAAATCTGATCGCAACCCAAGTGGTGACCTTCAAGATGAAGATGATTAGTCCAAAATCAACTTCGACATTTCAATCCATTCAAATACAAATGCAACAGTTATTGAACTTGAATATGGATAGCGACATCGCTGCATCGTGGTTTAAGAAACCGGCAAAACACGGCCTCTTCTACAAAGTTCAACGATGAACGTAAGCAGCGCATCTTATCCAAAGTATTCCGCACCTCGACAAAATACGAGAGAGCGAAAACTTTGGAGGGTATCTGTAGGCATCAAGCCAAGAACCCCAAATATGACTAAATTATGAGAAGATCGAAGGACAAGCGTCGTTGAAATCTCAAGAAGTCAACATATGGGAAGATTGTGTCGCTCGGTCGCGAGACTTGTTTATGCGCAGCGGGAGACACTTGTTTATGCCTCGCCACGGCGAGACACTTGTTGGTGCCTGCGCCTGGCGAGACACTTGGTTATTGCCTCGCACGGCCAGACACTGTTTGTGCTCGCCCGAAGGAACACCTTGATGTGTCGCTATAGGCGAGACCTGCAATGTCTCGCCAAAGGCCACCGAGAATAAGAAGCGAGCTCTTGAAGGGTCTAAATCAATGCCGATGGGGCCCACTTGACTTTATCAGCAGAGATGTTGAGATACTTTAATGGGCGGTTACCGCGGCGAAAATCGCCCACTAGGTGATTTTAGGGCATTTAATCGTGCCTAAAAGCGTGAAACCGTTACAACAGCTGGAGGGGCGACTTGCCTGCCGGATTAGCGAGGCAGCCGCCATGCCGCCCGTGGCGGCCATACCCTCGCCGGTGGCGAAGCGGCTTGGCATTTCCGAGTTGCAGCTAACTACAAATGTTGGGCACTTATGACACTTGTGTTTCTTGAGACGTTTCTCAAAGACTATAAATACCCTCCTCGTCCCACTTGGTGAGTCGGCTATCGAAAGGGTAATCAGAGATCCAAGCTTCCGGAGTTCGTGAACACGATCCACCGCGGAGATTCCTCGAGTTTAAGCTTTGACTTATTCTTGAGAAGAGTAGATATCTTACCTTGCTAAGATATTTGCTTAAGTTCTTGTTTCCTTTGCGAAGCATCAACTAAACCACAATGATTCGACGATTCTTTCGGTGGTCCACGGATTCTGGCGTCCCGTACGAGGCAAAGTCCCACGAAAACAAGAGATCTACACTTGTAGTGTCTTTTGTTCGAGTTTGTGAGAGAGTTATTTAAATTTCTTTTGTAACTGAGAATCAAAAGTGTAATTTTCTCAAGTTTTACAATGGAACCAACTTTCGACCCAAACAGTTAGGGGACTGAATAAAGCCCCTAAACATCAGCTTGTCAAGCAATACTTAATGCATTTTCATTTATCCTTCTTAGCTCTTCTTGAAACAAAAGTAAAAGAAGTAAGAATGACCATTATTACTAACAAAATTGCCAAGAACTGGAATTGGATTTCAAACGTTAGAAGCTCAGATAAAGCTAGAATTCTAATTTTATGGGATCCACATATCTTAGATTTGCACCTTGTCTCACTATCAGCTCAGCATATCACCTGCCATATTAAATCCACTGATGATAGACTGAATTGTGTTATATCTGCAGTATATGGTTATAATCAAATAGAGGCTAGAAAGGAGCTATGGTCTGAACTTCATCAGGTCAAACTTAGCATTGGGGATACACCTTGGCTCATTTCTGGAGATTTTAATGTCATGATCAGTAGTGAGGAAAAACTGGGAGGTGCTTTGTTAACAGAAAATGATACCCAGGATTTTACCAAATTTATAGACGATTGTCAGCTCACCCACCTCAAGACTATTGGATGTTTCTACACCTAGAACAACAAGTAGGAAGCAGAATCAAGGGTTTGGAGTAGACTAGACAGGAGATTAGTAAATGACAACTGGCTGCAGATGTATAACTCAAGCCATGTGGAGTATTTGCTGCCTAATTTCTCTGACCATTCACTAGCTTTAATATCAACTTATGAAGATAAAATGCAGGGGGAAAAGCCATTCAAAATTTTCAAGATGTGGACTAACCATGCTAACTACTTCTCTACTATTGCAGCTATCTGGCAAAGATCTATTGAAGGGTATGCAATGTATGCTATATGTGCAAAGTTGAAGCTACGGAAGGAGGCTCTAAAAGAATTAAACAAGAAACACTACAAAAACATTAGTGAACAAGTTCTAAGAGCTCAAGGTGCTTTGGAGGGAATTCAAGCTAAACTTCAGGAAGATCCACTTAACCCTGCACTTATCAAGGAAGAAAAAGAATGTATTTCTTCATACAACAAGTTATTGGATTGTGAATTATCCTTCTATCAGCAAAAAGCTAGGATTGCCTGGAACATACAAGGGGATAGATGTACTAAATTCTTTCATTCCCTCATCAAAACTAATAGGCAGCATAATAGAGTTATGGTGCTCTACAATAGTTTGGGAATCAGGCTCACTGAAGGAGATGATATTATTAATGAATTTATCTCCTTTTACAAAAACTTGATGGGTACTGCCACTACTACTTCAGCTATAAATATGGATGTTGTACATAATGGACCTTGTCTTGCAGAAAATCAGGCCAGTAGACTGGTGGTCCCGATTACAAAAGAAGAGATCAAGGCTGCTGTGTTTAACAAAGCTCCTGGGCCTGATGGATATAGTGCATCTTTTTACAAAACTGCTTGGAGCATTATAGGTGATGACATCACTAAAGCCATTGAGGAGTTCTTCAAATCAGGCAAGTTATTAGGAATGGTAAACTTCATTGCTCTAACTCTAATCCCTAAGATACAGTGCCCAAAAAATCCATCTGATTTCAGGCCCATTGCTTGCTGTAACTGTCTCTATAAGTTCATTGCAAAAATTCTCTCGAACAGATTACAATCGGTCTTGGGTTATCTTGTCAGTGAAGCACAAAGTGCCTTTGCGAAAGGCAGGCAAATCTCCAGCAACATCTTGTTAGCACATGAGCTAGTTAAGAATTATGGCAGAAAGCACCTTTCACCTAGGATCATGATCAACATTGATATAAGGAAGGCTTTTGATACAATAAGCTTGAAATTTCTGAAGGATATGCTCAGTGGACTAGGTTTTCCCAATAAGATGATAAGCTAGATCATGGCTTGTATAACCTCTCCTAAGTATTCTATTTCCTTAAATGGCTCCCTATATGGCTACTTTAAGGGTGAGAGAGGCTTGTGGCAAGGAGATCCTCTTTCCCCTTACTTATTCATTTTGGGAATGGAATATCTGTCAAGGAGTCTAGGCTTGTTGAAAGAAGATAAAAATTTTAAATTTCATCCAAAATGTGGCAGACTCAAGATTAATCATTTAATCTTTGCTGATGATTTACTCCTTTTTGGTAGAGGTGACCTACACACAGTAAGCAAACTCCATCAATGCATCAAGGACTTTAGTGTGGTGACAGGACTTGAAGCTAATCCTAACAAGTGTGCAATTTTCTACGGAGGAGTTGCTGAACCAGTTAAAGCTGCCATTCATGACCTCTTGGGGTTCCCTGAGGGGGTTTTGCCAATTAAGTACTTGGGGGTTCCACTCATATGTAAAAGACTCTCATATATGCATTGCAGTCCACTCCTTGACAAGATAAAAAATCAGTTTCAGAGCTGGACAAAGCATAGGAAACTTTCATATGTAGGTAGAGTTCAAATTATCAAAAATGTCATCCTAGGTGTCCAAATCTACTGGACTTCAAGCTACATCCTTCCTACCAAAGTCCTCCAGAAAATAGATGAACTCTGCAGAAGCTTTCTATGGGGGAAAACAGAGCACAATCACAAAGTTCCTCTGGTGGCATGGGACAAAGTTAGTCTGGATAAAAAGCAAGGTGGATTAGGGATATTCTCTGCACTCACCTGCAATATTGCCTCAACCATGAGACTGCTTTAGTATATCCACACCAACAAAGAATTACTATGGATAAAGTGGATACATGGCACCTATCTGAAGAACATGGATATATGGCGGGTTCATGCAAGGAATGGTGACTCTTGGATGTGGAAACAACTGCTAAAATCCAGAGATAAAGTCCTTGATACGTGTGGAGGGATTGACAACATGAAGCTCCTAATTAAATTTTGTTGCAATGGCTCAAAAGTTCATCTCTCAGCATTGTACCATGCCTCTCCCCTGCAAATAACAATGTAACATGGCATACTACTGTCTGGGAGAAATTCAACATCCCTAAACACTCCTTTGTCCTATGGCTTACGGTACAAGATAAACTACTTACTCAAGACAAGTTGCTTCAGAGAGGGATTATTCAAAATAACTGCTGCTCTCTATGTTCCAGTTCAAGTATCAATATTGAAACTCGGAATCACCTATTCTTTGATTGCAATCTTTCAATGGATGTGTGGAATCGTATAATGGAATGGCTTCGGTTCAATTGGAAATCCTGTGGCTGGAATCATCTCATGAACTGGTATACCACTAGACTTAGAGGCAAAGGGTTCAAACAAGGAATTAGAAGAATGGCTCTACCTGCTACGGTCTATAGCATTTGGGGAGAAAGAAATGCTAGGATTTTCAATTAGAAAGTTAGAAGCACTGATCAGCTTGTCAAAGATATTAAAGTTAATATCATGACAATTGTGCTCAACAACTCCCAAGTGCCGAAGGAACACAAGGAATGGATTTGCTCCTTATAATTCTGTTCTGTGATAGAAAATGTAATTAAAATTTTGTGATTCTCAGAGTTCTGAGTATCTTGATGTACACAAACTTTTCATATTGGTGAGTGATATAAAATTCTTCATTTACCCCCCCAAAAAAAAAGTGTTATCCGTGCAGGGATCTGCTTCCCTTAGATTAATCAGTCATCAGAGAATGTTAAGGGATCCTAAACTCCTCCAATTGTCCTCTCACTTATATAATTAACTTTCAGACATAAACAACAATATAACCAAAATATTGTACCAATACAATTAGAACATTGTCAATGCAGTATCCCATTTAAGAATATTTTTTGTAGATTTTTGTTTTCAAGAAAAGTTTCAAGAAATTCAAAACATTTTGTGAGAAGTAGGAATTTGGAGCTCAGAGTGCAGAATTCACTGAACCTGTTTATCGAATTTAGCCCAAGGGAGAGGTACGGCGGAAATTAAGAAACTGCCTGCTCCGTTGTGGACAGTACCGTTGAGCTTGCACATGGGGTTCCACCTGCTCTCATATTGACACAGCCCATTACAATTTGCTGAAAGTAATCAAATTTACTCACAAATGACTGCATCTCCTCTAATCTTAAAACCCATATTACCCCTATTTCCATTTCTTTGGCACATGAATCGTGTGAAAAATAGATATGCGTGCTGAGAAACTTTTAGAGATAATATTAAGTATATTATTTTTTTTAGAGTACAGAGGATAATATTCTGTGTAACATCTTAAAAGATTAAACGCTGCGAACAGAACTCCTATAAATTTGAACTTCAAATTAATCAACATGATAACAACAATTATACGCAGATAAAACAATACAGCAACCAAATTAAACACCCATACAACTTAAACTGTTCAAGTTATATTTAAACAAATATTTACATCCCAACACAGCCTTTTATGTCACCATCACCACCCTATGTTAGCACACAACTTTAAAAAAACGCATAACAACGAAAAAGAAGTCAAAAAAGAGACTCCTTAAAAAAAAGGAAAATTTATTTTATTACTTTTTTATTAGTCAAGCAACCTGAGAGGGTTTCAGTATCCTAGATTCCGCAGGCACAGCCACGTTATTAACAGTATGCTGATACGTGGCCGCCGCTCCCGTATAGTAAACCTGCCTCCCGACGCTATCATAAGCCGCAAATCCCGCGCCGCCGTTATCGTACGCCCCCATCCCAACGTTAGTCGCAGCAGGGTACGCCGCCGTCGGGCTATTGCACGCCGGCGGCACTACCCACTGCAAGGTAGCATAATTCGCCGGAAAAACTCCTTGACTCATTGGAACCAAATAAAATTTCCCGTCCTCGCAAACAATCGATGCCAGTCTAGGATTTTGCCAGCACGCTTGAGCCGGTTCCGGTACCGGAGCAGGCGGTGACTTCTCTTGAACCGGAGGATAAACCCTAGCTAGGGTTTCATCTTGCTGTTTCCCGCCGATCTGAACCCTCTGAAGCTCCGGCGCCGGCTCCTCCACCTCTTTCTCCGGCGGAGGGTCCAAACCGAAAAGGTAATCCGGAGCCTCCCTCGGCGTCACCGCCGGCGACGGATCCTGATTTTTCTTCCTGATTGAACTGAAGAGAAACAGTCTCAGCCTCGGGATCCGCTTCGATTCGATCCTCTGAAGCCGATCGTACTCCGTCATCATGTGATCGAGGTCGTCATCGTTAGTAACCGAGATCAAAGAATCAAGATCCTCACCAGGGAACTGATACTTCAGGATGAAGTCATCGTAGCCGGAGATCGCCGAGAGCTTTCCGATGATCGCCGGAAACCTGACCGATCTGTCTACGGAGAGAATCTTGGTCTCGCCGCCGACGTAGGCGAGTTTGATGTCGTTGGATCGGGGCTGGATTTTGCCGCCAAAGCTGCACATGACCTTGACGCGGGCGGCAGCAGGCGGGAGATCGTCGAAGGCGGAGACGGCGATGGAGGGGGAGGAGAGAGGGGAGGAGACGTCGGAGTTTGTGTACGAAGAGTAGGCGTAGTTCTCCATGAAAATTAGGGTTAGGGTTTCTTCTGATCGATATTGTTGGAGGAGATGATCAAGATGGATAACCTTGAGAAAATTTATACACGAAAGTTGTGGGGCCAGTGTATATAACTGCTTGGTGCGTGTCTCATCTTAACCGTTCAAATTGACAAGTGTTTTGAATCTAAAGATGCGTGGGACTGAGAAGTGACACGTGGACTGTAGTAGAGTCGGAGCTTTTGCCTGGTGGATTGGGAGCAAGTGGGATCAACTGCGCAAGATTTTGGGAGGTTGTTTTCCCTTTTAAAATAAACGAAATTATAAACATAAGAAGTAAAACTTTACGTTTGCAGAATTCCTTTTTTAAATTGTAACGGCATTGACTTTTTTATTGCTTGTGTTAATTAATTTTCTTTTATTGATAACAAGTATTAAGCCCGTGCTCGTACGAGGGGATTTGCTTTTATTTTTTTGATTAAAGTTAAATGAGGGATAAAGTTTAGGGAATAAAATAATTTGGAAGAAAATTTACAATTATCATGACTTGCAGGTAAATTAAAAAATACATACAATTTGGGGTAATATATTGAAAAATTTAAAACTAAAATATGGGAAAATTTCACTAAATCCCAAGTTAGTTTTGGTGTTTGGAACTAAATCCCCAATATCTTTGAAACTCTGAATAAACCCAAATATCTTTTGGCAAAAAACCCTCAAAATTAACATCATTAGTTCATGTGTAGTCAAATGACCAAAATACCCCAATAGATTTTGGCGAAAATTCCAATAAATTTTATATTTTGTCACTTAATCCTCAATAAGTTTTGGCAGAAAACACCCAATGGCGGATGTTTATAATTTTTCAAAATTTTTGAGAGGTTTATTTCTAATATATAGATTTTTAAAAGTGGTTGTTTTAATTTTTAAATTTTAAAGGGGTTTGTTTGTAATTTTAAATTTTGGTTTTTGTAATTTTTAATTGAAAAGGTCTGTTTGCAATTTTTTATTCTTTAGGAGGATGTTTACAATTTTAGATTTTTCATTATGCTATTTCTCATTTGTTGCTTTTATGGGTTTTGTAATTTCTTTTTTAGGTGTTTGTTTTACTTTTCGATTTTTCAGGGAGTCGTTTGTAATTTTAGATTTTTCCAGGGGTTGTTTGCAGCTTTTTAATTTTTTCTAGGAATTCTTTGTAATTTATAAAGTTTTTGGGGGTCATGTATAATTTTAGAATTTTAGGGTCTTTTACAATATTTATAGTTTTAGGGTTTTTTTTCAATTTTAGATTTTAAGGGCCATATATAATTTTAAAATTTTTAAGGGTTTGTTTGTGATATCTTGATGATTTGATATCAATCTACTAGTTAATCTAAATTTGGTATTCAAATATGTTTACTAAAGTCTGGGCCCACTACAACAATTAAAGGTGCTGATTCCAAATTTAGGGGAACTGATTGCCTTGGTCAATAAGTGGTATCATACCCTTTAAAAGCACGAGTTAGGAAAAATCTTGGTAGATAAAAATACCCTTGGAATTCAAATATTAATCCACTAAGTAAGAGTAAGTTGATAAGAATTTCAATTTAAATATTTAATATGGACTCTTTTTGGTTAATTAGTTCAATCATAATTTAAATATATTTAAGATATTTTACTAAGGAGATTCATTAATTGATAAGAATTTCAATTTAATTAGAACCAAACGCTCATTTAGAACCTTTTGATAGGAATAGAAATCCTAACCGTGCTTTGACCCTAAACGTGTTTTGATAGGAATAGAAATCCTACAATTTAGGAATAGAAATCCTACTTTGATAATTGTATGCTTATGTGATTGCTTTTATCACATAAAATTATACTATAATTACCATTAATCTTTAGTTTTGTTTTTATTATTTTAAGTCTATCAAATAATATAGGTTGAGATCTCATATATATATATATATATATATATATATATATATATATATATATATATATATATATATATATATATATATATATATATCATGTTTGTTGTACTTTTTTTAATGTTTGCTTTTGAGATTGTTTATTATAAACGTGAGCTTATAATGTCCCAAATTGTTTGCATAATTGTTTTTAATGCAATAAGAAATGTGGTTTCTTTATTACTAGAACTATAGCTCATAATGATATTGTTATTCATGCTTGACTCCATATTATAGCTTGGGATTAGTAGAGTTTAGAATATGACATGTGGCATCAATTTAACTTATTTTCTTTACTATTGCCTTGAATATATTATTGTGTCAATTGATATTTTTTCTTAGGGAATCAATTAAGATATCCCAATTAAGTATATTGATCCCAGTTAAGCACAAAAATTCATTACATCGATTTTTTATAATGTTTAAATAAAAATTATAGCAAATCTAATAATCCAATTTACATATTTGAAATCAAAATGAATCTCACTTATTTATAGTAATAAAATAAATAAAAATTAAAGTATTTTGATATTTAACCACATGCATTGCACGTGTATAAAAACTAGTTATTCCAAAATTGAGAATTTTGTGGGGACTATATGACAGGTACTTATCTTTAGATTAAGTTTGACCTGCGGAGTACTAGAACAGATGATGGGAATTGATTATGGATGCGCACGTGGATGCCATGTGGTTACCATCGGGTAGTTGGGATTAGAGGGCGGTAGATGAAAAAGGCAAAAGAATGGAAAATGAGAGGGGCTTTTGTATTATTTATGACAATGAGGTGTATTTGCCAAATGGACTATTTAAGGATCCAGCTGGTATTTCATGATGAACCTTGGAACTAGGGATAACAACCAAGATGGGATTAGAGCGGGATTTGTTTGGGACTTTTGAGTTGATCTGTATATTATCACGTGCATATATCGTTATGATATGTTCGATTCATTTATCCAATGATATTTACCTTATTAAAGTTTTGGATGAGGTTGCTTTTCAATTAGGTGATAATTGGAGAATGTATAAATACAATTACTCTAATCATTACTGTTTATTCTAATTTTAAAGAATGAGATAATATCACTCTTGAAAATCGTTATTATGTTAAAACCACTATTGTAAAAGGTCAATAATTATGATTGTGAAATCCTACATGCCATCATCTTTAGTCTTGAAATTGGAGTGATTTAATTACCATATAATTAGAGAGGATCTAAATATACTTAATTCAAAATCAAGAAAACTTGTTATCGGTTAACAAACTTCTTTAACAAGAAGTTGAGTTGAGTCACATTACGTTTGTTCAGATCATTAACACTCAAAGAGCCTAAAAGCAAAGAAATAACTCAAGCATTTTTCTAAAGTAAGATTTATTTGACTTGATCTCAAAGAAAATTTTGAATTTTTCAAACGCATCTATATATAACTTTAGATAACATTGTCTTGACATGAATTAAGTAATAATTTTAAGTGATCCAAGCTTGAAGAACCTAAACACTGCCTAAAGTCAATCCACCTCTAATGTTACCTTGGTTTGAACTTTGAACAGATAGTTAGTTTAAACAATTGAGTATAAAATGTGTTGTTTGTCTAATGGACACATCCAAGTCACATTGAATCATCAAATTAATTGTACGTAATTGAAAATTCTGTCAGCAAGACTCGGAACGTGAAAGAAAAAACATTTCCTTATTTCTTAGTGAAAGTAAAATGTTGGGTCTCGTTCCTTTGACTCTATCGTCTATATTCTAATAATATTTAAGAAAATATGCCTTTCTTTCAAGCTAGAAAGGCCACTTTCCTTTGGATACTTAAAGTTTATGTGAAATTATTTAACTTATGAGTCATGAGCTTGTAAGCTACCTCTAGATAAAGATAAATGCCATATATATGTAAGAAATGCCAAATGGAGATCCAAAGTTTAATTCTTCAGCATCATATCCCACACTCTTAGCAATTTGAACCTAGTGCCCAATTCTCTTTCACTCCCACAATTGGTGATTATTAATTCAGGATTCCTCACACCTTGAATTGGCGTTGAGACTTGAATTTATACACTGATTCTTGTTATATTGTACAGTTTCAGATCCACCAAATCAGGGATACAATCAAAGAGATTGCAACTTAGTAGAAGTTACAACAAATTGGATCAAGAAGATCAGAGAGTTACAGATATGAGATTCCGTAAAATCTCTCTGTAACAACACGCCCCCTCAAGTTGAAAGATCTTGTAGATTCAACTTGCTTCTTTATAAAAGAAATCTCGGACCTGGGAGAGCTTTTGTCATGATGTCAGCTACTTGATCCTTGGTTGATATATAGGAGACTTGCAGCAGCCTTTTTGCGACCTGATCCCGTACAAAGTGAAAATCTACTTTGATGTGCTTTGTGCGGGCATGGAACACGGGGTTCGTTGTTAAGTAGGTGGCGCCGACATTATCACACCAAAGAGTTGGTGGTCATTGCAATGGATAGCCCAACTCTGAGAGAAGGGAACACAACCATATCAACTCTGCTATTGTGTTAGCCAATGCCCTGTATTCGAACTCTGTTGAAGATCTAGAGACAGTGCATTGTTTCTTTGCTGACTAAGAAATGAGATTTGAACCCATAAAAATGGTGTATCCACCTGAAGATTTACGATCATCGGAATGTAACCATATCAACTCTGCCGTTGTGTTAGCCAATGCCCTGTATTCGAACTATGTTGAAGATCTAGAGAAGATACATTGTTTCTTTGCTGACCAAGAAATGAGATTTGAGCCCATAAAAATGGTGTATCCACCTGAAGATTTACGATCATCAGAACATCCAGCCTAGTCGGCATCTGAGAAAGATTGGAGATGTGTAGAGGGAGATTTAGTAATGGCCAAAGAGAGAGTTGAAGTGCCTTTGAGATATCGGAGAATCCGTTTGACAGCTTGCCAATGGTCAATTGTAGGGTTAGCCATATATTGACAAATGTTATTAACGGAGAAGGTGAGATCAAGGCGGGTGAGAAGGCTATATTGAAGTGAGCCGACGACTTGATGGTACAACTATGGATCTGAAAGGGTAGAGCTACCATCTTTAGGTTATAGGATGGTGACGACAGTGTAAAGATGAGTTTTGAGCCAATCATGTGAGTCTGGACTAGCAAATCTGTGTTGTATTTTTGTTGAGAGAGAGTAGGTGAAGGCGTGATAATTTTCCAAGTAGACAAGCGACACATTTATTTGGCTCAGATGAAACAAAACTACGAAGCTGATCTGCGCCAATCAAATGACGAACAGTGCGATCATGAGGATGGCCGAGGCGTTGATGCCAAAGAGCGAGGGATGGAAGAGTAATGAGGTGAGCGACATGTGGAATGATGCGGGTGGGAAGGCTATAGAGGCCATCCTTAGTTGTCCCGGGGGGGTTCGAGCGACGATCCTTCACAATACAAAAATTAGGATGAAATTCAATAAAACAATCATTATTTTTTAGCAAGACATTGAACAAATAGTAATAGTTTTGTGATTTGAGGAACATGAAGAAATTTTTAATAAATGAAGAGATTTAGAAGGAGCAGATAATAGTGAGGAACCAACATTGTTACTGTTAGGAAAAACAAGCATAAAAACAAATCCAAAATTTTACAGAACAAACCATGCAGGAAAGTAAGAAAAGAGCAGAAAGTTAGAAACATAATTTCTAATAAACTACAAGTAAGTGATACTTTACAGAAGTGCTGAATCGCCCTCTAATCTGAGGACTGGTCTTGAAGAGATTATGCCCCACCTACGGTAGCGTTGGGTCTGCACAAAACTTTCGAGGATGAGACGGCTACAGTCCAAAGAAGCGCTATCTTCTGTTGAACACCTCGACCACTACTTTAGTTCGCCAGAAACTTCAAAACGTAATAGCTTAAATTGTAAAAGAGGAATATAAGAACAGAGTTCATTTTTCTGTGTGTAACAAATGAACAGAAGAGGCCATTTTATAAGGTTCATGGAAGACAAAGATTTGAATTCTAGTTATTTCAATGTTTGTAACGTCTGCAATAAAACCTATTCAATCCTTGTAACGTTTGTAACGTATGAAATGTTCAGCTAGTTTCAAGTAAGCACATGCAAAATGTTTAAGCAGGTTTAAATATAACACGCGATAGCGCACGCGTCGGACTGCACACCGGACCGACACCCGAGCCCGCCGACCGACCAACACCGAGCCCGCCGACCGACCAACACCGAGCCCGCCGCCCAAACTCGCCAGACGGTCCGGCCAAGACGCGTTCGCCGCTTGCTTATATACCAACGCAAGTGTACAATACTAACACCTTTGTTATACCATATATAACACGTATGTTAATTTAAATCAACTAAAATGCATTCAATTAGCCAATGCAGGACTAAAACTCACAAAATACTTATTGAACACATTTTATTTTTCATCTATGGAATCCAATCATTAAATGATATCTTTCCATAAAAACCCTCTAATATTCATTTATATAAACAATCCCCCACAATTTCATAGCCGATCAGAATGAAGATTATACATATCATATTTTTGGAGAAGGTATCTTCCGATTTGAACCTTCCCTATAGTTATCCAATTTTGTCACCACGCATAACGAAGTGAAACTAAGTCTTGAAGTTGAACCTTTGATGTGGTGATTGATGGAAATAAATGATTACCTCCTTAGTTGCAAGTATACAACTTTGATCAAGTTATAGTATAAAGATTATCGATCCCACGAGGAACGGGAAGTAGGAAGAGTTTTGCTCAAGTTTTGGTTCTCAAATTATGCGTGACAATTAGGAGTTTATTAAAATAAAATGAAAATAAGAAAATGGTGAAAGTGGATGTGGAGAGATAAGAGAGTGGATGTGGATTATGTGCAAAAGAGGAGAAAATGAAGTTGAGAATGTGGTTGTGGTTATATGCATATAATAACAAAACTAGGTTTGAGATTATATGCACATGAAGGAATATGAGATTGAGAGAGAAGTAAAATCAATAAAATCAAAAATAAAGGAAAATAACAAACAAATGGAAAACAAGGATAAGAGGAAAATAAAGAAGGTAAAGTATGGAGGATTAATTAAAGATATGAGGAATCTAGAGTAGATCCACTTAGCTTATCTCAATCTCACAAGAATGAGTTGGATTTGTTAGCTAGTTTCAAACAATCTCTAGGGATCCCACAAATATTAGCTCCACTTAGAAAGGGTAATTCCCAAGGGTTCTAGCCTCAAGGTGAATTAAAAGAAAAATCTATTCTAGAAAGGAAATACAAGAATTAAATACATTGCATGAAAGTAAATTGCAAGGAATTAAATTGCATGAAAGTAAATTCGAGAAAGTAAATTGCATGAAAGTAAATCTATTCTACAAACAAGAAAATAAAGAAGAAAATGAAAAAGAAATAAAATAGAAATCAACAACTCATGATCTTAATCTAATCCTCCTTTTGGTCCTTGGAAGACAAAGATTTGAATTCTAGTTATTTCAATGTTTGTAACGCCCGCAATAAAACCTATTCAATCCTTGTAACGCTTGTAACGTATGAAATGTTCACTAGTTTCAAGTAAGCACATGCAAAATGTTTAAGCAGGTTTAAATATAACACGCCGATAGCGACGCCCGGACCGCACACCGGACCGACACCGAGCCCGCCGACCGACCAACACCGAGCCCGCCGCCCAAACTCGCCAGACGGTCCGGCCAAGACGCGTTCGCCGCTTGCTTATATACCAACGCAAGTGTACAATACTAACACCTTTGTTATACCATATATAACACGTATGTTAATTTAAATCAACTAAAATGCATTCAATTAGCCAATGCAGGACTAAAACTCACAAAATACTTATTGAACACATTTTATTTTTCATCTATGGAATCCAATCATTAAATGATATCTTTCCATAAAAACCCTCTAATATTCATTTATATAAACAATCCCCCACAATTTCATAGCTGACTGTAATGAAGATTATACATATCATATTTTTGGAGAAGGTATCTTCCGATTTGAACCTTCCCTATAGTTATCCAATTTTGTCACCACAGACACGAAGTGAAACTAAGTCTTGAAGTTGAACCTTTGATGTGGTGATTGATGGGAAATAAATGATTACCTCCTTAGTTGCAAGTATACAACTTTGATCAAGTTATAGTATAAAAGATTATCGATCCCACGAGGAACGGGAAGTAGGAAGAGTTTTGCTCAAGTTTTGGTTCTCAAATTATGCGCGTGACAATTAGGAGTTTATTAAAATAAAATGAAAATAAGAAAATGGTGAAAGTGGATGTGGAGAGATAAGAGAGAGTGGATGTGGATTATGTGCAAAAGAGGAGAAAATGAAGTTGAGAATGTGGTTGTGGTTATATGCATATAATAACAAAACTAGGTTTGAGATTATATGCACATGAAGGGAATATGAGATTGAGAGAGAAGTAAAAATCAATAAAATCAAAAATAAAGGAAAATAACAAACAAATGGAAAACAAGGATAAGAGGAAAATAAAGAAGGTAAAGTATGGAGGATTAATTAAAGATATGAGGAATCTAGAGTAGATCCACTTAGCTTATCTCAATCTCACAAGAATGAGTTGGATTTGTTAGCTAGTTTCAAACAATCTCTAGGGATCCCACAAATATTAGCTCCACACTTAGAAAAGGGTAATTCCCAAGAGGGTTCTAGCCTCAAGGTGAATTAAAGAAAAGAAAAATCTATTCTAGAAAGGAAATACAAGAATTAAATACATTGCATGAAAGTAAATTGCAAGGAATTAAATTGCATGAAAGTAAATTAGAGAAAGTAAATTGCATGAAAGTAAATCTATTCTACAAACAAGAAAATAAAGAAGAAAATGAAAAGAAATAAAATAGAAATCAACAACTCATGATCTTAATCTAATCCTCCTTTTGGTCCTTGGATTAGAAGAAGAGAAAGGAAATTGAAGGGTGAAACATTTCATTTATTGTGTAACAAAGTTACAATTTTGGAAGGTCTTCTCAATTAAGAGTGACCCTCCTCTCCAAATGGAGTTTTACAAAATATTTCACACTCAAAACACTCACCTTCACCCTATTTATAGCCCAACGGAGTTGATGTGAACCATTGGATCAAACCTAGCTAAAAAGGAAGAGAAATCCACCATTAATCTGGAATTGTTGGGAACCGATCGGTTGGCCGTCGGTTAGTCAACCGTTATTAACCGGTTGGCCAACCGTTGGTCAACCGATTGGTTCCCAACCTAATTTGTCTTTTCTTAATTTTTCTTCACGAATTTCTCTTGGATCAATTTGGTATCTTGGGCCTTGGTTTGTCTTCAGATTTGGGCTTCAAATATTGATAGAAATTCAGAGAATTTGAGTCATTTGGGCTTTTATTCATTATTTCTTTATTAGCCTGCAAAATAAGATAAAAATGATTATTAGTAATATCGTTATTCATATAACATAGGTAATAAGGGTATAAAAATGTAATTAAAATGTGATAATCAGTGATATTCATTGGTAACAACATGATATAGGCTATAGTAGCAATCTTTAGATTTGACGCATTATGGCCATATGTCCTTATCCTTTTCATGAACAATTTCAAGGAATAACCTCCTTCCTCTAATTGCCGCCACACAATTATGTTCATATAGTTGGGCATCTCCAGGGATGCACTGCTTGCATCTCGTCTTAAAGACTTGATCCCATTCAGAGTTAAAACACTCTTACTATACTAGCAGTTAACAACACCTTCCAGGTATACATGATGATAGACTCAAATACAAAGTATCAATCTATGATTAGGTGTTCAACTCACACAACAGCTTGTTGTTACCTCATTGAACCTACTTTGTGGGATCTCCACTCAGATAGGTCGGTACTCTTGTCGATGAGTTAGGTAAGGGTTTCAAATTCCATCATCATCCCGATTTAAGAACTAGTGACAACTCAAGTCCTTTTATAAAGGGATCTGCCGTGTTGTCTTTGGACTTAACAAAGTCCACAGCAATTACCCCTTCATCAACAAACTTTTTTACGGTCTTTATCCGTATTTGGATATGACCTCGAGTTTTGTGGTTATACTTTAAACTTTTAATCCTTACAATTGTGGTCATATTGTCACAATGCACAGAGATTGCAGGAATAGACTTGCTGATCATGGGTAGCTCGGACATAAGTCCCTTAAGCCATTCAGCTTCTAAACCAGTAGTGTCCAAAGCGCAAAGCTCTGCCTCAAACGTAGATCGAGACAAAATGGTCTGTTTGACAAATCTCTAGGCGACTGCGTCGCCACCCAAGGTAAAGACATACCCTGTACAACCATTGCTACCTGAACCCATAGCAATCCAGCTAGCATCACTGTATCCCTCCATAACGGGAGGGAATCTACCGTAATGCAGCGTAAGGGAAACAGTCCCCTTCAGATACTGAAGTATCCTATCCAAGGCCTCCTAATGAGTCCTATTTGGACAGCTAGTGTATCTACTTAATTTAGAAACCGAGTAAGATATATCCGGTCTAGTACAATTTGCAAGATACATCAAGAAGAAAATGAAAAAGAAATAAAATAGAAATCAACAACTCATGATCTTAATCTAATCCTCCTTTTGGTCCTTGGATTAGAAGAAGAGAAAGGAAATTGAAGGGTGAAACATTTCATTTATTGTGTAACAAAGTTACAATTTTGGAAGGTCTTCTCAATTAAGAGTGACCCTCCTCTCCAAATGGAGTTTTACAAAATATTTCACACTCAAAACACTCAGCCTTCACCCTATTTATAGCCCAACGGAGTTGATGTGAACCATTGGATCAAACCTAGCTAAAAGGAAGAGAATCCACCATTAATCACGAACCGATCGGTTGGCCGACGGTTAATCCAAGGTAATAACCTGCCAACCGTTGGTCAACCGATTGGTTCCCAACCGAATTTGTCTTTTCTTAATTTTTCTTCACGAATTTCTCTTGGATCAATTTGGTATCTTGGGCCTTGGTTTGTCTTGATTTGGGCTTCAAATATTGATAGAAATTGAGAATTTGAGTCATTTGGGCTTTTATTCATTATTTCTTTATTAGCCCGCAAAATAAGATAAAATGATTATTAGTAATATCGTTATTCATATAACATAGGTAATAAGGGTATAAAATGTAATTAAAATGTGATAATCGGTGATATTCATTGGTAACAACATGATATAGGCTATAGTAGCAATCTTTAGATTTGACGCATTATGGCCATATGTCCTTATCCTTTTCATGAACAATTTCAAGGAATAACCTCCTTCCTCTAATTGCCGCCACACAATTATGTTCATATAGTTGGGCATCTCCAGGGATGCACTGCTTGCATCTCGTCTTAAAGACTTGATCCCATTCAGAGTTAAAACACTCTTACTATACTAGCAGTTAACAACACCTTCCAGGTATACATGATGATAGACTCAAATACAAAGTATCAATCTATGATTAGGTGTTCAACTCACACAACAGCTTGTTGTTACCTCATTGAACCTACTTTGTGGGATCTCCACTCAGATAGGTCGGGCTGCTACTGTCGATGAGTTAGGTAAGGGTTTCAGTCCCATCATCATCCTGGATTTAAGAACTAGTGACAACTCAAGTCCTTTTATAAAGGGATCTGCCGTGTTGTCTTTGGACTTAACAAAGTCCACAGCAATTACCCCTTCATCAACAAACTTTTTTACGGTCTTTATCCGTATTTGGATATGACCTCGAGTTTTGTGGTTATACTTTAAACTTTTAATCCTTACAATTGTGGTCATATTGTCACAATGCACAGAGATTGCAGGAATAGACTTGCTGATCATGGGTAGCTCGGACATAAGTCCCTTAAGCCATTCAGCTTCTAAACCAGTAGTGTCCAAAGCGCAAAGCTCTGCCTCAAACGTAGATCGAGACAAAATGGTCTGTTTGACAAATCTCTAGGCGACTGCGCCGCCACCCAAGGTAAAGACATACCCTGTACAACCATTGCTACCTGAACCCATAGCAATCCAGCTAGCATCACTGTATCCCTCCATAACGGGAGGGAATCTACCGTAATGCAGCGTAAGGGAAACAGTTCCCTTCAGATACTGAAGTATCCTATCCAAGGCCTCCTAATGAGTCCTATTTGGACAGCTAGTGTATCTACTTAATTTAGAAACCGAGTAAGATATATCCGGTCTAGTACAATTTGCAAGATACATCAAGCTTCCAATGATCTGAGAATATCTCAATTGAGATACAGAGACTCCACTTACATTCTTGTAGAGAGTTACTGAAGGATTATATGGAGTTTTAACGGGTTTGCAATTCTTATAGAAATATTTCTCAATAACCTTCTCAACATAATGAGATTGAGAAATAACTATTCCCTCGACTGATCTAATCAGTTTTAGGCCAAGAATAACGTCAGCAACTCCCATGTCCTTCATTTCAAACTTACTACTCAAGAATGACTTAGTCTCATTGATTATCCCAATGTTAGATCCAAACAATAGAATATCATCAACATAAATACATAGAAGAGTACATGAATCACCTCTTACTTTGCTATAAACACACTTATCAGACTCAATTATTTTGAACCCAAAATCAATGATAGTTGTCAAACCTTTTATGCCATTGTTTAGGGGCTTGTTTAAGTCCGTATAAAGACTTCACAACTTTACAAACTTTTCTTTCATTGCCAGGTGCTACAAATCCCTCAGCCTGATCCATATAAATCTCTTCTTCAAGAAAACCATAAAGAAAAGCAGTTTTCACATCCATCCGGTGGATTGTGAAATCATATATAGAAGCCAATGCAATAAGCATTCTGATCGTAGTCATTCGGGCAATTAGAGAGTATGCGTCAAAGAAATCAATTCATTCAACTTGTTTGAACCCCTTGGCAACAAGTCTAGCCTTAAACTTTTCAACGGTTCCATCTGATTTTATTTTTTTTTTAAATCCATTTAGACCCAATTGTCTTACACCTAGGAGGAAGATCAACTAATTCCCATGTCCCATTAGAGACAATAGAATCCATTTCACTTTTGACAGCATCCTTCCACTGCTTAGCCTCTTTTGAAGTCATAGCAGATCTGTAGGAAATAGGATGTAGAAAATAGGATCCTCCTCGATATTGTAAGTAACAAAGTCACTTTCAAAATTCTTGACGATCCTTGCTCTCTTACTCCTTCTAGGTTTATCTAAATCATCTGATCTTTCAGATTCAGATTTAGAATTATCTGCCCCCATATTTGTCATCCTTTCCACATGATCAGGAATGAAAGTTGAGATAGATATAGGATTTTTATTAGAAATATTTTGAGGCATTCCAGTTTTCATAGGGAAAACATCCTCAAAAATGTTGCATCACGAAATTCAACAATTGTATTAACATCTATGCTTGAAATTTCAGATTTGATCACTGAGAATCTCAAAGCATAGGTGTTTTCTACATAACCTAAAAAGATAGAGTCTACTGTCTTAGGACCTAGCTTCTTCCTCTTGTGTTCTGGGATTAGCACTTTTGCTAGACACCTCCACACTTTAAGGTATGTCAAGCTTGTCTTTCGACCTCTCCAAAGTTTGAATGGACTACTTTCCTTGTGTTTCTGAGGGACTTTATTCAGAATATGACAAGCCGTATTTAAAGCATCTCCCCACATATATTTAGGAAGTCTTGAACTTTCAAGTAAACTGTTAATCATATCTTTCAAAGTTCTATTTTTTCGTTCAGCTACACCATTAGACTGATGAGAATAGGGAGCAGTTTCCTCATGCACGATGCCAAAAGATTGACATAGAAGAGTAAACTGATTTGATGTATATTCTCCACCTCTATCAGATCTTAACCTTTTAAGTTTCTTGCCAGTTTGAGTTTCAGCTTCATTCTTAAAAATGATAAATTTTTCTTCAGCCTCATCTTTAGTTTTAAGGAAGTAAATATAATAATATTTGCTATAGTCATCTATAAAGGTGATAAAATATTTCTTCATGTCTTTGGTCAAAACACCATTAAATTCACAAATATCGGTATGCACTAAATCAAGCAACTCAGAATTTCTATCAACAAATTGAAAGGATTTCCTTATTTGTTTAGTTGTTACACATACTTGACATTTCTTATTATGATCTAAAGAGTGCTTTGGAATCATATTAAGATTCATCATCCTTTTACGAATTAAAATTAACATGACCAAGACGTTTGTGCCAAATATCAGATGATTCAATATTATTACTAACATGATAATCAGAAACAGAAATTTTATTTATTTCAGAACTAAAAACAGGTTCTGCTCTAACCTTATACATTCCATCAGAATCATAGCCCTTAAAAATAAAAAATCTAGCATGCAACATAACTACTTTATTACATTTGAACGAAAACTCATAACCCTCCCTAACTAAACATGAACCACTGATAATGTTGCGTCGAACAGCACGAACATGATGCACCCTGTGTAATGATAGAACTCGCCCTGAAGGGAACTTCAGGTCCACTCGTCCATATCCTAACACCTTAGATGCAGTTTGGTTCCCCATCTTCACGGTATTTCCATTTGCAGGCTGGTAAGACACAAACAGCAATTTATCAACACAAATATGTACATTTGCACCAGTGTCTACCAACCATTCATTGGTTCATAAATAGTTAGCAGGGTTAATAGAAACATATCCTTCTATGGAACCAGTAAGCTCAGTCATAACCATGTTAACCTGAGGCACACTAGTGGACCCTGGATTGATTTTAGCTTTCTTTGTAGGACAAGCTTTAGCCCAATGTCTCATCTATCCACAATTCCAACATGATTTGTTTGCTTTTGGTTTCTTTTGGATCTTAGATTTGACTTTGATTTTGTCATCAGGTTTGCCATTAGGTTTGTTTTTAAACTTTTTGCCAGAAGTTATCACATTTGCTTTAGGTTGGTGCTCAACAGGCACAACATGTTTCTGATTCTTATGCTCTTCCTCAATAGCTATGACAATCATCAAGTCATCGAGATTTATCTTTTCCTTACAATGCTTAAGAGACATTCCAAAAGTCTCCCAAGAATTAGGAAACTTTTCGATGATTGCCATAACTTGAAATTTTTCAGGAAGCTCCATTTCAGTTTCTCGAAGAGCATGAAGAATGAATAGAAATTCATGTGCTTGTTCTGTTACAGATTACCCTCGACCATTTGAAACTTTAAGAACTTGGACACAAAATAGTTTTGAAGACCGAGGTCTTCAGTATTATATTTTCTATCAAGTTCATCCCATAATGTCTTTGCAGTGGCCGAAGAAGAACAATAGACATCGAAGAGCACGTTGGACATTGCCAACAAAATACATCCTATGGCTATTTGATCCTTCTTCGTCCACTGTGCAATTTTGCACTATTAGGATCTTTTTCATCTAGTTTTGGGAATTATGTTAATATCATTGCCAACAACCCCTTAGTCATCAGCCAAATCTTCATACGTTGCTGCCAACGTTTGAAGAATTGACCCGCGAATTTTTCAGGCATATCAGACATGTCCATTTTAGGGGCATAGCCACTAGAACCAACTCTAGAAACAGACGACATAACTTCAATTAAAATTAATCTCTTCAAGATTGTTGGAAAAAATAAGCATAAAAACAGATCCAAAATTTTACAGAACAAATAATGCAGGAAAGTAAGGAAAGAGCAGAAAGTTAGAAACATAATTTCTAATAAACTACAAGTAAGTGATACTTTACAGAAGTGCCGAATCGCCCTCTAATCTGAGAACTGGCCTTGAAGAGATTATGCCCCACCTACGGTAGCGTTGGGTCTGCACAAAACTTCCGAGGATGAGACGGCTGCAGTCCAAAGAAGCGCTATCTTCTGTTGAACACCTCGACCACTGCTTCAGTTCGCCAGAAACTTCAAAACGTAATAGCTTAAATTGTAAAAGAGGAATACAAGAATAGAGTTCGTTTTTCTGTGTGTAACAAATGAATAGAAGAGGCCATTTTATAAGGTTCACGGGAGACAAAGATTTGAATTCTAGTTATTGCAATGTTTGTAACGTCTGCAATAAAACCCATTCAATCCTTGTAACGTTTGTAACGTATGAAACGTTCAGCTGGTTTCAAATAAGCACATGCAAAACATTTAAGCAGGTTTAGATCACGACGTGGCGGCCTTGCTTAGCCAGAGCAGGCAGCCGGCTTATATACCAACACAAGTGTACAATACTAACACCTTTGTTATACCATATATAACACGTATGTTAATTGAACCAACTAAAATGCATTCAATTAGCCAATGTGGGACTAAAACACACAAAATACTTATTGAACACATTTTAATTTTCATCTATGGAATCCAATCATTAAATGATATCTTTCCATAAAAACCCTCTAATATTCATTTATATCAACAGTGACAACAGTGATGTATTCAAATAAAGCTTTAGTTAATTAAGACATTATTTAGAAGTTTGAAATCTTGTAATGACAGTTAATTTTCAATAAAATGCAGTCACATCTTGCCTACGCACTCCTTAGACTGAGAAATGTATTTGTAGAACTGCCTTTATTCCATCAAAATTAAGTATTAACGAAGAGGCACGTATGCCATTAATAGTTTTACTTCATAAACTTTCATTTTGTACAATTATACTCATCAATTAAGTGAAGAATCTTCTTAATAATCAAAACCCACAAATAATCACGACAAAAGCTATCAAAGATAGTGAGACAGCCATAAAGTGATAATATTAGCGGGCATCCAATCATAATGAGTGCCTAAACAAATAAACAGTGGGAAAATATTCATTGGTTTTTATGTGTATTTCTGTCAAGGCCTCCTCTCCGTTCAACGGTGAGCTATGACTGTTCAAATGATTTTCAAAAAATGTAGGGTAAATTAAGTTTCAGCATTTTGCCGTAAACCCCAAAAATCTCTCAAAATTGCAATAATTTTTTAGTGACTTTTGGAACTGCAGAAAATCGCCAATGAATTTCTGCATTTTTTTAGATAACCCCATAAATTTGAACCAAAAAAATAAAATGAAAAGGCATTTTGAAAGTTATTACAAATTTTTACAGTGTACTTCACCCAAAAAAATTTATGGTGAAAGAATTTGATATGTATTACACAATAACAAAATCATTGCATAGAAGAGGGCTGCTTTTGGCCATTCAAGAGGACTATATCGCCTCGCCCGTGAATGGTTAAGAACAGATTGCTTAAATCTGGACTGTTATGGTAGAATTTGTATTCGTATTCCACCATCTAAATCAACAGAAACAATATACAGTATTGGTGCAAACAATCAAATTAATGTAAATAGTTCAAATATCAGTATAAGGGTTAATTACAGAAACCCTCATGTACTTTTGATGAGTTGCAATAAATCTACATCAATTTTTTTATTACACTAAACGCCCCTGAACTTTAGGAGTAGTTGCACATAACCCCCATGAACTGTTTTAATTCACTAAATTTCACATGAAAATTTCTCAATTAATCTCCAAATTAACACCATCGTTCTAACATCTCATGTGGCAAGCATGTGACAAAAAATGAAAATAATTTCTTAGTTTTAAAAAATTACCTATTTTTCCCTTTTAATAAGAGGGTATGTTTGGGAATTAGAAGGAATTCTTCGTCTTCTTTTTTTTTTGTCCTGTGCTATTCAATGACACATTAGAGTTGGTGCTACTAATATGAGGATTAAAAATAAATTTTTAAGTAAAATTTAGTGAATTAAAATAGTTCATGGGCATTATGCAATATAACTTCTAAAAGTTCAGAGGATTTGGTCTAATAAAAAGTTGATAGGAGTTTATTGCAACTCTCTAAAGTTCAGAGGGTTTAATGTAATTAACCCATTAGTATAATCATCAATCTACATCGCATTATACTTCCTCTTATAAGATTTTCAACAAAACTATATCATTAATTATGAAATTAAGTCATTTCATAGTAAACTTATAGTACGACGTGCTTATATTTATCAAAAATAACAGAAGCCCAGTTTTTATTTTTTATTTTTAAAATGTAAGCTACAACATTGGCCTATTATTTTGACTTGGCATAACACTTTCTAAATGTAAAGAAACATCCACCTCTAAGATATTTTTGTTAGCATGTTACTAACTTTTCCATGAATATTCTTGTTAAAATGTTTTCATACCGCTAGAAACCAAGCTATATTCAACTGAACTAATCCAACCAAGTCTGACTTTCTTAAGCCTTACCGAACCAGATCTATCCCAAAAATCCCAGTCCATAAAGGGCAGAAGATCCTGGTCTAAAAAAAATAAATAAATAAAAAGAGAGAGAAGATTCCTCAAAGGATCCACCGTAGAAAATCAAACAGAGAGGAAAAGTATGACATGTGTTCCACTGTCAATTTTAAATCAGTACAATCAATATATGTCAGTGCAAGTAGTGAAAGATCTATCCATACCAAAGTAGGATCATGTAACCCCAATCAAGGAATAATAAAACCCCACCCCAGAACTATGGTTTTATTGCACTTAACACCTTCTAATTTCACGTACTTTGCACATATGTACTCTTGTTTGTATTTGGTTGCATTTAAATGCTCTAAAATTTTTAAAATTGCACTTTAGAACCCTTAGATAATCAAACATGAGAATTTCCCCCAAAAATCCTCATGTGATAATCACATTCAACTTTAGAATATTTTAACCCTTATTTTTTATTAAATCTATTGTTAAACCTATCAAAGTCCTATTTTGAATCTACCGTAATTCTATTTTAAAATAGAATTTTGATAGGCTTAACAACAAATTTAATAAATATTAAGAGTTAAAATAATTTAAAATTAGTATGTAAGTGTCTCATGAGATTTTTTGGGGAGAAACTCTCACGTTTGCATAACCGAGAGTAGTAAAGTGTAACTTTTAGAAACTTTAAGTATTTAAGTGCAACCAAATACAACTGGGGGCATATATGTGCAAAGTAGGTGAAACTACATGGTATTTAAGTGCAATTAAGCCTAAAACTATTTTCTTATTTGTTTTGAAGATGGCGCTGATTTTATATGTGGCTAAGGCAACTGTCGAAAGAGTTTTTTATGCAATGAAGTTAATTAATAGTAAGTTGCGGAATAAATAAGTGATGAGTGGCTCAATGATTGCTCATTAACGTTATATATTGAGAAAGGCGAAATTACCTAATAGGTGTATTTAGTTGCCACTATTTGCTAACAAAGTATATTAAATTTCTCGCGTAATAATAAGGTATATTAAATTGTTTCAGTTTACCATTAAGGTCAAATTTTTTGAGGCTAGCGAAATTTATGCGGTTGAGCCTCATGTGACCACAAGTGATATAATTTTAATGTTAAAAAATGTTGATGTGCCATAGGTTTGATTATGTGGCAGAGGGAAAGGCAGGATATTAACTAACCCTAAAACGTCAAATTGAAACTCAAAAGCCCTCCTTTTACCAAAAATTGTGGAGATTGAGAGAAGGAAAATGAAAAGAGAGTGTGGGAGAAGTTTGGAATTCATACTGGAGTGTTGATCTCTCACTCCTCAGTTTCAAAATCTTATGCATACAAGTCTCACTTCCAGGTTGGCACAATTCTAACTCTTCTTTCATCTTGGTTACATTAAGACGACATTGTAGGCATCAAAAATTGCTGAAGAACCTCAAATATGACTAAATTATGAGAAGATCGAAGGACAACATCGTCGAAATCTCAAGAAGTCAACACATGAGAAGATTGTGTCTCGCTACAGTGCGAGACACTGGTTTGTGCCTCGCCATGAGCGAGACACTTGTTTATGTCTCGCCGTTAGCGAGACACTTGTGTGTGTCTCGCCATGGCGAGACACCTTGATGTGTCTCGCTACTAGCGAGACACTTGTGTGTGTCTCGCCATGGCGAGACACCTTGATGTGTCTCGCAACTAGCGAGACACTTGTGTGTGTCTCGCCATGGCGAGACACCAATACTGAAGCGAGCTCTTGAAGGGTCTGAATCGATCTTTGTGTTCGCGAGGAAAATTTGAGAAAATGTAAGATTGATCTATTCATGCGAAGAATAATGAATACAATCTCGAATGCAATCTCTCTCTCTAAGCGACTTAGATAAAAAGAAATTATAAATTCCTCGATCGGTTGCCGATTTACAAAAGAAGGAAAGGTCAACGGAGATCTTTCCTTTTATTTAAAACTGGGTTCTTCACGGTGGCGGTGGGAGCTTGAATCTTGTATCCCGTTGGCGATCCGACCGTCTTGACTCGTGGGGCGAGGTTGAAAAATAACTTCGCGAGAGCAAGTTTAGAACTCGGCGAGTTAAGAACTCTTTGATAGAGTTGATTTTAGAAAAGGATTAGTAATCCTTTTAGCCAAGAATGGTAGAGAAGAACTTGCCGTGCAAGTTTGAAAACTGTAATCGAGTTGAACTCTCTAGGAGAGTTGATGCCAGCAAAGGAGGTTTGATCCTTTCTTTAAAAAGAGACGCAGCTCTTCGGTAAAACCTCAATATATCCAAATCCAACCGGTAGAAATTAATCTCCACCGTTCAGAATTAGGAACGACGAGTGTTGAGGCTGTCCTCCAAGTTTCACTCCGATCAGACCGCGGATGAAGGTCCGATCGTCACGCCGATCACAGCTGCGCAGAAGAAACCGTTCTCTGCACAATTAGCTTCGGTAAAACCTCAATATCTCCAAATCCAACCGGTAGAAATCAATCTTCACCGTTCAGAATTAGGAAAGACAAGTGTTGAGGCTGCCCTACAAATTTCACTCCGATCAGACCGCGGATGAAGGTCCGATCGTCACGCCGATCACAGCTGCACAGAAGTGGCTGTTCTCTCCTTTATTTTTTAGTGCTCCGGCCAAACCCTTTCAACCTGCCCCATTTGGCTGTGAAAACCCCCCATTTATATGGATTAAAGGGGTGTAACCACCCCCTAAAATTACTCCATAATGGGGGTTTAGTGGGGTGTAACCACCCCCCTTAAATCTCTCAAACGGTTGAGGAACCGTTCAACTCATGTTTGAATGAGTCAAAGCGAACCGGCGTTTTGGAGCAAGCCTCGCGTCGCATTTAGTGCGGAAGCGGGAATGAACCTCAGCGTCTACATTTTAACTAGGGCCGGGGTTGGAAACCCTCGTTTTGAGCTTGAGCGGGCCATGTGCTCCGCGTTTTAGCCTTCGGCGGGTCATGTGCCAGCGTTTTAGCCTTCGGCCTGGTCATGTGCTTCGCGTTTTAGCCTTCGGCGGGTCATGTGCTTCGCGTTTTAGGCTTGAGCGGGCCATGTGCTCCGCGTTTTGAATTAAAAGCGGGCCATGTGCTCCGCGTTTTGGGCTTCGAGCGGGCCATGTGCTCCGCGTTTTGGGCTTCGAGCGCGGGCCATGTGCTCCGCGTTTTGAATTGAAGCGGGCCATGTGCTCCGCGTTTTGGGCCGAGCGGCGGGCCATGTGCTCGCATTTTGAATTGAAAGCGGGCCATGTGCTCCGCGTTTTGAATTGAGCGGGGGTGAGCCCGCATTTTGCTGAAGAGATCAATACTTATGATCTCTTTTCACAAGATTGTCAACTTGTAATCCTTGTACTCACGGAGACATTAACCGATTCTCCTTTATTGTCGTGAAAGTCGTCGACTTGTAACCTTCATTGATAGTGTTTAGCGGATATTGGCATCTTGATAATTTTTTCACCCTCTGAGAACCCCTCAAAGTTTTTGAAAGTTCGCGGTTGGTGGGGCGAGCTTTGAATACTGGATATCTTCTTTGCTTGATCACGAGAAGGTATTGCTCCTCATTACGTCTTCAAAGAAGTTGTGTTACGCTTTTGTCCACGCTAATCATTCGTCTTGCATGGGTGAACTCGGCGTTTTTTAAATGCGGGGATTATTGCGGCGCCTTGAACTTTGCTACGTGAGGCGATCCTCGCGATTTGAGGTTGAAACACGGAGCTAGCCATCGCGTTACGTGTTTAAAAGCGGCGGCCCTCGCGTTTTGTGTTGAAGCGGGGTGGTCCTTCGCGTTTGATGAGTAAAAGCGGGGATGAACCCCATTTCCTACTAAGTCTTTTAGACTTTTCTTTAAGGTGCCAAAAGTATAGTGTTAACTTGGCATGCCTTTCATACTTGTTGTTTGAACAAGCTTTTTGGGACTTATCACTCTATTGTAAAGAGTTGATAAATTGGTTTTATCATCAGAGGTGGAATTTTTAATTTGATGATGATTTTTGAGGACTTATCGCTCTATTGAAGAGAGTCGATAAGTTGATTTTATCAGAGGTGTGGAGTTAACTTGATAAAGTTGGGTATTTGTGGTTTGAACAAGATTTTGAGGACCTATCGCTCTATTGATGAGAGTCGATAAGTTTAGGTTTTGTCGGGGGACAAAATATGAAACCTGTGATTTGAACAAGGTTTAAGGCCTGTGATGTGAACAAGGCTTACGCGGCTTGTGGTGTGAACAAGGCTTTGGGCTTGTGGTGTGAACAAGGCTTTGGGCTTGTGGTGTTAACAAGGCTTTGGGCTTGTGGTTTGAACAAGGATTTGGGCTTGTGGTTTAAACAAGGCTTTGGGCTTGTGGTTTAAACAAGGCTTTAGGCTTGTAATGTGAACAAGGCTTGGGGCTTATCATCCTATTGAGGAGGATTGATAAGTTGATTGTCAGAGGTGTGAGGTTAACATGACAAGGATACGTTGCGATTGGAGCAACTTTGTGGACTTATCATCCTATTGAGGAGGATTGATAAGTTGGTTATCAAACTCTGCTGAGGATGTGTACAGATTTTGATAGGATTGTGTTGTAATTTGAACAACTTTGTGGATCTATCATTCTATTGGAAAGGAATGATGAGTTGATTGACGGGGTTTAGTTGTGATTTGAACAATTTTGAGGAACTTATCTGCCGGGGAGGATTGATAAGTTGATTATATCATCAGAGGTATAGTGTCGACTTGATGAAGATACGTTGCGATCGGAGCAACTTTGAGGACCTATCATCCTATTGAGGAGGATTGATAAGTTGATTGCGATTTAAGCAAATTTGAAGAGTTCGCCTCGCACGTGACGTTGTGCTACGATGTTGAATACGTAGACTTTGTCGTCTTTTACGGGTAAGAAACTAACCGGCAACGCGTGTTAGGCGTTGACTTTAGGGTTATTGGCCAACCCCCAGCCGTCAACGGACTTGATGAGCCTTTACCGATTACCGTTTGAATCGGGCTAGCATGCAGATTATCTAAATCCGTTCTGCATGTGACGTTGTGCTAAAAGAATAAAACTCTTTTAGGCTTAATGCTACGATGTTGAATCGTGAAGCCGTCTTTCTCACGGGAATAGACTACCCGGCTGCACGTATTAGATGCAGGCTTATCTCTGCTTAGGTTTCGAGATAAAATTCCCCAGACTTGAATTCTGGTGTCTTTTTTAATCGGAAAAAGACTAAACTGGCAACGCGTGTTAGGCGTTGACTTATCCCTACTTAGGATTCGGGATAAAATTCCCCACACGTGTAAGATGTGGATTGTGGTGTTATTAATAACAACCTGCCACAACTTTGAATATGTGGGCTTTTGTTCTTTTTACGGTTAAGAACTAGCAGGCAGCGTGTTAGGCGTTGACTTATCCCTACTTAGGCTTGAGTTTAGTTGTGATTTGAACAACTCTGAGGAACTTATCTGCTGGGGAGGGTTGATAAGATAACGTGACAGGATTGTGTTGCGATTAGTGAAACTTTGAGGACTTATCGCTCTATTGAAGAGAGTCGATAAGTTGATTGTCAGAGGTGTGAGGTTAACGTGACAAGGGTATGTTGCGATCGGAGCAATTTTGAGGACTTATCGCTCTATTGAAGAGAGTCGATAAGTTGATTGTCAGAGGTGTGAGGTTAACGTGACAAGGATACGTTGCGATTGGAGCAAATTTGTGGACTTATCATCCTATTGGAGAGGATTAATAAGTTGATTGTCAGAGGTGCATTGTTAACCTGACGGGATTGTGTTACGATTTGAGCAACTTTGTAGACTTATCATCCTATTGGAGAGGATTGATAAGTTGATTTTGGTGGTGGTGCTGCACGCTGAAGTGCTTACATTGTCAAAAGTGTTTTGTTAACTTGACAATATTTAGAATTTATCATTCTACTCAGAAAATAATCAACCCCCAGTCTGTAATTATTCTAGGTCGATACTAACCGAGTCTTCGGCCTCGCGATTTAAATAGGGTCATCAATAGCCGTCTTGGTCGATCTCCTCTTCTTGACTTCAATCCTAGCAATAATTGCTTCAGCCTGTTCACCCTGGGAGACTAGTTGTTTCCAGGAATGACATTTTGCAACCCCCATTCGAGCTAGGAGATTGGTTTGTAAATTGTGTCGGCAGTGTCAATCGAGCGGTATGTCATACATCGAGCATCGAAGAGCCATGCTTCGGAACCGTTCGACGAAGACTTTGATAGGCTCTCCCTCCTTTTGCTTAATAGCAAGGAGAGTAGTGACAGTGATCTCCGTGTCATCTTCAAAGAATCGTGACATGAAGAGTTTCTCTAAATCTGCCCATTTCTGGATACATCCTGCAGGCAGTTTCATGAACCATTCAAAGGCAACCCCCTTGAGGGTGCCAATGAACAAACGAGCTGCTATGGCATCATTTGCCATCACATTCCTAGTCTGTGACCTAAAATGGTAGATGTGTTGGTTCGGTGATCCCGTGCCGTCGAAAGCTTGTAGCGTCGGGATTTTACATTTTGGAGGATAAGGAACCGTATCCCATTCTGCAGGATACGGTCTGACAACCCCCTGATCTTGGAGGTCGCACCTATTAGCCATGGCATTGAGGCGGGCTTCCAGTTCTCGCATTTTTGCCGATTGAGGACTTTGTTCATTTTCGGCCTCATTCTCTTCTTCAAATGAAGATTCTACGTGATGAGCTTCTTGATCGGGAGCTTCACTCACTTTTTCTTTTCGTTTTAGGGATTGACTCCTCCTCCGTGATGATTCCGGCTGAGGTGTTGAGCTAGCCATGTGAACTTGAGCCCTATCTGCAATAAGTTGGGCTACCATTTCTCGAAGTTGATCGATGGACTCTTGTTGTGATCGCAAGGCTTCTTGCATCATAGCCTGATGCTCTTCAAGCCTCTTCTTGAAATCTTCATTATTCTCCGTCGTGTAGACAGCGCTCACATGCTCCACGAAAGAACTAGAGGATTGAGATTCTGCGATGGCTGAATGCTCATCATCAGACTCAATTTCTTTAGCCAACTTTTGATAGTTAACGGGGGATATGACCCCTGTTCGAGTCCGAGTATGTCGGTAAACTCTGTCGGAGTCATTCAAGGCCTCTTTCAAGCCAGGGGACCGATTTTTCTCTGACTCATCGGAGTTAAAGATTGATGGTCTCTCTATACCGATCATATTGGAAGTGACTCCAAGGTATTCGACCTCTGAAGTCTTCTTCCTGCGAGAATGTCGTTGTTCGGACCAAGTGACATTCGTCAATCGGTCAAACACCGGCGGCTTGGCATGTGGCGGCGTTGATATGCCGATGATTTGGCACTTGGAACGCGAAGATCGCGTTTGAGCACTTGAACGCGAGATTCAGACCCGCGTTTTAGATTGGGAACTCTAGGTTCGCGTTTGAATGCTTGGACGCGGGGTTGAGATCCGCGTTTTATAGTGGGGACGCGAGGATCGCGTGCAAACCCCTGCTGAACGCGAGGTTCGCGTTTGAGAAATTGAACGCGGGGTTGATATTCGCGTTTTATAGTGGGGACGCGAGGATCGCGTGCAACCCCCTGCTGAACGCGAGGTTCGCATTTGAGCAATTGAACTCGGGGTTGAGACCCGCGTTTCGACTGTGAAACACGCCATTGAGGGTTGCGTTCAGCCTGACTTTTATGAGGTTCGTGTTCGGGCACATAAACGCGAGGCTTGCATTCTGTAAAAGGAACGCAAAGCTCGGGATCACGTTTTGGCTCACAAACGCGAAGTTCGCGTTGGTTGGTCGATTGGCCATCTCGGGGCTGTGTTCTTCGGCGAGCAGCGCTCCTTTTCGCCTGATTTGAGGCTTTTGCAGCGACATCACCATCTTTACTGATCAGGTTAGCCACGACAACCGAATGGGCTTTGGCCTCCTTAGAGGCTTTGTGGATCTTGCGCATAGCCTTGGGGCTAAGGGATCCGGAGGAGAGTGCCTCCTCGAACTTGGCTTGATCGAACTCTACGGTCAGAGTTTTAACAGTCGTCCCAATGAGCAAGACGTCGGATTGCGCCACCACCTCTTCATCGGTGAAAGAGATCTTCCCCAGCGGAGTCGCCATCTTTTGTTCGCGAGGAAAATTTGAGAAAATGTAAGATTGATCTATTCTGTCTGAAGAATAATGAATACAATCTCTCGAATGCAATCTCTCTCTCTAAGCGACTTAGATAAAAGAAATTATAAATTCCTCGATCGGTTGCCCGATTTACAAAAGAAGGAAAGGTCAACGGAGATCTTTCCTTTTATTTAAAACTGGGTTCTTCACGGTGGCGGTGGGAGCTTGAATCTTGTATCCCGTTGACGATCCGACCGTCTTGACTCGTGGGACAAGGTTGAAAAATAACTCGCAGGAGCAAGTTTAGAACTCTGGCCGAGTTAAGAACTCTTTGATAGAGTTGATTTTAGAAAAGGATTAGTAATCCTTTTAGCCAAGAATGGTAGAGAAGAACTTGCCGTGCAAGTTTGAAAACTGTAATCGAGTTGAACTCTCTAGGAGAGTTGATGCCAGCAAAGGAGGTTTGATCCTTTCTTTAAAAAGAGACGCAGCTCTTCGGTAAAACCTCAATATATCCAAATCCAACCGGTAGAAATTAATCTCCACCGTTCAGAATTAGGAACGACGAGTGTTGAGGCTGTCCTCCAAGTTTCACTCCGATCAGACCGCGGATGAAGGTCCGATCGTCACGCCGATCACAGCTGCGCAGAAGAAACCGTTCTCTGCACAATTAGCTTCGGTAAAACCTCAATATCTCCAAATCCAACCGGTAGAAATCAATCTCCACCGTTCAGAATTAGGAACGACGAGTGTTGAGGCTGTCCTCCAAATTTCACTCCGATCAGACCGCGGATGAAGGTCCGATCGTCACGCCGATCACAGCTGCGCAGAAGTGGCTGTTCTCTCCTTTATTTTTTAGTGCTCCGGCCAAACCCTTTCAACCTGCCCCATTTGGCTGTGAAAACCCCCCATTTATATGGATTAAAGGGGTGTAACCACCCCCTAAAATTACTCCATAATGGGGGTTTAGTGGGGTGTAACCACCCCCCTTAAATCTCTCAAACGGTTGAGGAACCGTTCAACTCATGTTTGAATGAGTCAAAGCGAACCGGCGTTTTGGAGCAAGCCTCGCGTCTGCATTTAGTGCAGGAACGCGGGAATGAACCTCCGCGTCTACATTTTAACTAGGACGCGGGGTTGGAGGCCCTCGTTTTGAGCTTCGAACGCGGGCCATGTGCTCCGCGTTTTAGCCTTCGAGCGCGGGTCATGTGCTTCGCGTTTTAGCCTTCGAGCGCGGGTCATGTGCTTCGCGTTTTAGCCTTGGCGGGTCATGTGCCAGCGTTTTAGCCTTGGCGGGTCATGTGCCAGCGTTTAGGCTTGAGCGCGGGCCATGTGCTCGCGTTTTGAATTAAAGCGGGCCATGTGCTCCGCGTTTTGGGCTTGAGCGGGCCATGTGCCAGCGTTTAGGCTTGAGCGGGCCATGTGCTCCGCGTTTTGAATTAAAGCGGGCCATGTGCTCCGCGTTTTGGGCTTGAGCGGGCCATGTGCTCCGCGTTTTAGCCTTGGCGGGTCATGTGCTTCGCGTTTTAGCCTTGGCGGGTCATGTGCTTCGCGTTTTAGCCTTCGAACGCGGGCCATGTGCTCCGCATTTTGAATTGAAATGCGGGGAAGCGTCCCGCGTTTTGAATTGAGACGCGGGGGGTGAGCCCCGCATTTTGCTTTGAAGAGATCAATACTTATGATCTCTTTTCACAAGGATTGTCAACTTGTAATCCTTGTACTCACGGAGACATTAGCCGATTCTCCTTTGTTGTCGTGAAAGTCGTCGACTTGTAACCTTCATTGATAGTGTTTAGCGGATATTGGTCGTCTTGATAATTTTTTACGACCTACATCTTTGGTGGGGCCAGCTTGACTTTATCGGTGTAGAGAGCGTTCGGATACTTTAATGTGCGGTTACCGCGAAGATCGCCCACTAGGCGTGATTCTAGAGCATTTAATCGTGCCTAAAAGCGGCGAAACCGTTACAACGGTGGAGGGCGACAGCGCCTCGCTAGTTAGCGAGGCGACCCATATTGTTCATTGCCCGAGGGGTACCATACCGCCGCTACAGCAGGCAACTTACATCGCCGCCTTAGCGAGGCATACTCGAGCCGCCGCCGCTAACCGCAAATGTGGAGCACTTATGACACTTGTGTTTCTTGAGGGCGTTTCCCAAAGACTATAAATACCCTCCTACGTCCACTTGGGCAGGAGGTCGGCCATCAGAAAGGGGCAATCAGAGAGATCCAAGCTTCCGGAGTTCAAGAACACGATCCACACGGAGATTCCTCGAGTTTAAGCTTTGACTTATTCTTGAGAAGAGTAGATATCTTACTTTGCTAAGATATTTGCTGAAGTTCTTGTTTCCTTTGCGAAGCATCAACTAAACCCCGTCGATTCGACGATCGCTGCTCGGTGGTCCACGGATTACGTGTCCCCGGCACAGGCAAAGTCCCACGAAAACAAAAGATCTACACTTGTAGCGTCTCTTGTTCGAGTTTGTGAGAGAGTTATTTAAATTTCTTTGTAACTGAGAACCAAAAGTGTAATTTTCTCTAGTTTTACAAATGGAATCAACTTTCGACCCAAACAGACATTGACTTAACTCAATCTCCAAACTCTCAACCATGTTGACCTTACTCTTTGAACTGCTCATCGTGTTTATCATTTCCTCACTTAGAGAGCATTTAGGAAGGCTTATTTTTTGAAGCTTATAAGGTATGCTAGCTTTTAGTGGCTTTTGACTTTTATTAAAAATATTATTAAAATTATTTGGATAGTATAGTAATTTATTTGGTCAAACCTAGCTTATTTAGGTGAGCTTATAAGTTAGTTTTTCAAAAGCTGAGGTATACCAACTTTTTAAAATGTGATTTATAAGCTAACTTATTTTGTATTTTACCAAACAGGTAGAAATGAAAAAGCTAGCTTAAAAGCTAGTTTGACTAAAAAATAAGCCACCCCAAACACCCTCTTAGTAGTGGAAGAAATTGAGATGACAATTTACACATTGGTGGGTCAAACCACTCCCACATTCCACAACACCACTCTGAAAAACAAGATAAACCCTAAAATAGCAAAGAAACCATAAACTCATGAATAAAATTTAAAAAACCCTAACTTACATTGTATTTTGGGAATCTGAAGAACCTCCTCCCAGGATTTTCATCTGTTATTAAAGTGTAGTACTCACACTCAACTCCACAACGATAAATTTTAAGACCACTTCTCTTTGTGGCTTCATTCCATTAATGGCCAAGTTTTTAAAACTGTGTCTAGATTGAACTTGTTGCCCTAATTTCAACCCGCTGCCAATTGACCTCGAGCGCGAGTGAGAGGAGGAAGAAGACATGGCGGAAGCAACAAGGATAAGATTTCCTCTTACAATTTTGAATTTGTTGCCTAATTTTCCCTGAATCTTTCATCCCCAAAATTATATCCCCAATTTCAATTCATTTCAGGTTTAAATGAACCCTAACTACCTTGTACACCTTAGCTTCATTTTTCCAACTCAACAGGCAAGAGAGCCATAATAGTCGCGCATGAGGTTACATGAGACTTTCTGGCAATAAATTTGGTGGGAGACAAAAAGTTTTGTCCTAAATGGTAAACAAAAACACTTTAATATACCTTATTGTTGCCGGAGAAGTTTAATATATCGTGTTGATAAATGGTGGCAATTAAATATACCTATTTGGTAATTTAGCCTATTGAGAAATATGTATTTGATAGTGTTACTAACGATATGATTAGGTATTCTTATACATATATGAAAACTCCAGCGGTACAATTATAAAACTTTTTAATTATTAATTATGTAGTGACACCACTTTCTCAAAATTCTGAATCCGCCACTACATGCAAGCAACTGAAATACCAAACAAAATATTGTACTGGTAGAATATACCGATTTTTGTTTGAGAAAATGAACATACCAACTTTAAAATGTATTTTCCAAGTATGTTGGCATTTTTTAATTTTATGAGAGCACCCACATTTTTTTCCCCATGATGGTTTATAATTGGGCTTCCTTTTGAAAAGGCTGGTTTGGGCTTAGTCATCCAACAAGGTCCAATCTGCCCTGTTTGCACCTCGAGTCAATTACATTTTTTGGCTTTCATGAATTTTGAGCAGACAAGGGAACAGAAATGTACATTAAAGGCAATTTTTATGACCCACAAAATATTCAGATGATTCAGCTTTACAGTGCATAAACAAACAAAACCGTAGGACTTACATATATACCTGTTTAGTTCCTTGACTGATATTCACCATAAAAGAAAATGCACCTTGTGCATATCTTGAAGGTTATCCAACTTATAAAACCAATTATTGTGCAAAACGCATCTTGAAAAGTTTTGCAAATACCAAGGATTTTGAGGGGCATATTATCTTGAAAATTTTGTAAATAGTTCTAGGATTTCAGCTCACTATTGAAAATTTCTATATAGTCTGTCTTCTGTGTGAAAGAGGAATGAGAGTTTGCAATATGAGGACCTCTTCCAATTATATTATCTTCTCTCGTTGTTGCTCCACCATGTAGAACTTGTTTCGAACCCCGTTACTTTTGTATAATATTCGAGTTTGTCATTGTTCTGTGATTTATCTTGAATTGTTTTCACTATCAAAGATATTCATATTCTCTTGTCCAATTATGCAATATACACTATAAACTACATTGTCAATTTCAGAGCAGCGGGTAGATTAAGCCAAGATCAAAATGATGACACAGAGAATAACAGCTATTAATACATGTAAATATTGCCATTAAATTAATGCAGCAAAGAAATTGTGAACAAAGAAGAAACCTTCCTTCTTGAAGGTGGATCTGATGATCAGGACATATAACAAATGAGTTTTCCTTCTTGTGAATTTGGTGTTCTCAATTTCCTCTCAGTTCAATTTAAAATGTCAATTAGCTACTCAGTTCTTTTATCAAAAATATAACTGACTAGAAATGGGTAAGTGGTTAAAGTGTGAACGGATTAATTTTCGCAATTTATGCAAAAATTCAGTGTAATTCAATGATATATGATCCAAAATTCGTGATATGATAGTTTACAATAACAATATTATTAGTGGCAGTGATAATGGTAATGGTTATTTTTATTATTACTATGATATAAATATACTGAATGTTATCCCAGTTGCAGTTCTTACTACTAATTTATTTCAAAATCACACCATGCATATAAGCATTCCTATAAATGACTATGCACATACATCTAAAATACGTCTGTAAGTCTTCTCAGTTTCTATGCTTCATTATATAAACTATCATGGTATCGCGAAGTGAAAATCTTCTATCAGTTGGATGACATAAATATTTAAATTCTACTTTGTTGCTAACCTTGTTCAGGAAAAAAAAAAACAGAAAAGAAAAAGAAAAAAACCAACTTTAAAATGTATTTTCCAAGTATGTTGGCATTTTTAATTTTATGAGAGCACCCACATTTTTCCCCATGATGGTTTATAATTGGGCTTCCTTTTGAAAAGGCTGGTTTGGGCTTAGTCATCCAACAAGGTCCAATCTGCCCTGTTTGCACCTCGAGTCAATTACATTTTTTGGCTTTCATGAATTTTGAGCAGACAAGGGAACAGAAATGTACATTAAAGGCAATTTTTATGACCCACAAAATATTCAGATGATTCAGCTTTACAGTGCATAAACAAACAAAACCGTAGGACTTACATATATACCTGTTTAGTTCCTTGACTGATATTCACCATAAAAGAAAATGCACCTTGTGCATATCTTGAAGGTTATCCAACTTATAAAACCAATTATTGTGCAAAACGCATCTTGAAAAGTTTTGCAAATACCAAGGATTTTGAGGGGCATATTATCTTGAAAATTTTGTAAATAGTTCTAGGATTTCAGCTCACTATTGAAAATTTCTATATAGTCTGTCTTCTGTGTGAAAGAGGAATGAGAGTTTGCAATATGAGGACCTCTTCCAATTATATTATCTTCTCTCGTTGTTGCTCCACCATGTAGAACTTGTTTCGAACCCCGTTACTTTTGTATAATATTCGAGTTTGTCATTGTTCTGTGATTTATCTTGAATTGTTTTCACTATCAAAGATATTCATATTCTCTTGTCCAATTATGCAATATACACTATAAACTACATTGTCAATTTCAGAGCAGCGGGTAGATTAAGCCAAGATCAAAATGATGACACAGAGAATAACAGCTATTAATACATGTAAATATTGCCATTAAATTAATGCAGCAAAGAAATTGTGAACAAAGAAGAAACCTTCCTTCTTGAAGGTGGATCTGATGATCAGGACATATAACAAATGAGTTTTCCTTCTTGTGAATTTGGTGTTCTCAATTTCCTCTCAGTTCAATTTAAAATGTCAATTAGCTACTCAGTTCTTTTATCAAAAATATAACTGACTAGAAATGGGTAAGTGGTTAAAGTGTGAACGGATTAATTTTCGCAATTTATGCAAAAATTCAGTGTAATTCAATGATATATGATCCAAAATTCGTGATATGATAGTTTACAATAACAATATTATTAGTGGCAGTGATAATGGTAATGGTTATTTTTATTATTACTATGATATAAATATACTGAATGTTATCCCAGTTGCAGTTCTTACTACTAATTTATTTCAAAATCACACCATGCATATAAGCATTCCTATAAATGACTATGCACATACATCTAAAATACGTCTGTAAGTCTTCTCAGTTTCTATGCTTCATTATATAAACTATCATGGTATCGCGAAGTGAAAATCTTCTATCAGTTGGATGACATAAATATTTAAATTCTACTTTGTTGCTAACCTTGTTCAGGAAAAAAAAAAAACAGAAAAGAAAAAGAAAAAAAACCAAGGTCTTCTCACAAAACATTTTATCGTTGTCTATTATTTCAAATTATTTCACTTTAGCCTATTTACATATTATTTCATTATTAAGAACATTGAATAAAATCATAACTGTCAAAAAACCTGCCACTACCCCAAAACTCCGAGCCCTCTTTTATGGGCTAAAACTTGGACTCACACAATGGTATAAATTTTTCTAAAGTTCGTCTTAAATTCGGATTCGAACATGGGTTAGTCTCATACATCTTTAAAGACCCTACCGTTGGTGAAGAAGCTCAAAAATTATGGTGACGATTGTGGGTTCTTAATTTATATTTTTAACGATAGATAAACAAAGTTAAGAAACAACATGCAAACTAAATTTATCCTAAAATTTGACATCGCACACCCCAACAACAAGAAAGTTCTTTTTTTTTTTCACTTTCATCTCAGAAACGTACTAACAACCTGCAAAATGTTGTAATTTGCAAATCACTTGACTGGGAGTCGCCATGAACAAACACCTAGAGTCGCCATGAACAAACACCTACTACAATAATAAAGAGCAGCTTGACACTGGGAGATCAGAGTTCAAATCCTACTAAAAGCATTAAGATTCTCACATAAAGTTATCAACTTCATCAAATCAAAACTTCAAAGTTTCAACCATTTATTCCCCAATAAACCAACAAGGGATGCATTTACCACCAAATATATATAGAGAAAAAAAAAACACTCATATGCTAAACTATCTGACAACTTGTACAGATCTCTATAGAGATTTAGAACATGGTAATTAATTGCAACACTAAAAAAAACGACAAAGTTTCCAAAATCATCAAGCAAGCCACAGCCATTATAATACGGGTAAATTTCACAACCCTCTTAAACTTTCAAATTTTCCCACGGAACTCCCTGACAGTGTTAACGGATTAAGAAGCTACATAATCAAAATAATAGCCTGCGAGACCATTTACACCGCTAGGGGGTCCATTGGGAAAACTTGAAAGTTCAGGGGGTTTTGTGAAATTTACCCTAGTACTACTTGTTGGACACAGGGTTTGGGCCACTGGGGACTTCGTGCTTGCCATCTTCAAACTGACAAGGTGAAGGTAACCCTGATCTCTGTCCATGCAACTCCATTGATTGAGATGATGAATCTGAGAGAAAACGACGATAAGAGAATGAAACCATCGAAATCTTCAAATCCTCTGCAGACAGAATCGAGCCACGGAAGAACAACAAGAAGCAGAAGATCAAGAAGAAGAAGAAGAAGAAGATGAGGTGTTTCTTGAAGAAACTATCAAACGCCATTTCAAGCCCCCTCGAGAAACCCCAAGAGAGGGACAAGAAAAAGGCAAGGCCTTATTGCGAAATAATGCAAACATGACAAAAGAAGAAATTAATACATAGTCACTTTTAGAAGCATGGTTGTTAGGAGCCAATAAATGTGATGACAAAAGAGGTTTCTTCTCTCTCTCTCTCTCTCTCTCGCTCGCAGAGTCAAAAGATTGAAAGCATGGACTGTACTTTTGAGCCATGGATGAAAGGACATAAAGTCTGAATTTGTGTAGAGAGGAACAATCATCAAGAAGATATAAATGCTTGCATATCTATAGGGAGTACAAATAATGTGAAGCAAAGTTTTGCGTGTTGGTAGTTGTTTATTTTGGTGATAAAGTTAAAGTAATTGTACAGCTCATATCATCGCAGAGAAAAAGGGAGATTTGATGCGTTTGGAACCTAGAAGCATAGGGAGAGAATTAGGATGTTTAATGATGAGGTCAATGTCTTAAATCTTCTTTAGCTTGACATAACCTAGGTTTGGTCAATAATAGTGTGTTGGCCTTTTGTGGGTCTGTCGAAGGACCCTACCACCGCATAAAAACTCTAAAGTTGTAGATTTTGTACCATAACGTGCCCTCTACAACTTAGGCGCCATTTTGAAATGAAGCCTAGTTAGACTCACCGAGTCAATTCTGTTAAAATCCACTTTACATTTGTTGATACTCAGTCAAAGAATTCTGCCACTATACCAAATTTCAAAATCGTGATTATTAATTAGGAGAGTAAAATCTCTATATTATTGATCTTGTAATACAATACAATATATAGACTATACATGAGCTCAAGCAAGTCAATAGTGGGCCTATACACATATATACTATCTTAACACCCCACCCCCCACCCCCTCAAACTTAAGGTGGATCAAACACCGAAAGTTTGGACAAGAAATATTGCAGCTGAGCAGTAGTTTGTGCCTTAGTGAACATGTCTCCGAGCTGATCTTTGGAAGGTATGTAAGGAAGAGAGATATTGTGAGTACTATAATCCTGCCGGACAATATGGCAGTTCACTTCAATGTGTTTAGTGCGCTCATGAAATACCGGATTGCAAGCAATTTCAACAGCACTTGTATTGTCACAATAAAGAGGAACCGGAGAGGAACAGAAACATCGAGATCCAGAAGAAAATGGCAGAGCCAACGAATCTCAAGAGTAGTATCAGCCATGGCACGATATTCTGTCTCAGTGCTAGATCGTGAAACTGTATTTTGGCGTTTGCTACTCCAAAAAAGAAGAGATGAACCAAGAAAAATATAATAGCCAGTAGTTGATCGTCTAGTATCAGGGTCATCAGCCCAACAAGCATCAGTGTATGCCCGTAATTAAAGAAGAATCAGAGGGAAACAATAAAGATCAAGTGATAGTACCCTGAAGGTAGTGAAGAAGTCGGATCATTGCAGCATAGAGAACGGTCATCGGTGTGGCCGTAAACGGACTAAGAGTGTGTACATCATAAGATATATCCGGACGAGTAGCAGACAAATGTATCAAAGCACCCACAAGTTCACAATAACGAGTGGGGTTTGGTAAAAGATCACCATTAGACTAACGAAGCTTTAAATGAAGCTCCATGAGGGTAGTATCAGGAGTAGATGTAGCAAACGACGCATCTGCAAGAGTAGCGCGCTCAAGCATAACTGAAATATACTTCTGTTGAGACAAAAGATAGCCGCGGGGAGAGTATGCAACCTCAATCCCACGGAAGTAGCGTAAATGCCCAAGATCCTTCATCTCAAACTGACTTTGACGATGTCGCTTGAGATTCTGGATAGCAGAAATATCATCCCCAGTAATAAACATATCATCAACATACAATAGAAGAATGGCTTGACCCTGAGATGAAGTTTGGTAAAACATCGCAGAATCCGCCGAGCTCTCTGTAAATCCAATAGAGAGAATAGATTGCTGAAAGCGCTCAAACCAAGCTCGAGGGGCCTGTTTGAGGCCATAGAGAGCACGTCGAAGACGACACACTTGAGAGGGAGGAGTATCAACCGATGGTGGTGGTTGCATGTAAACGGTCTCAGTAAGTTCACCATTGAGAAATGCATTCTTCACATCCATTTGATGTAAATCCCAGCATCGAGTGGCCGCAACAGCAACAAGTGTCCGAATAGATGTGATTTTGGCCACTGGGGCAAAAGTCTCCTCATAATCAATACTATACTCTTGTGAGAATCCACGGGCAACAAGACGTGCTTTGTGATGCTCAACAGAACCGTCTGAATTTGTTTTGATTTTGAATATTCACTTGCAACTAGGGGTGGAAATGAACCAAATAATTAATAAACTATTCGGTTATTATTCATCCAGATATTCGTTCATATTCGATTCGATCGTTCATTTAATAGTAAACAAATATTTTTTAGTATTCGACTAGTAAACGAATAGAATTTAACCGAGGCATATTCGATTTGGCTAATCATTAAATATTCGTTTATGCTTTACATTTTATTTCTCTAAATTTAATTTATCATAAACTATTTATGCTTTAAAGTTACAGTTGAGATATTCATCATCTTGACATATATCATAACAAAATATCTATAAGAAACAAATTCTTATTCTAATTTTAATTAAGATTATATTCTTAAGTTGCCAAAATAACTTTGCTAGAAAATGGATTTATATGGATTTGATATCTATAATGAGATGCTGTTCTACTTCTACATTATTGCATTGAACTAACTTTTTATCTTATATAACATAATAAATATTACTATTACTATTGATAAATATATAAATTAATAACTAATAAATATATAAATTTAATTAATTTTAGTTGTGACATATCATAGTAATCATCATCTAGTTATGCATGCAAAATATAAGAAGCAAAGAAAGAAATAATTTACCAACACAAGATTTGAACTCATGACCTCACCTTAAAGAGCATAAAGCCTCAACCAACTGTGCTATCTAGTATTCGTTAATACTTAACGAATAATGATTTAATTAAATGAATCGAATTTGAACGCCTCTTACCTATTCGACACGTATTCGAATTCGAATGTTAATGTATTCGATCAAATTCGATTCGTTTCCACCCCTACTTGCAACTAATTGGTCTGGTATCATGAGGTAGGGGAACAAGATCCCAAGTATGGGTACGCTGAAGGGCATATAGTTCTTCCTGTATAGCTTGTTGCCATTCCGGATATTTAACTGCCTCAAAATAAGATTGTGGTTCCTGTAAAGAATGTATAGCAGCAAGAAAGGATACAAATTAAGGTGAATAAAAATTGGTTAAACAAGAGTATCTCAGAGGTGGATGACGGTTTCGAGGAGGATTGCATCGTGGTGGGGGTGAGAGTGGCGATAGCAATGTTGGCAGTACAACAGTTGGCGAATCAGAAGCAGGAGTAGTCATCTTCGTAGTATCAGTTGAATTCACTTCATGAAGGGGTAAAGGTGACTCGGGAGATGAGGATAGAACATGAGTGTACGATGGTATCGGCAATGTCGATGTGGATGTGGATGATTTGGGAAAAGATAAATCCAACTCATTGTTTGATGAGTAGTAGTACAAGTTCTCAAAAAAAAAAAAGACGTGACGGGAGATTCGAATTCTTCTATTATTGGGATCATAGCATCTATACCCTTTGTGACATGGGCTATATCCTAACAAGATGCATCGAGCGGAGTGATGTGACAACTTATCCCGTTCATTTTGAGGAAGAAGGACAACATAAACACAGCCAAAAACTCAAATCTTGGAATAATTAAACTGAGTTTTGTGTAGTCGAGAGTATGGACATGTGTCTATGAATAAGGATGACAGGGTAATATTGATCAACAAGACAACGGTTAAAAGGGCTTCAGCCCAAAAGGATCGAGGTATATGTGCAGTGAGCATGAGAGCACGTGTTGTTTTAAGAATGTGATAATGTTTGCGCTCAGCAACACCATTTTGTTTTGGCGTGTAAGGACAAGACTGCTGGGCAACGATTCCATATGAATTAAGGAGATTTTTTATAGATGAGGAAACATACTCACATGCATTATCAGATTGAAAGACTTTAATTCTCTTATTAAACTGAGTGTAAATCATATTGGTAAAGTCTTTATATATATTAAAAAATTCTGCACGTGATTTCAAGAGATAAATCCACGTATATCTAGAAAAATCATCAATAAAGCTCACATAATATCTGTAACCAAACATGGATTCCAGAGGGGCAGGACCCCAAATATCAGAGTGTACTAAATCAAACGGTGCAATAGAAATACTATCATGAGTCACAAAAGGTAAAGCAGACTGTTTTGCAATACGACAATCAGTATAATTATTTTGTGCATGGAATGAAAATGATCCTAAGACTTCTGACTTAGCTAAAGTTTTCAGATGAGATACTGAGAGATGTCCTAACCGACGATGCCAAAGAGGAAAGGTAGAGTAACTGGACCCAATGACTGAGAGAGGAGTGTGAAGCTGGTCCAACTGATACAATCCGTTCACTCTATAACCTGTCCCAATCCGCTGGCCATTGCGGGAATCCTGCACAACACATGATTTTGAATCAAATGAAATAATACATCCAGAATCAGCTAATTGGCTAATAGAAATGAGATTCATGGTGAGTTTAAGAATACTTAAAGCAGATGGTAAGGTAAGAGAAGATGATGTAATGTCACCACACTGAGTTACTACAAGACAGAAAACTGTTAGCAATATATATGAATGAAGATGTGATAGGAGTGCAGTTTGAAATTATAGAATGATGATGGGTCATGTGTTGTGAGGTACCTGAATCAAATATCCAAGGAGTTGAGTTATCGGAAGTGGCAGCAAGAGCAACAGTGTCAGAACTCGAATGAGTTTTAGTCATACCTAGATTCTACGCAACAAGACTAGCAATGGCAGGTATCTGAGCTGTGGAAAGAGAGCTGGAAGCGGTATTAATCTGAGAATCAGCTATACTCTGAGGACGATATGAAGCTTTCGTAGGATAATTTCTCAGCCAGTGTCCCCGAAGCTTACAATTGGGACATGGACTTGGAGGTGGAGCTGGGCAATCCCGCATCCAGTGTCCCTCAAGCTTGCAGTTACGACAAACTCCAGAAGAAGTACCCTGCTGAGATCGCTGAGTACGAGAATGATCACGATCCTTTCGATACTGTCATTGGTTTGAGTTCTGAACTCGAGGTTGGGCAGCAAGTACCGTAGCGGCAGGAGAGGGAGTAGCTTTCAGAAGACGAAGACGCGTCTCCTCAGAAATAAACTCTACAATAGCATCTGTAAGTCGTGAAAGTGGACATCCATGAAGTATATGAGCCCTCAGTGACTCAAATTCAGGACATAGTCGCATCACAAAGTGATATAGATGCTGACAATCACGTTGAGCCTCAAATTCTCGAGTAAAGTCAGGTAATAACATTGAAATAGTCACCTCCAACAGCTTGAGTTCTTCTTAGTAGTAAGAAAGAAGAGAATAGAACTCCTGAATAGACCGATCATCCTGACGAGCATCTTGGAGAACTTGATATAATTGATATTCTCTGACAGCTCCGCTTTGCACAAACATGCGAGATAGCATGGTCCACTATTCACGTGAAGTAGAGAGACTACCAATAGATAGTCGAATAGTACCAGATACGGATCGCATAATATATGCCATAATCAGCTAATCCGTACGATTCCACTGCTGATATGTAGGCTCATCAGTAGCAGTAGTAGGCCCAGGTGTAATGACTAAATCATCAGTTTTAGAACTCAATCCAGATGAAGCAATAATCGGAGAGGCCTGAGGAGGACATAGAAGAGAACCATCAATATATCCCCATAATGCAAAAGCACGGAGATTATACTGAATGGTTAATGCCCACGTTGTGTAATTTTCAACTCCAGCGAGTTGAATATCAACAGCGGGGAAGGTGTAAAGTCCTTCCTTGTTCATGATGATTATGATCAAGGGTGAGATCTGAAAATCCCAGAGTTGTAAAAATTTACTTTTCAAATTTTTATGTCACAGAGGGCAACCTAGCTAATGACCTGACTGCCAATTGGAGGAGAAACTCAAGTCGTAGCTGAGCTTCCCTTCTCCAATTTTTTTTAACCCGAAGGAGGTTTCTATGCAGGCAAGGTCTCGTAATTAAAAAAAAGGCAGCGGCTTGAACCCTAGGTCGATCTCGAACTCAAAGAACCCTAGGTCTCAACGGCTGAGGGCCTAGTATCAGACGATGACTTGATACCACGACGAGTTCGACGATGGCCTGAACTGACGACGAGGGCAGCTGACAACCTGATTCGACGACGGTCTGAATCGATGATGAGGGCAGATGACGACCTGATTCGACGGCGGACTGATTTTGAGATCTGAGAACTATGATGACGGCGACGTCGGGCAACGACAACGGCTGGACGATGACGGCGGTGGTCGATTCGACCACGGCGGTGACTGCAAGCACAGGCGGCGATTTGACCACCTCAGAGACTCGACCACGGCAGTAGGGTTAATGATGAAGTCAACGGCAGCCGAGATCTGATCTGCGGTTGACGACAATGAACAACAACTCCGACGTGGCAGCAGCGGCTGGGGCTAGGATTAGGATTAATTTGTGGTTTGTGGCTCTGATACCATATTAATTAGGAGAGTAAAATCTCTATATTATTGATCTTGTAATACAATACAATATATAGACTATACATGGGCTTTAGCGGGTTAACAGTGGACCTATACACATATATACTATCTTAACAGTGATGAAGGTTAAGGGATATAATTTTAAAGTATACTTTTTATATGGAAAAAGATAGATGAGTAAGATATATGAAAAAGATAGATAAGGAGATTTAGCATGCATGTTTTTTACTGCGACACAAAGGAAGGCATCCTACTCTAGTATGGACACCTCACCCTCTCTTCACTGTGTGATCCAAAGCTTGTTTATAAAAGTAACAGTAGGGTTCAAGTGATCCTCGAAGTTAATCAAATCTCTCCCAAAATTAAATAAAATAGGAAACTAATTGAAATAAAGGAGACAGAGAGAATTTTGATGGGAAAATACTAGTTGATAGCCTCCGCTGTTTTCTAAGTTTGATTATCTCAACTTCAATTCATAACTTATACCATTTTCATCATAAATTTTCACTTTTTATTGGTTAGTTCTTGAAGATTTAGCCGAGGGCATTGTGAACAACAGGGAAGAATCACTTAAACAGCAACAATCATGAAAGGAACAAAAAACTATGAAAAGAAATACTTTAGTTTCATGATAACAATATCAGGGAACACTAAGAGGGAAAATCAATATCATGAAATCCCATTTCATTTTGCAATAGATCCATAAAATAGAATGAATATTATTACAATAAAATGGCCCTTTATAGTGATAAACATATTCAGAGATTGGAACAAGGCAGCAAATTTTTAGCTCATTATATAGGCTACTAGTTTGTTAGATGTACTTTTTAGGATTCCCTTTAGTAGTGGAAAAAACCAAGTTAACATGAGAAACAATTCAAAGTTTGAGTCTTTTGAACCCATCTCTTCTGCCAAAAACGAGTAGTCATCTGACCCCTTTTGCTTTATTACATATAAACAACAAAGATCAGACTTTAGCTTGGAATCAAAAGTCACTTCTTGAGGTGACTAAGAACATGATGGAATGAAGAAGGAAAAAATAAACTATTGTTTGAACAAAAAACTTGGGCAGCACTGTTGGATATGAGATGCAAGACGAACGGGGTGAATAGGATTGCTATCGTTTTTTATCGAAACATAAAATATATGGTGGAAAAGATAAAATAAAAATAATCAACGATAATTAACCACAAATAACAATCAACCAGTAACCACAAATAATAATCAACTAGGAACACATAAGATTTTATAGTGGTTTGAACAACAATCCTAGGTTCACTATTCCTTCTTACAAAGGGGCTTCCTCACTAAGCAAAGAATTCTCCTAAATTACAAAGCCGACTCAGTAGGCCTACAAGACCGCACTTTGAAATCTACCCGAAACCAGTCGTCTAACATAACTCCACAATGAGTAAATACCTAGTCCTAGCTAGTCCCAAAGCTCAACCGGCTTGAGTACTCCATAAAAATAAGTTTAAATCAAAACCAAACAACCAAAGTTAAAGCTCAGAAAATATAAAAGATCTTACAGCCTTTTTGTTAAACAAACTATCCTTCGATGAATGTAAGCGTAACACGCTGAAGAAGTATGTAGGTAATGAATCCAAGGGCAACTGTCCTCACTAAAACGATCCGGAGATGTTGTGCGCGATGAGTAAGAGTTTATCGAGACTCCAGGGGCCAAAGCCTTTAATGAAATTTCTTCACAATTCAAAACCTTAGAACCATAACTTAACATTAAAATCACCAAATAGGGTCCAAGGCAAAGGAAATATTAGACTAACTCTTGTAAGTTCCCACCAACACACATCTTTATCTTCTTTATCACTTTTGAATCCCAATTCCCTTCTCTCGTTCAATATTCATATCCCTCCTCTTGTTCAGATCACTCTTTCATCATTCTCGATACCTCTTGTCTCACGCCTAAGCCTCTTTTCAGGTTGAAAAAATCATAGTTCTCTCACCCCTCCTTCAAACCATACATTGAACAATGCTGGTCTTCTTTCACTTGTTATGGTTCCCCGGTTGATAAGTTTTACTCCAAACTAAAACTTCTTAAGAGAAGAATCAAATGGTGGAAAAAAATATTTTTGGATCTTTACAACAAAATAAGAGGTGCATCTTGGAGAAAATCAATTATCTCTCTGTTATGGAAGAATCTCGTCCTCTCTTGGAACATGAACTTATTCTTAGAACTTCTCTTCATGATTCTCTCTCCTCCTTAGCTTTATCAGAGGAAATCTATTGGAGGCAGAGATCCAGAGTGTTATGGTTAAAGGAATGTGACTCCAATTCTTCATTTTTTCATAAAATTGCCTCCCATCATAAAAGGAAAAACTTCATCCCTCATCTTATTCAAAGTGGTACCCTGATCTCTACAGAAGTTGAGAAATAGAGAGCTTTTCTTAACTTCTTCTCCAACCTTTTCAAAGTTAAACCTCCAACCCTCTCCTTTTCAGCTTAACTGGGACCATTTATATTCTTCTCCCCTTCCTAGGCTTCAATCTCTAGATTCCCCTTTTACTAGGGATGAGGTTAAGGCAGTTGTTTTTGGTCTACATCTTGATAAATCTCCTGGTCCTGATGGCTTCTCCATCCTATTCTACCAATCCTGCTAGGAAACCATTCAAGATGAGCTTTTTGAGTTCTTCTCTCATCTTTTTTTAGATGCTTCTCATCTTCACAAAATCAATTTCTCTTTCCTAACCCTCATCCCTAAGTCAGACAATCCTAGCGATGTTAAAGACTTCAAACCTATCGGCCTGCTTAATGGACTTTTTAAAATTTTCACTAAGGTTTTGGCCAACAGACTTGCCCCTCTTCTCTCCTCTCTTGTTGACAGTTCCCAATTTGCTTTTCAAGCAGGGAAATCCACTCTGGACTCTATAGTTCTAGGCCATGAAATGCTCCATTGTTGTTTCTCCAAAAAGATTGAGGCATGTATCATTAAGATTGACTTTATGAAAGCTTTTGACTGTGTCAGCTGGAACTTTATCCTATCCCTCCTCAGAGCTAGAGGTTTTGACTCTCGTTAATGTATGTGGATTGAGTGTGTTCTCTCCCCCTCTACATCTTCTATCATTGTCAATGGAACACCCTCACATTTTTTCCAATGTCATAGAGGTCTTAAACATGGTGATCCTCTGTCACCCATGCTCTTCATTCTAGTTGTCGATGTTCTTAATAAAATCCTGTTCAATAGCATGAACTCAGGGGACTTATCAGAGCTTCATCTTCAGGGTGGACTGAATGACATTAGATCTCTCTAATTTGTAGATGACACCCTGATTTTTTGCAAAGTTGATAAAAATAATATTTCTACTCTTAAATCAATTTGCTATCTCTTTGAAGAAGTTTCTGGTTTGGGGATTAACTTCAGCAAGTCTAATCTCTATTATAGTGGTAGATTTGCCAATCGGGGTCCATCTCTTGCTAGAATTCTTAACTGTTCTTTTGCTTCCCCACAATCAAATACCTTGACCTTCCTTTAAAAAAGGGGACTCTTACAAAACTAGACCGGGACCTCTTTTTGATTCTTTTCATAAGAAACTTTTCTTATGGAAAGACAAACACCTCTCTTTTGGTGGTCGTCTAGTTCTTCTAAACTCTGTTCTTTCATCCCTCCCCCTTTATTATATGTCTTTTTTTAAATTTTCCAAATAGCTTATCAAGGCAATGGATAATATTAGATGTAACTTCTTTGAAGCGATGATAAAAATATGGGAGGTAAAGCACTAGTTAAATGGGAGAATATTTGTTTATCAAAGAAATGTGTAGGCCTTGGAGTTCTAAACCTTGAAACCTTTAATTCTTCTCTTGTTTCCAAGTGGCTTTGGAAATATCTTTCCAATGACTCTCATGTTGGTCAAGTTCTTCAATCTATCTATCCTTCTGCGTCTCTTAGCACACCTCTTAGAAGCAATTTTTCTAAATTTTGGAAGGATGTTTTGTCTATTTGCCAATCTTTTACAGATTTGGTTTAATGACGTCTAGGGAATTGATTAAGAATACGGTTCTGGGAGGACAAATGGATGGGTGATAATTCCTTGGCCAGCTTGTACCCTCTGGCTTATAATCTTGCTTTTACAAAGAATGTTAATATTGCATCCTAAGGGATTTTTAGTGGGGATACCTAGTGTTGGAGACCTATTATCAGAAGACCGATAAGTGATCATGATCATATTCAGGTTGAGGCCCTTAAACACCAGCTGTCATCTTCAATCTCTTGCCCTTCTTTGGAATTGGATCAGGTGTCTTGGCCTTAGAGAACTCTAGGATTTTCACAGTCAAATCGTTATACTCTTTTATTACCGATGGAGGTACTCGTTGCCCATATTTCTCGATGATTAATTTGGAAGTGTATTTTACCAAGCAAAGTCAAGTTCTTTCTATGGCTCTTATCTATGTTTAAACTGAATCCTAAGGACAAGCTTATCAAAAAAGGATGGACTGGATACCTTCTTTGTCCTTTATGTCTGCTCGATTATGAGACTCATGATCATCTCTTCATAAAATGTGTCTTTGTTAAACAAGTTTGGGATCTCTTACTACCTATGATTGGTAATTTTACTTTGCCTCAAGACTTGTATCAATGCTTTAATAACTGCTTTGATGTCTTAATCGATTCCAAGGATCGGAAACTTTGGAGTTTTTGCTTTCCTACTGTCTGCTGGTGTATTTGGAGAGCTCGTAACAACCTTATTTTCTATGGAGAGGTTCCTCAAGCTCGTGCGATGGCTTCCACTGTGGCTCATTTTCTCATTTTTTGGACAGATTCCCTGGTTAACAAGAAGAGTTTGAAGTTGAAAGCAATTGTCAGGGAGAGAGGCTTCTCCGAGCTCCTTTCTTCCAATTGGACAGATGCAAAACCTTAGGTTCTTCTTACATTCTCAGTTTTATTGGGATGGTTACAAACTCTTGTTTAACTTGATACTGCTTTTTTTTGTATAAGTTTTACTTTCCTCTTGTATAGTCTTCCTATTATCTATGAGAGTTTTTTTTGGATTCTTCTTCGGGGTGAAGAGTGACGACAAAGGTCCGCTCCTCTTCCTTCAGGACGTCTCCATCGAAATCACTCCTAGATATTAGTTGTAAAAACTCTATTTTCTAGTTATTAATATACTTTTGATAGGGCATCTTGCCCTATACTTCAAAAAAAAAAAAAAAGACTTTAGAACTCTCCTCTTCTCTCCCTCCCTCTCTCTCTCTCTCTCTCTCTCCCTCTCTCTCTCTCTCTCAATGATACAAAGTTCCCAGTAGGTTAGAAAAGAGATATCCTAAATGTGGTAGAGATTGGAAATAAAAGAAAGGTCGAACGGCTACGATTAAATCTAAAATTCTGCAATCAGTAGACTTTACCATCGATGGTGGCGAAACCCCATTGATGGTTGAGAGGTCCCATTGATGATATGAAAATCTCTCTCAAGAAAAACATTAATTTGTAACTATAGCCATCAATGTGTAACTGTAGCTACCGATGAGTAACTATAGCCATCGATGAGCTCACCTACTATCGATGAGTCACTGTAGACCATCGATGGTGAGGAGGCTAAAATAAGCTTTTGAGCTCATTTTGCATCATTTCGCCTTGTACACTTCTTCTACCTGTATTCACCTATATTATATCATCTCAAATAACTATTAGTACCAAATGAGAGTTTGTTATTACTCAAACAAAAGATATTGTATGGACTACGTCCTAACAAGCACAACGAGTAGTTATGTAGAATAGATTAATTTGAAACTTATGACTCCACCTCAGAACATTTGATGTTTTGGAACTAGTTTCAGAAATAAATTAATTCTTACAAGCACGCTCCAGAGTAACATTGAATGACAATTTATGTTACTAAAGAAGAAGAAAATAACAGTAGACGATGGAAACAAACTGTACAGATTATAATAGAGTGGTAATGTTACAACATTAGTATATGATACAGATGAAGTGTGAAGAATATTTCAACACAAATAGAGAGAGAATAACAGCATAATGTATTGGTTTCCATGCTCCTTTGGCATCTCCTCGCTAAGAATCTTTCGAACTCTTTTTCAAAAGTGGAATAAGGACAATGATTAAGATAACAAGCAAGAGGATTATGGCGCAGCAGGTCCATTTTCTCGTGTTCTTCTGAATCTTCTTCGCTTGTTGTAGTTGTACCGCTGCCGTCTGAACATGATCGACTGAGCTGGTGACCTGAGAGAGAATAAGTAAGCTCTTATGGAGCCATTAAATATAATATTTTCCTTCCTTAGGATATATCTAGTACATTTTCTCTTGTAAAAAAGTTTTCCTTTCTTGGGCTTTCTATAGTCTGTTCAATACCGATTAGGGTAAACTGCACATAACCCTCCTCATCTATAACTTAAGTTGCCCTTAAACTCTCTCAACTCATTTATTAACACTTAGCCCCCCCTCAATTCATGACATAATATTTTTTTTTTGGGGTGCTAAGTGCTAATGAGTTGTGGGGGGATAGGTGCAACTGAATTTATAGAGAGGGTGGTTATGTCCAATTTACCCTACCGATTAATAAGCGTTTTCCCCCCTCAACTCTTGACATGATATTAGAGCTAAAATCCTTATGCTAGAAAACCTGGTTCTAATATGAGGGGAACATAACTTCCTCTAAGACAAAGATAACAATGCTTTATTTATGGGTCTGTCTATAATGTGCTCTTAAGGCACATGTTAAAAAGCACTAAATGCTCTTAAACTATCACCGTTATCATAGATAGACGTGTAGAGTTTAATAGTGTTGATTTTTTCCCCGCTAAAATTGATAATTCTAGTCATCCACATACAACAACTTAATGTATTTTTTTATTATTAAAGATAAAACAAAAGCATTAAATATATACATATTCTTCTACAATAGTGGAAGTAGTTGGGAACCATTAATAAATGGTTCTTAATATGTGCCCTAAGGGCACACTATAGAGAAACCCTTTATTATAGTAGAGCAAACAAAATACAATTATACAATCTTTCACACAAGACTACGCAATGTTCGCTAACCTCCCTAATATATTAACTACTCCAATAAAATAAATCGAGTAAATATACTGAACCTGTGTTTCAATATCATCCAACATCTCTCCTTGTGCATCAACCACCACTGCCATATCCATGAACGTCTGTGCAAGGATTTATCACTAGTATCATTCGTCAAGAAGAAAAAGTATAAATGTAATTGGACATATAAGTACATAGAAAATAACTTAATTGAAGAATATTATACTTGCTGAAGTTCAAGAAGTTTCTTCTCTAGCTCAAGGACGGTACTTCGTCGCTCTTGAATCTCTGCCACTGTATCCACAATCTACACAAACTGCACAATGAGTTTTTTTTTTTTTTTTTTTTGGGAAATGGTATCAGTTTGAATCAGATAGTCAATTGGATTATGTCTACCTGTCCTCGACCAATTGCATTAGCAAAGATCTTTTCACTATTTCCAGTCTCAATCAAGTGATCTATTGTCTGCTCCATAAACATGAACGCTAGTTTTTCAATCATAGATAAAATGGGAATCAAAGTGAATTTTATACTGGAAGACTATCTTACTTCTTCGTCAGGATGTGTTCCCGTTACTGCAAGAATGAAAAAGAGAAGAAAAGTTTACTATCATAGGTGAATTATATTTGATATGCAGTATATGATATTGACGTTAGGATACCTGTGAAAACTCTTCTCTCTACTACCTCACGATACTCGTCCTGGATATTTTGCCTCAAAATCTACGAGGAGATCAAGGAAAAATAAGTGTGGCAGCAAGATTGTTTCTGTTGAGTGTATGAGCTGAAATTATTTACCTGAAACTCAGACATTCTCTCTTTTAACCTCTTTCTCAGTGCCCTGCAGCATGAAAAGTATATTATAGCACGGTATTAACATTGAGGAGGATTTGGAGGAGAGGAATTAGGTTGTGAGTAGAGTAGTGATAGGTGGAAAATCTGCTTCAGACATATTTAAGTGTGGGAGATTATTTGCCTCGTCATTGAAAACATAGTAATAACAATCAAATAAGGTCTAAATAAATGAATGAGAATGTGGTATGACTTGACTCTTAACCTATCTTGTAACTCATAATACTCAACAAAATAGTATTAACCACCAATTCTTTTGTGAAGCTTTCTTAACTTTGGGTTATGCTCTATAACTTACTCCCTTTCGATGCAAAAATGCTGAGATGGTGATGATGAGGGTGATCATGACTAAGATTCAATCTAATACTTTATCACATCTACCATCGACTAGAGCAAGACTCTAAATATGGACTTTATGCGACAATTTAAATGAGCAGTAGTAACCTACTTATGCAGTCAAGCAGTAACTTACTTACGCAGTCATTGATGCTCTAGATCTATCAACACCCGTCCCTTTCTCACATCCTGGTTTCTTCCTGTTGGCAATATTCTGCAGACAAAAAAAGCTAGCATGAGAATCAAACATATTTTAATAGCACATATAATGATGAATGAATTTTATTTAATGGTGGACATACATCCCTGTCAAGTGCTTCGAGGCTTGCTTTAATTTTAAGAGCGATTTTTGAAACTTCCTCAATATCCTTCTCCATCCGTTGCTTGATTGCTGAAACAAAAGAAGAAATCCATTTAAATGCTCTTTGTTAACCTGCTTACATTAAAATAATATTAGATTTTATGATCACTTAAATGGGACATCTATATAAGCTAAAGTTCCATTTGTACCTTTCATGGCTGAGGACTTTGTTGCCTGTTTGGCTTCTTCTTTTGCAGCCTAAGAACAAGCAATAGGACTTGTTAGCCGTTACGAAAATATCAAAGCAATGTTGTGTAGCTTGTCTATGGTTCAGTCTACTAACATGACAATGCAACACAATACAAATGCATGGACTTACACTCATATATACGTGCATGAGCATACACTCGTGCATGTGAAGAGGCATGCAGGTGCATATATGTTCATACACATACATGGAATTGCACTTGCACAAAAGTACACATACATATGCGAGATAGTAAACCTATGTTAGGGATTTCTGCAGTTGAGTTTGATATCCTTCGACATGAATTTCCATAAAAAACCTAAAGCATCACGAAAGACTGTTTGAAATCTAAAGTTCTAAACAACAAGAACACACATATGCGAGACAATCGACCTATGTGAGATATAATGGTTGAGTTTGATGTCCTCAGTCATAAATTTTCATTTAAATATTTTGAAAGTCAGATCTAGTCTTATTAGTTCTATCCATGTAATGTCCTTTTTTTCCTATTCCTTTTTTAAAATGTGAGGATAGCTCCTTGTTGAATATGTTAACTGTTGCCATCTCTCAATTGGTTTAATTCCTAAACCCGCTTTTATATACTTTGATCATCTTTTTAATATCATGTGTCCATCTTAACAGTTTCAAGCTTTTACTATGTTCAATGACGGAATGGGGGGCAGTGGTGGCCATGGCTCCCCTAACCTTTTACAAAGATATGTAGTATGTGCAATACGGGTTTCTTTCTATATTAGTACCTCAAATCTTCCATATTTAAAATTACTCTCCCAAATCTTACATATTTGAAATTAGTCCCCTAACTCTTCATTTTTTGAAATTTGTCCCCAAATCTTGAAGTATTTTGAAATATATACACACATCATATTTTCATATAACTTTCTTTGTGTTTCAAGAAGAATAGGAAAATGGTGTTTCAGTTTCCATGAAGTTTGCATTTAATATCAAAATTGTGAAATACATTTATATTTTCATGTGGTCTTATTGTATAAAGTTCTAAATTAAGAATTAAATAAGTGAAATGAATTTTCTATGTTCACGTTCTTCTGCAATTATTTTATCAACGTGATAGTTAAATTGCTTCATCTCTTTTTATTATTGCTTGAAATAAGTTTAATGATATAATCTATAATGTATTGCTAATTTATCAGGTCTACAAAAAGATTAAAATCTGCAGTTTGTGGTTATGGTAAAACAAACTACCAGTGTTATCAAAGGCACGCGCCTCCTTGCACCTCATGCGCCCTGGAATGTGGGACGGTGGTGAAGCGCCCTATAGTATCACCTAATTGCAAAGAGATCCCATGTAGTTCTATTTATTGCAAATAGACCCTTGTAGTTCAACTTGTTGTGAATAGACCCCTGTGAATTTTATTTTACTCTTAAAATCGTTAAAAATATTTAAGATAGACCATTTAAAGTTCTATTGGTGAGGAATGAAGATAGACATCCAATTGCTAATTTCTTTTTTGACTTGTAAAAGAGTGAAAAAGTTCACCAAGGAGGAGTGTTCACACTTGGGCCAATATTATCGAGGGTCCCTTTGCAACAAATAGAACTATAGGAGGTCTCTTTGAAATTAGGTGATACTATAGGGGTTCTGACATTCTTATACGACATTGCAAGGGGGTAGTTTAGTATTTGAAACTCTCCTTCATTGCAGTTCATGCATCAGCAGCCACATGACATATCTTGATTACCTCCTTGACCTCACTCACCAAGAGTATGGGCTATTATACTATTGATTAGGGGTATGAGTTAGTATGGGCTATTATAATATCATACCACAATCAAAATGCATATATTGGCGCCACTTCAGTCATTCAGCTAGTACAATAAACTATTTTGTCCAAGTTTAAGATTGCTTATGCTCAAGAACATGCGGAGTAGTGCTTGATAGCTATACATTCGATTTATGTCCAAGCTAGATGATATGCATTGAGAAAATAGTAGGATCTTGAGGAATTCAATTGGTTGAAACTTGAAACCTTGTGGCGGGCTTCAACATGATTAATCGAACAACATCCAAGTTACAAAATATCACAAATTAGCCAATCTACAAGATCATAATTTTAATTCATACCTGAAGCTTGTCCAGTTGTTTGTTTACTTTCTCAATCTCCTTCTCCACTTCTGCCACCTGCAACGAGCAAAATATCCAGCATGTGGAAAGAATCTCAATTCTGAAAGATAAATATAATGATTTACAGGAAATGAGTAGTTTATGGATTATTAATAGCACCTATTATTTTAATCATTAGTAGAAGAAAAAAAAAAACCTGACTTCCTATATACAAACTGAATCAAATAGTACATATTATATATTCTATCCAATACTGGTGAATGAATTACCTTTATGCTTCTCAGATATTTTGCATCCAATTTGCCTCATATGGCACCTTTATTTCAAGGCCTGTTTGGCTTATTCAGAGCCTTAGGGAATAATGTGGTTCCCCATTCAAGATCATTTCATTTTACCTATTAGTTTACACACTCTTCTTTGATACATGGTATTTGAAGACTGAAGACTGATTGCATTAGTCTGTGTGTAAATTGTAGTCTGATGTACCCAGAGCTTGGTTGTATAACACTAAAATGCATAGCTGGTAAAGGTAAGACTATTATTCGACTAGCCACAAGTTTTCTTAGAATACCGCTCTCCACATATAGTTGCCTCAGTTAGGAATTTGGAATGGTTTGTGCCTTGCATCCAGGTTACGAGGACCTAAGTAAATGAGGCTTGGAGCTAAGATTACTTCAATGTGTGATTTGAACTCATGACCTAATGGGTAAACCTTTTATGTCAAAATAATCTCACCCTACTATTAATAGAACACGTTTCAAGTTCCTCCCATTACAACAATTTCGTGTCATAAACCATGGTGAAGACCAGTATAGGCTGACGCAATGATGCCTGCAGATCCACAGCTTCATGACTTTGTGAATGCTGTAACTATTTTGAACAACTAGACATGCGACATGTGCAATCATGTCGGTGAATTCTAAAGGAGGTTCCAGATTTAAATCTAAGATGAAGTCAGGTGTATAACATTGTCAATAATGTTTTGTCTTAATGAATATAGATATACAACGAAATAAGATAAAATTGATGTTCTTCTAAGATAAATGTGAGAACACAATTAAGGATTACCAGAAGTTGTTCGAACTCAACTGGTATGATCCAAGTGTTGGGATGTTCATATGATTGAAATATACTCATAAATGTAGGGGAATTGTTGTGATGTTCATGTACGAGTGTAGTTCAACATTAGAGAAATAAATACTCAAGTTCTTGGACTAAATCGGTTATTAAGTCATATTTAACATCTATATTTCTCACTACCTCATATCTCCCCAACTTCAAGGTGAAGATTTGACGGGTTTGCGTCTTGCATTCTATTCAAGAGCATCCAAGTTAAAAGGCTATGGAAGCAAATAAGATGAGAAGATAAATGCTTAATATATGATTAACATCTAATATCTAAAGGCTTAGTTTTTTGAATTAATATGGCCTCAGTCTATTAGATTTGAGTTCCATAAGGCATAGTCCTTATAGTCAGTGTCTTTCTTTGACTACAAAGTTTCAATCTAATAGATCTCGTAGCCTAGTTTTACGATCATCTTCATTCTTGCTTGACACCATCGCACCACACCAGAGTAGATGACCGTCTTGAAGTGGTGTGAAACCTTGACTCAGAAATCTAGATTAGTTTGTCTTATCTTCTAATCCATCCTCTTACCTCCTCCTGCTGTACTTCTCCCTCTTCTCCCTACTCACTCTTCATTTATATTCTATATCTATTTTCCCTAATATATTTCTCGGGCATCTTGCGCCAATTACTCAAAAGAAAAAAGAAAAAAAGAAAAAAAATAGAAAGGATAAATCATAAATGTTAGGGTATAGCTATCTGTCGAACTTTCTTATGGACTAGGAATACTATAAATAAGCACAGGGCTTTGGTGGCTTGGCACAAGGGGTGTCAAAGTAAGAAAGAAGGTGGATTGGCAGTTAGGAATATGGTTGAATGGAATGTGGCAGCTTTATGTAAACACATGGAATTTGGCTCAGAAAAAAGATAGTTTGCGGGTTAAGTGGGCTCATGCTTATCATCTTAAAAAGTCAAATTTGTGGAATGCTGAAAGAAAAGTTGGGGGATCTTGGATTTGGAATTCACTATTGGATGTTAGAGACATGTTTAGAGAGGCATTTCTTGTAGAAGGTGAGATTACTAAATGGAGACATACTCATTCTGGGCTGTTCTCCATTCAAAGTGCGTATGAATTTATTACAGAGCACAATGATAAGGTGGTATGGTTTCATACAATATGGGGGAAAGGAGCTATACCTAGAGTCCTAGACACTCCTTCATAGCTTCGCTTGCGGCTATGGATAAACTTAGAACCAAGGAGTGGATGATAAGAATTGGTATTTTACATGATAATAGATGTGTTTTGTGTGCTTCAGGTGTAGAAACTAGGAACCATTTGTTCTTCTCATGTCAGTATTCCCAAGAGGTGATCACTGCTCTTCTTCAGGAAATGCGGTCAAGAACTTCTGTCAGAGAATGGCCTATGTTCATAGAGTGGTTTCAAAAAGTGGTGAAAGGGAAGAGATCTACAAGTTGCTTTAGAAGAAATTTGATGTTGGCTGCAATATATAGGATTTGGCAAGAAACGAATTCAAGGTTATACGGAATTGAAGCTCAGCCCCCTCAGTTTATTATTGGAAGATGTTTGGAGGATGCTAGGCTCAGTTTAGGAAAGTAGTGTTCTGTTTTTGAGCAAGATTTTTGTCCTATCTTGTATATATTTTGTTCTTTTTGTCATTTAGGGTTCGTATTTTGTTAATATGAGTAGCAGAGAGGTTATGCTCTATGGCTTTTTGTTTAGGATGTTGTACCTGGGTGTATGCCTAGGTGATGTCTTGTAATTGTTGTTTGATCAATAAAATCTTTTCTTACCTTTCCAAAAAATGTTAGGGAATGGTGATTTCTCGAAAAATGAGCCATGCATAACTCTTGAATCCTAGTTTATGTTGTATGTGATTGGAAGAAAGCTTTCCATTTAGCTTGCATTTCTATAGAAAATAAACATTATGGTGTAAAATAAAAATAAAAGAGAACAAAAAGGGGGGAGATTTTACGAAATGCAAGGAAAAATACCTGCTTGAAAAAGCCATCCATATCTCTGGCGCGCACAGATCCACTAATGGATCCACGAAAGGATCCGCTAACGGATTCACTATCGCTCTCTCCAGCATACCGCCCTCGTATCCTCTCAAATGATTCCTGAAAAAAAAAAAATAAAAATAAAAATAAAACAGTCATCTTTGATAAAGAAAATAACCCAAAATCCAATTTTTCCAATAAAACACGCAATGCATCTTTCAATTTGTTAAAAGAATCATGAAATTGCAACGAACCGTCATAAGATTAAACATCTTGATCGAGAAATTTGGCCGGCGAGGCCCAAATCGAGGAGAAGATTAGGGTTTTCAAACTTTCTTCCCAAGAAATCAAAAGGGAAGAAATTAACACAAAAACTAAGCAAATTTGGGGTATTTTTTGATTGGGAGCATGGAATTCGCCATTGTGAGCTCAAAAGAGAAAATCAAAAGAAATTTGCTAAAATTAGGGAAGAATACATTTGGGTCTTTGCTTTTTCTTGCAATGGAACTTAACTATACAACTTCCGACAGTTGATGACGTGGCGAATTTTCATTGGATGGATCTTTCCGCGAAATTCTGAAACACAGGAGCTTCAAATTGCGCGTAAGGTTGTCTTAATGGGCTGAGGTTAGGCCCATACCAACAATTTGTAATGTGAGATTCATAATTCAGACAATGTGTTTTTTTTTGATAGTCATAATTCATACAAATTAATAAACATCCTATACTAACTTATATAATTCCATCACAATGCGGTTTATGCAAACTACGTTAATGATAAGAATTGGTATTTTACATGATAATAGATGTGTTTTGTGTGCTTCAGGTGTAGAAACTAGGAACCATTTGTTCTTCTCATGTCAGTATTCCCAAGAGGTGATCACTGCTCTTCTTCAGGAAATGCGGTCAAGAACTTCTGTCAGAGAATGGCCTATGTTCATAGAGTGGTTTCAAAAAGTGGTGAAAGGGAAGAGATCTACAAGTTGCTTTAGAAGAAATTTGATGTTGGCTGCAATATATAGGATTTGGCAAGAAACGAATTCAAGGTTATACGGAATTGAAGCTCAGCCCCCTCAGTTTATTATTGGAAGATGTTTGGAGGATGCTAGGCTCAGTTTAGGAAAGTAGTGTTCTGTTTTTGAGCAAGATTTTTGTCCTATCTTGTATATATTTTGTTCTTTTGTCATTTAGGGTTCGTATTTTGTTAATATGAGTAGCAGAGAGGTTATGCTCTATGGCTTTTTGTTTAGGATGTTGTACCTGGGTGTATGCCTAGGTGATGTCTTGTAATTGTTGTTTGATCAATAAAAATCTTTTCTTACCTTTCCAAAAAAAATGTTAGGGAATGGTGATTTCTCGAAAAATGAGCCATGCATAACTCTTGAATCCTAGTTTATGTTGTATGTGATTGGAAGAAAGCTTTCCATTTAGCTTGCATTTCTATAGAAAATAAACATTATGGTGTAAAATAAAAATAAAAGAGAACAAAAAGGGGGGAGATTTTACGAAATGCAAGGAAAAATACCTGCTTGAAAAAGCCATCCATATCTCTGGCGCGCACAGATCCACTAATGGATCCACGAAAGGATCCGCTAACGGATTCACTATCGCTCTCTCCAGCATACCGCCCTCGTATCCTCTCAAATGATTCCTGAAAAAAAAATAAAAATAAAAATAAAAATAAAACAGTCATCTTTGATAAAGAAAATAACCCAAAATCCAATTTTTCCAATAAAAACACGCAATGCATCTTTCAATTTGTTAAAAGAATCATGAAATTGCAACGAACCGTCATAAGATTAAACATCTTGATCGAGAAATTTGGCCGGCGAGGCCCAAATCGAGGAGAAGATTAGGGTTTTCAAACTTTCTTCCCAAGAAATCAAAAAGGGAAGAAATTAACACAAAAACTAAGCAAATTTGGGGTATTTTTTTGATTGGGAGCATGGAATTCGCCATTGTGAGCTCAAAAGAGAAAATCAAAAAGAAATTTGCTAAAATTAGGGAAGAATACATTTGGGTCTTTGCTTTTTCTTGCAATGGAACTTAACTATACAACTTCCGACAGTTGATGACGTGGCGAATTTTCATTGGATGGATCTTTCCGCGAAATTCTGAAACACAGGAGCTTCAAATTGCGCGTAAGGTTGTCTTAATGGGCTGAGGTTAGGCCCATACCAACAATTTGTAATGTGAGATTCATAATTCAGACAATGTGTTTTTTTTTTTTTTTTTTGATAGTCATAATTCATACAAATTAATAAACATCCTATACTAACTTATATAATTCCATCACAATGCGGTTTATGCAAACTACGTTAATGATAAATTGCAAACTTATACTTTGATATCATATTTGATTAGATATATCAAATGGAAATGATTCATATAATTTTAGACACATATAATAATTTTTTTATTGGTGATTCTCATTATAGAAGAAAGTTGCGTACTAATAAATATGGAATCATAGAGGTGATTGGATTAAATAGATAATATATATCGCCAAGGTTCCAAGGTCCCATAGTGTTTTAAAGAAAGTTTTTAACCATTATGCACTTACCCAAAATTTTTTATGAGCGGAAAAGCCCATACTTTAAGGATATTTATCTATGCGTCATGCATGCTTTGTTTCAATAATAAAATTAAGAAAATCTCTAGATACATGGATTGAAAATTCTCATGCCAAATGATTTTCTTTCTCAAATGTTTTAAAATAAGTTGATCATAGAATTTGACATGAATTGGGAATGTGATGAATAAAGTGAATCATCCAATTTGGTCAATGCCATATAAAAGAGCCTTTTTCAGTACCAAAAGTGATAGTGAGGAGGAAATCTCATTTAGTATTACATCCACATTAAGCAGTGGCTTATGGTGGTTAATATGACCCTTGTGCTAGTTCATGAGCCAGAACCCTGTGATTGGGTGCTTTGTGTTGCTATCCACTGAAAGTGATGTTTATTATTGTGGCAATGTAGGACACTCTTAATTTTCTAAAAATATTAGTTTTTTTAATAGTGATTAGTGAAAACACACACAACTCAAGGCTCTGATTGGATTTTTATCACTCATCATTCCAATGTTAAATATGGGAGAAGAGATAAGTTGAACAAATCTTGAAGACATATCAATACAATAACTAACCATATTATTATAATTACCACTACAACAAAGGTAGTAAATGATGATACATTTTTTATCTCCACGCGATACATTTTTGTGTCGCACAAAAAGACTGCGACACATATCAAAAGAGTGGATAGAGCATGTGTGGAAAGCGTCTTCTACACATGTGAAAATGTGTCGCAAAATTTGTGATACATACATGTGTCATAAAATTTGCTATACATACATGTGTCACAAAACTCATGGCACATATTTACGTCAAGAATGGTGACACATATATGTGTCACAAATTCGTGACACATACATGTGTCAAGAGTAGTGATACATAGTTGTACCTAGACCATAATTATATAAATAGCATTACCATTCAACACTAATTTCCCAGAAGGTGACCCATCCTAAGATAACTCTCACGAAAGCACACTTAACTATAGAGTTGTTTAGCTTATACACTATTATAAATATTTAATCATTATTATAATTAAAACCTAAGATTTATTATTTAAGCCCATCAGTAGATCCTCACACTATCCATGTTGGAATATTAGCATTTTTCAATTATATTTAATTGTATATCTAATAACGTAAACATGTGTGGTGATTGCCATACTTTTATGTGTCATTATTATTTAATTATTTACAAATAAAATGATACTTTTATATGTGTCATAAGATAAGTGTGGACACATGCAACTTTTATTGTAGTGTACCTTTCAAAATAGTATTCTAAAACAAGTTCATCTTCCTTATGAGCTCACAAACTTCATTTGTAGTCTCCCAACCTATCTATTTCCTTTTCTTGGTTTATGTTGAAAATTCATGTGTGAATATATAGTCTTACATTGAAGAATTAGGTTAGTCATGAGTTCAAATAGAAAGTCGAGACCAATACCTAATACCTTAAAATTTTTGAGGTGATTATTTCATAACTTCTGTTTGATTAGCCCACATACGGTGGAAGATCCTATGAATGTTAGTAAGTATGTTCTAATTCTTAGTTGTGGATTTACACAAAGCCATATAGACTGAGGTGTGATTAGCCCGCAAATGATCTAAGATTATATGAATATCGATAATTATGTTTCTGCTTCATTTTTTCTGATTTAAAACAAGTCAGCAGAGGACAATGATTTCCCATGAATTTTGCATTATTAAACTTCATGTCTTTCCCATAAGTGGTCTGTAGAACATGCACAAAAACATGCACAAGACAGTTTTCAGGTTCAGTAGTCGACTACTAGGCATTGTAGTCGACTACACTGCAGACGACAGAGAGATGGTTTTCCGCTGGAACCTTAGTAGTCGACTACACTGAATTAGTAGTCGACTAATCTGCAGTCGACAGAAAGGTGTTGCTCTGTTTTAGGCCTTAGTAGTCGACTACTCTGAAGTAGTAGTCGACTAATCTGGGCAGATTCCGAATACGGGTTTGGTTTAAACCCGGTTCGTTTAGAGTTTATATATAACCCTAAACCTGATTGTTAGGGTAAGTTTCAAGCACGTTTTGGAGCAGCCTTTGAGAGGGTTTGTGCATCTTTGGAGAGGAGATCTTTTGAGGGATTGAGAGGTTTGTTTTAGGGTTTCTTTGTGAGAACTTGTAATCCTAATTTGTATTCTCTCTTTCTATTAGTGAAAATCCCCTCCTTACCCGTGGGCGTAGGCAACTTGAACCACGTAAATCTCGTGTCTTTACTCTTTTATTGTGTTTTGGCTTTCCGTTTGTGGTGGTTTCTCTCGGCGGTTCAGCGGTCCGCTACCAACAATTGGTATCGAGCTATTGTTCATTGGAAGTGGTGTAATTTCTAATTTGAGGGGTGTTCGGTGATTCACGAGAAGCGGATTCACGAAGACAAACAGAGGATGGCCAACTAGTAAATCGGTCAAAGTGAAAAAATTCGAGATTGAAAAGTTCAATGGGAAGAACGATTTTTCCTATTGGAGGATGCGGATGAAAAACTTTCTAATTTCGCAAAAATTGCACAAGGCTTTGGATGGAAAGGAGAAGAAGAACAAGGATATGTCGGTGAGGATTGGGAGGAGTTGGATCACGGAAGCACGGTCGATTATCCTATGCCTCGAGAGGGATGTAGCTTTCTTGGTAGATGGAGAGGAAACGGTCAAGGGCGGTGGAAGAAGTTAGAGGGTACCTTCATGACGAAGAGTCTAACTAACGGATCTACTTAAAATCCAAATTGTATACTTGCAAGATGGAGGAGGGCTCATCAATCCGGAACACATCAACAAGTTTGATAGGATCATATCGATTTGAAAGACATAGATGTTAAAGTAGGAGGCGAGGATCGGCGCTTCTACTACTGTCTCTGCAGAAGTCTTATGAGAACCCGTGCAAACACCGATGCTTGTGGGAGAAAATTTAAAGATGGATGAGACTAGAACGACACTTCTAGCGGACGATTTTGGAAGATTGCAACTAGTGACATGGCCACTGGTGGTAACAAGGAACAAGCGAGGATTGTTTGCAAGAGGAAGGAGCAATGAGCGAGGAAAAGGCAAAGGAGGAAAGTCTAGATCTAAATCAAGACCTCTTGGGAAAAGGATGTTTCAAGTGCGGTGAAGCTGGGCATTTCAAAGTCGACCGTCCAAATAAGAGAATAGGTGGAAAGAAGAACAACAACAAGACCGAGAGGAGAGAGGGCAAGGAAGAAGCGAGCTACGTTTGAGGAAGGAGCGATAAGGAGTGCTATGTCGCCACGGGTGGCGAGGATATCTCCGGAAGTGGATACTTGATTCGGTTGCTCTTACCATATGTGTCCAAATAGGAAGTGGTTTACTACCTATAGAGGCATTGATGGTGGAAGCTGTATTGATGGGGAATAACCATGCTTGTAAAGCAGTGGGGCTAGGTAATATCAAAATCAAGATGCATGATGGAGTGGTTCGAACCTTGGCGGATGTGAGGCATGTTCCGACTTGCGGAAGAATCTTATCTCGGTTGGTGCTTTGGACTCCGGTGGTTGCGGATTGTGACGGAAAATGGAGTGAAGAAGGTTGTTCGTGGTTCCTTAGTAGTGATGAAGGGTGTTCGCCACGGTAATCTATATACTCTCGTGCACGACGGTGACAGAGATGCGCCGGTTGGAACTGGCGAAGTGGTGGAGACCCATGTGAGCACACGGTTATGGCATAGGCGGCTTGGGCATATGTCAGAGAAGGGTCTAGTTCTGCTTGGTAAAGAGGGTCTGCTGAAGAATCTGAAGGAACCTAGCATGGATTTTTGCGAGGATTGTGTGTATGGAAAGTCACACAGGGTCAAGTTTCGAACGACAAGTCTAAGAGCAGAGGGATACTAGATTATGTGCACACGGATGTTTGGGGTCCGGCTCAGACAACTTCCAAGGGTGGTTCCAGGTATTATGTCTCGTTTATAGATGATTATTCTAGGTATGCTTGGATTTATTTTCTGAAGCACAAGAATGAGGTGTTCGAGACATTCAAGAAGTGGAGAACAATGGTTGAGAACAGGACATGAAAGAAATTGAAGACGCTGAGATCTGATAACGGTACAGAGTATACAGATGGTGCTTTCAAGGAGTTCGTGATCGAGGGAATTGTTCGACACCGACGTCAGTCTACACCACGCCAGAATGGGGTCGCAGAGAGATCGAACCAACACCGCGGAGAAAGCAGTGAGTATGCGATCTTATGCAGGATTGGGCAACGAATGGTGGGCAGAAGCGGTGGCTACAGCTTGTTACATTGTGAACCGTTCACCACATTTGACATTGGATGGTGATACACCCTATAGGGTGTGGTCAGGGGAGCATGCAGATTATGATAGGCTCAGAATTTCGAATGTACCGCCTACTATCACGTCAACGAGGGAAAGCTTGACGCGAGGGCCAAGAAGGCAATATTCTTGGGATATGCAAAGGGCGTAAAAGGCTATCGCCTTTGGTGTACGGAAGATTCAAAGTTCGTGGTCAGCAGGGATGTTACCTTTGATGAGAAATCCATGATTGCTAGGGCGTCCAAGGATGATGGTGTTATGACTGGTGAGACTTCTAAGTCTCAGGTTATTGAAATAGAACCTAAAGACCAACTAGGTTCTAATCGTGCTCAAGTGGAAAGTCAGGTAGATGATGAGCTTGAGCAGGAGGAGGTTCAGCAGGAAAATACACAGGCACTACAACAACAGCAGCTCGAGGATAATTTGGCTTCCACTAGGCCAAAGCGAGCATACAAGCGAGTTCAAGGCGGGGCTGATCAACCTGAAGCACTATGGGCGAGGCTAATATGGTTGAATACGCACTCTGGTGGAGGAGGACGAGCGGTCTCCTTCAAGAAAGCTATTCGGGACAAGGATAGTGAGAGTTGGTTGGCTGCGATGGAGGAAGAGATGGAATCTCTTCGGAAGAATCATACATGGGAGGTGGTCCCATTGCCCATAGGAAGAAAAGCTATTGGTTGTAAGTGGGTGTATAAAAGAAAGGAAGATCTTTGAGCTTCGGTGGTGTAAGATACAAGGCAGGCTAGTGGCTAAGGGTTTTGCCTGAGAAAGAGGGTGTGGATTACAATGAGATATTTTCTCCGGTGGTGAAACACACATCTATTCGGTGTTATTGAGTATTGTTGCTTATGGTGATTTTGAGTCGGATCAACTCGATGTTAAAACGACCTTCTTGCGGAGACTTGGATGAAGAGATCTACATGCATCAACCCGAGGGCTACAAGGTTGAGAATAAGGAGAATCATGTGTGTCGTTTGAGGAAGTCCTTGTATGGATTAAAGCAATCTCCCGTGATGGTACAAGCGATTTGACTCCTTCATCTTTGAAGCATGGGTTTTCTGGCGATCATGATTGTTGTGTTTACATTCGAAGCTTCATGGAGGTAATTTTATCTATCTTCTTTGTATGTGGATGACATGCTTATTGCTTCTAAGAGCGGGGTGGAGATAGATAGGTGAAATCTCAACTTGGTGAAGAGTTCGAGATGAAGGACATGGGTCTTGCTAGGAAAATACCGGGTATGGAGATTAGAAGGAGTTCGTGATCGAGGGGAATTGTTCGACACTCGACGTCTACACCACGCCAGAATGGGGTCGCAGAGAGATCGAACCAACACCGCGGAGAAAGCAGGAGTATGCGATCTTATGCGTGATTGGGCAACGAATGGTGGGCGAAGCGGTGGCTACTGACTTGTTACATTGTGAACCGTTCACCACATTTGACATTGATGGTGATACACCCTATAGGGTGTGGTCGTGGGAGCATGCGATTATGATAGGCTCGAATTTCGAATGTACGCCTACTATCACGTCAACGAGGGAAAGCTTGACGCGAGGGCCAAGAAGGCAATATTCTTGGGATATGCAAAGGGCGTAAAGGCTATCGCCTTTGGTGTACGGAAGATTCAAAGTTCGTGGTCGCCAGGATGTTACCTTTGATGAGAAATCCATGATTGCTAGGGCCCAAGGATGATGGTGTTATGACCGGTGAGACTTCTAAGTCTCGGGTTATTGAAATAGAACCTAAAGACCAACTAGGTTCTAATCGCTCAAGTGGAAAGTCGTAGATGATGAGCTTGAGCAGAGGAGGTTCAGCAGAAAATACACAGCACTACAACAACAGCAGCTCGAGGATAATTTGGCTTCCACTAGGCCAAAGCGAGCATACAAGGTGTTCAAGTCAGCTGATCAACCCTCAAGCACTATGGGCAGGCTAATATGGTTGAATACGCACTCGGTGGAGGAGGACGAGCCGGTCTCCTTCAAGAAAGCTATTCGGGACAAGGATAGTGAGAGTTGGTTGGTCTGCGATGGAGGAAGAGATGGAATCTCTTCTGAAGAATCATACATGGGAGGTGGTCCCATTGCCCATAGGAAGAAAAGCTATTGGTTGTAAGTGGGTGTATAAAAGAAAGGAAGATCTTTGAGCTTCGGTGGTGTAAGATACAAGGCAGGCTAGTGGCTAAGGGTTTTGCACGTAAAGAGGGTGTGGATTACAATGAGATATTTTCTCCGGTGGTGAAACACACATCTATTCGGTGTTATTGAGTATTGTTGCTTATGGTGATTTTGAGTGGATCAACTCGATGTTAAAACAACCTTCTTGCACGGAGACTTGGATGAAGAGATCTACATGCATCAACCCGAGGGCTACAAGGTTGAGAATAAGGAGAATCATGTGTGTCGTTTGAGGAAGTCACCGTGATGGATTAAAGCAATCTCCCGGCGATGGTACAAGCGATTTGACTCCTTCATCTTTGAAGCATGGGTTTTCCGGCGATCATGATTGTTGTGTTTACATTCGAAGCTTCATGGAGGTAATTTTATCTATCTTCTTTGTATGTGGATGACATGCTTATTGCTTCTAAGAGCGGGGTGGAGATAGATAGGTGAAATCTCAACTTGGTGAAGAGTTCGAGATGAAGGACATGGTGCCGCTAGGAAAATACCGGGTATGGAGATTAGAAGAGAGCGGCTAATCGACGATTGTTCTTGAGTCAAGGGCTACATAGAGCGGGTGATCGCGAGGTTCGGGATGCAAAGTGCTAAGTCGGTGGTGACTCCATTGGCTCCACACTTTAGGCTTTCTCGGTAATCAATCTCCCACTACAAATGAAGAGAAGGCACATGGAGCGTGTTCCCTATGCTAGTGCGGTTGGCGGTTTAATGTATGCAATGGTGTACACGCCGTGATATTTCACAGCGTTAGTGTGGTCGAGATTCATGGCGAATCCGGAAAGGCGACCGGGAAGCAAAGGAAGTGGGTCCTCAGTACTTAAAGGGTACCGCTGATACGGTCTCAGATTTTGGTGGAGAAACATATCGATTGACGGGTTTGTGGACTCGATTATGCGGCGATCTAGATAGACGACGATCTACTACGGTTATGTATTCAAGATACATGGAGCCCGATTAGTTGGCGATCGATGTTACAGGCTCTGATGGCACTTTCTACTACGAGGCCGAAAGTACATGGCCATGACAGAGGGAGTGAAGGAAGCACCGTGGTTATGGGGTCTTCTAGACGATTTGGGGATTGAGCAGAAAACGTGAACTTGTGGTGTGGCGGTCGAGTGCAATTCACTTGGCGAAGAATCAGTTCATCATGCTCGTACCAAGCATATCGATGTCGTATCATTTTGTGCGGGATGTCATAGAGGAAGGTGATATTTCTCTCATGAAGGTGCACACGAATGAGAATCCCGCGACATGTTAACCAAGGTGGTCACAGTAGTAAGTTTAAGCATTGCTTAGACTTGCTTCATATCAACCGTGTTGATCCGCCTGAGGACCTTCTGTAATGGGTAAGGTGGAGATGATTTGAGGTGAACTACGATGAGATATTTTCTCCGTGGTGAAACACACATCTATTCGGTGTTATTGAGTATTGTTGCTTATGGTGATTTTGGTTTGGATCAACTCGATGTTAAAACAGACCTTCTTGCGCGGAGACTTGGATGAAGAGATCTACATGCATCAACGAGGGCTACAAGGTTGAGAATAAGGAGAATCATGTGTGTCGTTTGAGGAAGTCCTTTGTATGGATTAAAGCAATCTCCGGCGGTGGTACAAGCGATTTGACTCCTTCATCTTTGTGGGTTTTCAAGCGTCATGATTGTTGTGTTTACATTGAAGCTTAGCGGAGGTAATTTTATCTATCTTCTTTTGTATGTGGATGACATGCTTCTAGAAGCGAGGGTGGAGATAGATAGGTGAAATCTCAACTTGGTGAAGAGTTCGAGATGAAGGACATGGGTCTTGCTAGGAAAATCTGGGTATGGAGATTAGAAGAGCGAGGCGAGATCGGCTTCTTAGTCGGAAGGGCTACATAGGCGGGTGTCGCGAGGTTCGGGATGCAAAGTGCTAAGTCGGTGGTGACTCCATTGGCTCCACACTTTAGGCTTGGTAATCAATCTCCCACTATTGGGAAGAAGGCACATGGAGCGTGTTCCCTATGCTAGTGGGTTGGCGGTTTAATGTATGCAATGGGTGTACGCGAGATATTTCAAGCGGTTAGTGTGGTCGGTAGATTCATGGCGAATCAGGAAGCAGCGGGAAGCGGTGAAGTGGGTCCTCAGTACTTAAAGGTACCGTTGATCACGAGTCGTATTTTGGTGGAGAAACATATCAGTTAGCGGGTTTGTGGACTCGATTATCGCGGGATCTGGCAGCGATCTACTCACGGTTATGTATTCAAGATACATGGAGCTCGATTAGTTGGTCGATGTTACGACTCTGATGGCACTTTCTACTCTGAGAGTGAGTATGGCCATGCCAGAGGAGTGAAGGAAGCCTTGTGGTTATGGGGTCTTCTAGGCGATTTGGGGATTGAGCAGGGCGTGAACTTGTGGTGTGACGGTCAGTGCAATTCACTTGGCGAAGAATCGGGTTCATCATGCTCGTTACCAAGCATATCGATGTCGGTATCATTTTGTGCGGGATGTCATAGAGGAAGGTGATATTTCTCTCATGAAGGTGCACACGAATGAGAATCCCTGGACATGTTAACCAAGGTGGTCCAGGTAGTAAGTTTAAGCATTGCTTAGACTTGCTTCATATCAACCGTGTTGATGCCCAAGAGGGCATGGCCCTTGGGTGGTAATGGGTAAGGTGGAGATGATTTGAGGTGAACTACGATGAGCTTGATCGGTGGAAGTGCGTGGCGGCCAGCGGTGTAGTGGCGCTTGGATTGGCGATGGAGATCTCTAGATGTTCTTGGTGTTCTTCGGTGTTCGTCCAAAATTTGAGGTAAATCAAATGATGTATGCGAGGTGGAGAATTGTAGAACATGCACAAAAACATGCACAAGGCGGTTTTCGAGGTTGATGATGACTACTAGGCATTGTAGTCGACTACTGCTGAGACGACAGAGAGAGATGGTTTTCGGCTGGAACCTAGTAGTCGACTACTGCTTGATTAGTAGTCGACTAATGTCTGTGACGAAAGACGTTGCTCTATTTTAGGCCTTAGTAGTCGACTACTCACGAGTAGTAGTCGACTAATCTGGCGATTCGAATCTGGTTTAAACCCGGTTGTTTAAGTTTATATATAACCCTAAACGATTGTTAGGGTAAGTTTCAAACGTTTTGGGCGACCTTTGAGAGGGTTTTGTGCATCTTTGGAGAGGAGATCTTTTGAGGGATTGAGAGGTTTGTTTTTAGGGTTTCTTTGTGAGAAGCACGTTTTGGAGCAACCTTTGAAAGGGTTTTGTGCATCTTTGGAGAGGAGATCTTTTGAGGGATTGAGAGGTTTGTTTTTAGGGTTTCTTTGTGAGAACTTGTAATCCTAATTTGTATTCTCTCTTTCTATTAGTGAAAATCCCCCCTCCTTACCCCGTGGATGTAGGCAACTTGCCGAACCACGTAAATCTCGTGTCTTTACTCTTTTATTGTGTTTTTGGCTTTCTGTTTGTGGTGGTTTCTCTCGACAGTTCCGCGGTCCGCGCGCCCAACATGGTCCCACTTGCAAACATCACTGGTTAAATGGCTGATGATATCACCAGGACTCCCTCCACCTCCATCAGTGCTCTCACAACTGTTGGAGGCCCCACTATGACAGCCTCCTAACAGTAAGATTTGTATGTTGAAAGGTGAAGTTTTTTTTGTCTTTATAAGAGATCTGTTATGTATAATCTTTAACCAACAACCATTTAGAAATCAAATGAGTGGGTATTATTATTTGGATCCACTCAAGTGCATTAGTGGTCATGAAATGGCATGAAATGGCCTTGGTGTACCTCACTCCTGTCCTCAATGGGGTCTGCTCTGTTTTTGGGAGAGCATGCAGATGATCTTAATGAATGAGATGTGTTAAGGATATTGAGAACATATATGACAAGAAAAGAACAAAACATAAACAAAATATATTTGTGTGGTTCAGTATAACAACCTACTTCCAGATGTTTTCTTTTGTGCCTCAGAAGTATTGTCTACTTTTGTGTACTCCTGATTTAATCTTCTGCAGAGAGTCCAAAGTGACCCTATGTCAATGTATTTTATTTTATTTTTGCCCAGTTTTCTATTTTCTAGGATGTTTCGTTAAATTCTTATTAATAGAACAATATGTGGGAGTATTTGTGCTTCCTCTGTCTTTTCGAAAAAAATATAATCTTAGGATTCTTTGCAGACATTTTCTTCAAACAACCCTCCAACAAGTATGCGTACTATAAAATAACTTGGAAAGATCATAACTGTTGATGAACTGAATCAGAACGGAGATGATCATTGATGGGTTAGAACTTTGCGCTTGGATAAGATTAGAGTTCTGTCCTAACTAGGATGTTGAGTCGTATCATGATAAAAAGTCTGTTTGGTTTCTTTATATAAAGTCTTCTATTGTTATAAACCGAGATTAAATGGATTGAAGTTAGATCTGAGAACGGAGCCTTAAAACAATAGACTAGGAATAAAGGGTGGACTGTCCTGGTGCGAGAAATCCCAACACTTTGCATTTGACATATTCATTGGTTTTCTCTCGAACAACTGTATCCACTCTTTAGTGGGAGCCCTTTGAAGGAAAGAGCCTATAAGCTCCCTGCTAATTGGGAGGATAAAGAAAAATTCCAAGGGTTTTGGATAAACATTTGGTGGACATTTGGTCTTCCCTGAGTAAAGGAGAGGTTACGTGCAGGGGCTCTTGCTGATTCTAGCCTAGGCTACGTTGTCACTTGACTTTAAACTTGTAGCCCTAATCACAGCCTGCTTCCTGTTTTCATTGCATGCTGTCACTTTGAGCACTAGCTATTAGTGTTCAATCAACACTTTGATAGAAGTGTAGTGTTCATAATGCAAGTGACCTTGAGCATGAGGAAACACTGATCCTTTCAACATGAAAAGACTGTTTTGAGTTGAGAATTTTCTTGTATCCTTTAGGGCGAAAAAAACTAGGTGATCTCTGTCCACTGGATAATTGGTGCATAAGGGCGACCATCCTTTAATTCATAAAAATTCAGAGATTATTGCACTGACTGAAGGTTTTTTTTTTAATTCTTTTATTGCAATGCATCTGTCCATGCTTTGATTCCATTATAATGACATGTCACTATCTTCTATCTTTTGATGCATATAATTAAGCTATATGAGAATCGAGGGTTGGGTGCGGGCCGGGTCGACCCGCGGGCTGACCCGGCCCAGCCCGGCATGGGTCACGATCCGGCCCGGCCCGTTGTGGGCCGGGCCCGACCCGGCCCGTCATATACGCGGGTCACTGGCCGAGCTGAGTCTAGCTCCAGACCCGAGATGAGAGAAATCGGCTCGGCCCATCTTGACCCAGCCCACCATCGACTCGGCCCGGCCCAGCCCGGCCCGACCCGACCCAGAATTTTAATTATTAATGTTTAGTTTTTAGTTTTTTTTTGGCAAAATATAAATGAAAGTTACTAACTTCCCGTGGACGTAGGTCTTCCTTCGAAGTTCAAACCACGTATATCTTTGTGTCTGTGATGTTTTTCTGTGTGATGTTTATCTTTGTATAATGTATGTATATATATATCATTTTAAATAAAGAGTAGAATAGAAAAAAAATAATTTAAATATAATTTAATAGATACGAATACAAAGTTGATATAGTTTAGAAATTAAAAATAAAAAATTAGAAAAAAGTTAAAAAACTCATGTGCCGACCCACGACCCGTGGGTCGCCCCTTGGTGGGTCGTGGGCCGGGCCGGGTCCAATCCCAAACCCGAAGTCAGAGAAATAGGGCCGGCCCACTCTGACCCGGGCGGGCTTGGGTCAGACCCGGCCGGCCTTGAACCCGGCGGGCCGGGTCACGGGCTTGAACCGGCCCGGCCCATGCCCACCCCTATGAGAATCCTTAAAGCTTTGTAGATTTATGATTGAGGTCCTATCAGCCTTGTGTGGAAAGAATTTGTTAATGATATCATGTGTTTCATTCCTTGTGACATGATAAGTTAAACAACTGTATGTCTTCTTTACATTCACTAAATAATATTAATGGATATTAAGCTCAAATGTTTGTTGGGGTTAATGTATATCTAACTAACCCTAGAAAGAAAAAAAATCTCTTCATCTATAAGAATCCAATGGTTTTCAACCGCCAATATGTCATTGCATTATTACAATAAAGGTGTGTTTAACACTTGGTTGTTGGGATTAAGTTAGCTGCAAATCTGGTGTAAATCAACTTTTTAAGCTAAATGAGAGATTTTGATAGGATGTAAGCCTCCACTGAAAACAGTATATCTTCTAAAGAGCTATCTAGATCTTATAGGGGAGTTTTATTAACTACATCAAACATATATAATGAAAGTAAATTAATAATAAATTAAACCAGTCATTAACTTAGCAAAAATAGCTCCTTTTCTGGCAGATTTGCACTAAGAAACGTCGTTAAGTTGGATGCAAACTCATTATGGACATAGAATCAACCAAATAAAGTAGTTACATAGAAGATATATAGTACTAAAAAACTTCGTAGGCCTAAAACATAAGCCACCTTGAGAAGAAAATGTTTTAGAAACCGTAGCCATTCAAATGATTACAAAGCAACCAATCCATGAGTATGAGCATTCAGATGATTAATGAGTTTAATTAGTGCAAAACTAATCAAACCCTTTTCCTAATTTAATCATATATGATGAATCAGCTAATTTATGGGGTTGTAGAATTTAAGCATTAAAGTATCAATTGATGCAACAAGGACGAATGTAGCAATACTGCATGCTTTTAGCCTTTTTGCAAAAGAAGTATCCAATAGGGAGATGACCCATGAATAATGTCATTGATTTATACATACAGAGTCTGCTAACCAATATTTTAAACTAAAGTGGACATTCATGAGAGAGCAATGGGAGGAATAAAAGGATCATATGTATACTTCAAGTTGCATATTTTCATTAATATGTGAGCCAATAACTTCCACTTATGGTGGCAAGAAAAGTACTTATGAGATATAATATTTAAACATGACCCTAGCATTAAGGGTATCCCTAAACCCTTATGGTCTCTAAAGGGTTTGTTCCTATTGGAGGAGGCAAAGAATTTGGCTCCACAATTATTAATTAGTAGAGGATCCCACAAAGTGCACTAAACATTCTTCTTGCTCTTGATTCATTTGTTTTGGTGACCCATACTGTATTTAATACTGAAGAACAGTTTCACATTTCATAAAAAGTTGCTTGTTCTAGAGAGATGCTTGGGTATTTTGTTGATAAGAAAATATTAATTTATATAACAGAGATTAGATTAATGCATGAAGATAGGGAGTTAAATAAACTAGAAATTCGTGAGAGATCTTCTACTTTTATGTAATGATGACAAGGGATCAAGCAACAAGTGTACTCCACTAAGTCTCAAAGCGCTCCTGATATCTTCTATTTATGTCAGAAAGTTAATTGTATGAGTGAAAGGATATTTAGAGAAGTTTAGGGTCTCTTAATCTTCTCTAATGGCTGATAAATTGTGGGAAACAGATCCCTGCACAAGTAACAAACTTTAGAGGTCTGAAGGAGATTTCTCCCCGACATGCCTTCCAACGCTCAAGTCAGTGATGAATAAAACAATCTGAAGAAAGAATGCAGAATCTAGTCTAGGGCTTTGATCAGGCGTACCTTAGTATAATGGAAATGGCCACTATTTATAGAGGATGTGGGGGGCACATTAGTAATCCGACCCGACTGGCAGAGTAGGCGTTCTGCCTTCACTTTACACATGTCGGCAGCCGATTGGCTGGATATAAAGGGGCGCTTTCATCACATTTAATGTAATTGTCATGCCTCAGGCCCGTGAGCCCATTGGTGCGATGTAAGTCTTGGGACCCACGGAATGCAATACGTGGTTTGGCTCAATCCACCGTCAAAATTGGCTAGCCAATGTTGGCAGTGGATTGAGCCAAATCACGTGTTGCACTTCGTGGGTCCCAAGACTTACATCGCGCTAACGGGCTGTAGGCTCGGGGCATGACAAATGGTATCAAAGTAGTTAACCAGCCGGAAATGTGGAGCTAAGTGCTATGCGGGACTAAGTGCTACACCGTGTGAGCGCGGTGGAAGCCACCTCTAGAAGCCCGTAGGAGCCACCTCTAGAGTTCACATTACCTAGCGATAATACTAGGATGTGCTAATTGTTATGTCGCGATGAGGACGTCGCGTATTAAAGGTGGGATGATTGTGATGCCCCAACTAATAGCCCCATATCGGAAAAATTGATAGAGTTTAAGAGGATTTAAATGATGGGTCTTGAGAGCCAAGGGCAACATTGGCTAGCCAATTTTGGCAGTGGATTGAGTCAAATCACGTGTTTCACTCCGTGGATTCTAGGACTTACATCGTGCCAACGGTTCGCAGGCCAAGGGCTTGATAGTAGTAGCAACACAATGGCGGAAGTGCGGGCGACGTCTTAGGAGTCATTATGACACCGAGCTATGCATTTAATACGATGGTGACTGGGCGGCGTAGCATGGGCGCCGACTGGCCATGTATTAAATGCGGACAACGTTGACGAGACTGATAATTCATTCTCTCCTCCGGGATGTTCCCTACTGGAGTTCGACCAAAAGATGCCTTTCATCTCAGACTCGGACTTCTTTGATGGATTCTGACTTGAAGATGCCTTTCATCTCAAACTCTGTATGCTAGAAAGGTCAGCTTGGTTGGTCAAGTTGTGTTTATATCCGGGTTGGGGCTTTTGGTCATACGACTTGGCCCGTTAATTTGACACATGGCCAACTTTTAAGGACTCATTAAACTTAGTGACTTTCAGGGTATAACATCTTCCTCAGTCTGGGTCTTATAGCTGAAAACATGCTCATTAATTGGATATATGTTCTTTCTGATTAATGAGCCAGCTAAACTATATCCATCATATTCATCAATGTTTTTAGAGGAGATAAGTTCAACAATCAAACTCAAATATAGATTGTGCTATCATTCACACTTAATGAGAAATGTTAATTCCCCTTAAAAGGCTAGTAGGTTAACTTGGGTATATATCATTGTCTTACAATATCCTTTGCACCAAATCCTAATGATACTCCAAAGGATAAGTCTATAGAGTTGGGCATGCATCCAGAGATCCTTGAACTCTTTCTTAAATCCTACCAGCTCTAAGGATTTAGGATTTCATTTAATTGCAAATATCATACAACAAGTATACATCTACTTCATTGTTGGTTAAGTTTAGGCACTCAAGAATCTATAGTTTCCTTGGGTTTAGTTTGTTAACTTGCTCGAGAAGTACTATTAATGCATATATACATGCAAGAATATCTCCGACAATGAAATGTCAAAATCTAATCTAAATAGAACCATAAAGAAGTTCGTCGAATTTTGGAATATCTTTTATAAACAAAACTATCTAGATAGTTAACATATTTTGTAGTTTCTCCATGATTTTACATCAAAATTGTAGGACTAAAGATGAGGAATTTACCCAGTCGCCTTAGGTCCACTGCAGTCAAAGTTTAGGAGTTATGAAGTTCAAAAAATCAGAAATTAAGAGGTTGTTTGGAAAGACTTATTTTTTAAAGCTTATAAGTTAGAATAGCTTTTAGTGGCTTTTGGTTTTTATGATAAAAATATTACAAAAATTATTTGGATAGTATAGTAATTTGTTTGGTCAAACCTAGCTTATTTAGGTGAGCTTATAAGTTAGTTTTTCAAAAGCTGAGGTATACCAGCTTTTTAAAATGTGACTTATAAGCTAACTTATTTTGTATTTTACCAAACAATTAGAAATGAAAAAGCTAGCTTAAAAGCTAGTTTGACCAAAAAATAAGCCACCCCAAACACCCTCTAAAGAAACATATCAAGTGTAACTGCAACACTGGAGTACTAGTGCTATTACACCACTCTCTCACTAAAAAAACTAAGTGGTTTCAGATAATTAAAATTATCAGAAATGTTCTTAGATACTAACATAATCATTACTTCCTAATTCTAAAATATTTTTGGATGTTAAGTAGGATTTAGGATGTGTGAGACATTTAGCACATTTTCCCATCATATTTAACATTATTTAAAAAGAAAAAGAAAATTCATCATATTTAGCATGTGCATCTTGAGGATACTATTTAAAATGTGCATTGTGCATGCAAAGTTTGATTAGCCAATTTTGGCAGTGGATTGAGTCAAATCACGTGTTTCACTCCGTGGATTCTAGGACTTACATCGCGCCAACGTTCGGAGCCAAGGGCTTGATAGTAGCAACACAATGGCCGGCGCGGCGACGCCTTAGGAGTCATTATGACATCAGCTATGCATTTAATACGATGGTGATGGCAGTATGGGCCGCATCGCCATGTATTAAATGCGACAACGCTGACGAGACCGATAATTCATTCTCTCCTCCGGATGTTCTCATGGAGTTCGACCAAAAGATGCCTTTCATCTCGGACTTCTTTGATGGATTCGACTTGAAGATGCCTTTCATCTCAAACTCTGTATGCTAGAAAGGTCAGCTTGGTTGGTCAAGTTGTGTTTATATCCGGGTTGGGGCTTTTGGTCATACGACTTGGCCCGTTAATTTGACACATGGCCAACTTTTAAGGACTCATTAAACTTAGTGACTTTCGTGGTATAACATCTTCCTCACGGGTCTTATAGCTGAAAACATGCTCATTAATTGGATATATGTTCTTTCTGATTAATGAGCCAGCTAAACTATATCCATCATATTCATCAATGTTTTAGAGGAGATAAGTTCAACAATCAAACTCAAATATAGATTGTGCTATCATTCACACTTAATGAGAAATGTTAATTCCCCTTAAAAGGCTAGTAGGTTAACTTGGGTATATATCATTGTCTTACAATATCCTTTGCACCAAATCCTAATGATACTCCAAAGGATAAGTCTATAGAGTTGGGCATGCATCCAGAGATCCTTGAACTCTTTCTTAAATCCTACCAGCTCTAAGGATTTAGGATTTCATTTAATTGCAAATATCATACAACAAGTATACATCTACTTCATTGTTGGTTAAGTTTAGGCACTCAAGAATCTATAGTTTCCTTGGGTTTAGTTTGTTAACTTGCTCGAGAAGTACTATTAATGCATATATACATGCAAGAATATCTCCGACAATGAAATGTCAAAATCTAATCTAAATAGAACCATAAAGAAGTTCGTCGAATTTTGGAATATCTTTTATAAACAAAACTATCTAGATAGTTAACATATTTTGTAGTTTCTCCATGATTTTACATCAAAATTGTAGGACTAAAGATGAGGAATTTACCCAGTCGCCTTAGGTCCACTGCAGTCAAAGTTTAGGAGTTATGAAGTTCAAAAATCAGAAATTAAGAGGTTGTTTGGAAAGACTTATTTTTAAAGCTTATAAGTTAGAATAGCTTTTAGTGGCTTTTGGTTTTATGATAAAAATATTACAAAAATTATTTGGATAGTATAGTAATTTGTTTGGTCAAACCTAGCTTATTTAGGTGAGCTTATAAGTTAGTTTTTCAAAAGTCGAGGTATACCAGCCTTTTAAAATGTGACTTATAAGCTAACTTATTTTGTATTTTACCAAACAATTAGAAATGAAAAAGCTAGCTTAAAAGCTAGTTTGACCAAAAATAAGCCACCCCAAACACCCTCTAAAGAAACATATCAAGTGTAACTGCAACACTGGAGTACTAGTGCTATTACACCACTCTCTCACTAAAAACTAAGTGGTTTCAGATAATTAAAATTATCAGAAATGTTCTTAGATACTAACATAATCATTACTTCCTAATTCTAAAATATTTTTGGATGTTAAGTAGGATTTAGGATGTGTGAGACATTTAGCACATTTTCCCATCATATTTAACATTATTTAAAAAGAAAAAGAAAATTCATCATATTTAGCATGTGCATCTTGAGGATACTATTTAAAATGTGCATTGTGCATGCAAAGTTTGATTACCAAAAGAATTCTTAATGTTTGATATCATTATGAGATTTCATGAGAAGGGCAAATTTGGGCATAAAAGTACTGCGAGTTTCTTTTGGTACAAGAAGACCATTATTAGTACTGTTATTTGGTATTGTTAACATCATGTAATCATAAGATTAGATTATATACTTGAATGGGGAAAGATTGTTGTTTGAGGACATAACCAACTTAGTTTTTGTGTAATAATTTGCAAGAAGGAATATATAACAAGTAACTCTTACGTTTTCACTTGTTACATAACAAAATGTGTGATAGAATATCCTAATGATCACATTCGGTTTACTTTTATCATAATTTACTCAACAAGCCTCCCAAAGAGGAACCTTGATTAGCTACGTACTAACCCTTTCAATTAGTTGATTATTACATTCCCCTAACAGAAAATACCTCTAATCAATAAAAATTATGGATATAATAAAAAGATAAAAATGTTGATTTTTTTAAACCTAAGGTATAATTTTGTTTTTGTTTTTTTCTGAATCATGTAATTGGCACGTTAACACATTAGGCTTGACGATGTTCTTTTAGGAGATTAAAGTAAAAAATCCATAAAGGTTCAAGTGGAATAAAAGAAGTTAAGGGGTTTACCACATAAACGACCAAAGTTAAGGGGGGTTTTCTGAAATTTACTCTTTGGTTTTAATTACAAAGCTAACCCACCTGAGCACGCGGCATCTCCCTCCACTTTCAAATCTCTTTTTTTCCCCCACAAGTTGCTGAAATTTTACTAAAAAGAAGACGCATTAACAAAAATCATTGTCCTCCACTAATCCAATACCAATACGTCACAACTTTGGTTTCAATAAAAACAAACCCACTTTAAATCTTTAATGCATTTTTTGGGTAATAATCACTAAAAGCACTTGCCACTCCATTCTCCACTTCTCTTCGCCCTTTCCCCTCCTACAATTCTAATTTTACACGTTTGGCCCATCTCCTCAAAACCTCTATATAACCTTCTCTCTTTTGTCCTCAACTCTTAGCTCCTCTCTCTCTCTCTCTAAAATATTTTGAGTTTGAGTTAGAGAGAGAAAGTGTTTGAATTAAATGGTGAAGTTTTCGAGGCAACTTGATGCTCAGCTGATTCCAGAGTGGAAGGATGCATTTGTGAACTATAGGCAGCTTAAGAAGAATGTTAAGAAAATAAAGCTCTTGTTTCTTACTTCATCTCCTCCTTCCTCAGATGGATCGCACTGGGTCGGGTTCTCCTTACTAGACCCGCTCCGGAACTTCCTCAGTCGTGGCCATCGAGGCGAATCAAATGAGGTGGAATAGAAATTTGTTTGGGTTAATTGCAGATGCACTCTCTATATGTATTATATCTCGAAGTTATTCTATTAGCAATTACATCTTCTGAACTTGATATGACGTCATTTATATGTTATGTTAAGATGTCATGAATATAGTAATCACATGAAAAAAACTAAATTGTTCTTTGAATTAATAACAAAAATGTAATTTATGGTCACACATGCTTTTCAATAGACATTTTAACTTAACATTAAAATATATGTGTTAAATATAATTTAGATAATATAGGTACGTATTTATACATTTATAGTACATTAAGTCTAAGCCACGATTTCAATGTCAAATATTGATCTTCATTCTTTTAATTTTAATTTTAATTTTTATAGACATTGAGTATTAAACTTGAAATGTTTTCTTTTGTGGTTTTCCTGATCATAGAAATTTCGTGATGTAATTTTTGTCATAGTTTTGAAAACGGCAGAAAAGATTAAAAGCTCGGACCTCCTTTACCCAAATTTCCGCAATTTTCGTTCCCATATTTTGCGGGAAGTGTTTAAACTAACCTGTACTTTGTCCCTCATTGGCGATCATTATTAATCAATTTTATTAATTTGTAATTTATTTGTTTTGGTCTGCTCAGGGTGATGAGGAAAACTTGTACGAGATGGATCTAATTCAATCAAGAGAAGCTGAGGTAATAATTGCAAATAATTTTCTATTATCAATCTTAATTAAAATTTCTGATTTTATGAAAATATAATTTAGGTGAAGGAATTTGTTGAGAAATTGGATGACGAACTCGAAAAAGTGAACAACTTCTATACTACAAAAGAGACGGAGTTTTGTGAACGGGCTGAGATTTTAAATAAGCAACTTCAGATCCTTGTGGATTTGAAGAAGATTCTAGATGAGCATCGACGACGGCGACGGCGACAACGATCATTAACCGACGATTCTCGGAGAAACAGCGATGTCTTTGGTCGCCTTAGTAACTCCTCATCATTTTCCGGTACAATTTACTTATTTTGCACTTCTTACAAGAACACCTACGGGTAACATTTTGAAAAGAATAAATTGCATATAAATTGAGTGATAATAACTCTTAATAAACAAATTAAAAAATGATAAGTATACTACTGAAAGTATGAACTACTCCAGTTAACGCCAGGCTGACAATCAAGTATACTGTGTTTGTCAGAGAACAGCTGTTACGATGCATCGACGGATGGGTCGAACTCTCCTATTACAGACGAGATAATAGCAGCATTAGAACGGAACGGAGTGAGCTTCGTCGGTTCAGCACGCACGAAAGCGAAGAAAGGACTGAAGCCGAAGACAACCACGATGAGGATCGACATCCCGGCGACCAACGCAACAAAAACGATATCGGCCGTGACGTCGATGATTTGGGAGGATATCGTCAACGGTCAACGGAAGGAGGGGGCCGCCGGTGGTGGTGGAGACTATATTAGCCGGAAGAAGATACAATGTGCCGAGAAAATGATACGGTCGGCGTTTCTTGAGCTCTACAAAGGGTTGAATCTCCTGAAGACTTACAGGTTTGTGAAATTTACATTTGTTTAGGGGTTAAATTGTCAATTTTGCTTTGCATTGCAGATGCACTCTCTATATGTATTATATCTCGAAGTTATTCTATTAGCAATTACATCTTCTGAACTTGATATGACGTCATTTATATGTTATGTTAAGATGTCATGAATATAGTAATCACATGAAAAAAACTAAATTGTTCTTTGAATTAATAACAAAAATGTAATTTATGGTCACATGCTTTTCAATAGACATTTTAACTTAACATTAAAATATATGTGTTAAATATAATTTAGATAATATAGGTACGTATTTATACATTTATAGTACATTAAGTCTAAGCCACGATTTCAATGTCAAATATTGATCTTCATTCTTTTAATTTTAATTTTAATTTTATAGACATTGAGCATTAAACTTGAAATGTTTTCTTTTGTGGTTTTCCTGATCATAGAAATTTCGTGATGTAATTTTTGTCATAGTTTTGAAAACGGCAGAAAAGATTAAAAGCTCGGACCTCCTTTACCCAAATTTCCGCAAGTTTTCGTTCCCATATTTTGCGGGAAGTGTTTAAACTAACCTGTACTTTGTCCCTCATTGGCGATCATTATTAATCAATTTTATTAATTTGTAATTTATTTGTTTTTGGTCTGCTCAGGGTGATGAGGAAAACTTGTACGAGATGGATCTAATTCAATCAAGAGAAGCTGAGGTAATAATTGCAAATAATTTTCTATTATCAATCTTAATTAAAATTTCTGATTTTATGAAAATATAATTTAGGTGAAGGAATTTGTTGAGAAATTGGATGACGAACTCGAAAAAGTGAACAACTTCTATACTACAAAAGAGACGGAGTTTTGTGAACGGGCTGAGATTTTAAATAAGCAACTTCAGATCCTTGTGGATTTGAAGAAGATTCTAGATGAGCATCGACGACGACGACGGCGACAACGATCATTAACCGACGATTCTCGGAGTAACAGCGATGTCTTTGGTCGCCTTAGTAACTCCTCATCATTTTCCGGTACAATTTACTTATTTTGCACTTCTTACAAGAACACCTACGGGTAACATTTTGAAAAGAATAAATTGCATATAAATTGAGTGATAATAACTCTTAATAAACAAATTAAAAAATGATAAGTATACTACTGAAAGTATGAACTACTCCAGTTAACGCCAGGCTGACAATCAAGTATACTGTGTTTGTCAGAGAACAGCTGTTACGATGCATCGACGGATGGGTCGAACTCTCCTATTACAGACGAGATAATAGCAGCATTAGAACGGAACGGAGTGAGCTTCGTCGGTTCAGCACGCACGAAAGCGAAGAAAGGACTGAAGCCGAAGACAACCACGATGAGGATCGACATCCCGGCGACCAACGCAACAAAAACGATATCGGCCGTGACGTCGATGATTTGGGAGGATATCGTCAACGGTCAACGGAAGGAGGGGGCCGCCGGTGGTGGTGGAGACTATATTAGCCGGAAGAAGATACAATGTGCCGAGAAAATGATACGGTCGGCGTTTCTTGAGCTCTACAAAGGGTTGAATCTCCTGAAGACTTACAGGTTTGTGAAATTTACATTTGTTTAGGGGTTAAATTGTCAATTTTTGCTTTGCATGCAAAGAGCAACGTGAAAGATTCCATAGTGTTAATTTCTATTCCATGACATGAACAAAGTGGTATTCTGCAATTTGAGTGACTATTTTAACCTTTGATTTTCATTTACGATTCTCTTGTTTTCCTTTGGCAGCACACTCAATATGATGGCCTTCACGAAGATAATGAAAAAGTTCCACAAGGTAAAAACTAGAAAACACATAATATTCTTCAAGAAAACTTATGGCAACTACAATTTGCATATAAAATTAATAAACAAATGATATATGAATGATATTTATCTAACTGAATACGATAACACGATGAATATGGAACAACAAAATCCTTATCTGAAATGAAGGCCATGTAAGAAGCACAAGATACCTACAACTTGGTCATGGGAACTTATCTGAATCCTATAATAACACCAACACATGGAATAATTCTCAAAGGATAATTTCATATAATAGAAGGGTATTTAGGTAAATCATTTCATATAATAGAAGGGTATTTAGGTAAATCAAACTTGAAACAGCTGGTAGGCAAAGAGAGAAACCAAAACAATCCTTTCAACAACACCTACCCAATACTAGCAATGAGCTCACAATTAATACAATGATAAAATTACAATCCCAAGCTTGGAGTTGAGTACAATACAAGTTATTAGCAAGAGATTAACCATCCCGTAACGTGCCACGTCACACTTATCTGAAGGGACCCAGCTGTTTCTTGCTGTTTGAGACTTGAGAGCAGCCAAAAAGAGTCGAGGTTCACATTTGCTCATGAAGCTACAAATCTTTCACATGAGAGACATGAAAAAATGTTCAGGGTTTGTAAGCAACAAATGATAGGCAAACCAAAAAAACAAGAACGTACCGAGAGGGCGGAAAAGTAGAGATGATGTAAGAAATTATCCATATTTTTAAACATAAACAGAATATGTACTATTCATGAAAGAATTTTCCATGTCACCCCATCAGCTCAAACCATATATTAAGTATATGCGATGAAAACTATATATTCGATTGTGAAGTTTGTACTTCTATTAACATACAGAATAATTCATGAATTGGTTGTGTTATGTGAAGGTATCGAACCAACAGGACTCTGGATCCTACATAAAGAAGGTGAAGAGATCACACTTCATCAGTTCTGACAAGGTATACATAAAACGGCATTTTGGCATCTATTCTGTTTCTTTACATTGCACTTCAAAGAACTAAGATATAATTGTCTAGTAGATCAATCACCTAGCTAGAAGTAGAGCATGTTCGATTCTGATAGTCACGAACACAATGCACATAAACAAAGAAAAAGTTTTTATACCTTTATCATAAAAGATTACAGATTGTTATTAGTGTAATGATGAGATCATAAACATAATAAAGATAAAGAGAAACATGAAGAATCTAAAACAAACTTTCACTATCCCTTCTTGCTAGGTACGGCAACCTGAGGACCTTAGAAAAACAAGAAACAGAATTGGTTGGGCCCACATGGAGGACAACTCTATCTGCCATGTCTTTAGACCTTCCAATTTCTATATTGAGTAAATTTTGTGCATCTTTTAAGCATCACCATTAAAACTAGACCCATATTCTTATATATATAATTACTATATTCTTATATATATAATTACTTAGTTTTAGTAAATGGTCGAAAACTTGATTCCTGTTTCGCTAATAAGACAATATAACACGTCATCATAGATGAGTTTTTATACATCTTTTACTATTTATGGCAAAATAAATTGAAGAAGCAAGTGATGATTTCAGGTGGTAAGACTTGCTGACGAGGTGGAATGCACCTTCACAAAGCACTTTGCAAGCAATGACAGGAAAAAGGCAATGAAGTTTCTAAGGCCCCAGCAACCCAAGGATTCTCACATGATCACATTTTTTGTAGGTATGTTAATACATAGCCTTTAGTAAAAATATTTCTTGAGAGCTTCTTTACCTTATAATTTAAAATGGTATGACCAAATATTTAGTTATTCTTCTATCTACCAACCATCGTTCCAAACCAATATGATATAGGCAATAGGAATAGATATGGACCAAGATGAATATGAATAACTTCTCAAAGTCATCTCAATATGAAATATATAAATTTTCATGGAAGTTGCCCAGGTATAACAATGAAATAGAATTAGCATGAGTATTTTTCAGCTGAGAGGTGTTATCTGCAAAAGATTCTTAGTATTTATTCTTAAAAACGAAGATTTTCTTTACATATTTCCATTTTCATAAATTTTGATCTCTTAACCAAGGTGGGTCCCAACTACCACCCATTATTGTGCCAAGAATCTTCCATGTTGAAACCAGCATATTCCAATTAATCACTTGCTATGCAGAAGCTCCTTCCTCAATTCACGCTCATGCTATTGTCATGATATCTGGTCTCAAACAAGATATGGGATTATTACTACTTAATTAAACTGGTTACTCAAAAACACTACTTAATTACACTGAACACTTAATTTTATTATGAACTAGAATCTTGTCATTCATGCTATATTTCTTAAATTCAGGCGAGTTCAGAAGTTATATGTCAAACCTAGCTACTAATGATATCATATCTTTTAAATCCACCTAATGATGATATCATATCTTTTGTGAGAAAGACTGCTCTACTTCTCTCATGGCTACAATGTGATGTTCAAATTTTGATAGTCGATATTTTTGGATGAAACCTAGTAGCTAGATTAATTATAGGGGTGACACTTACTAGCTACAAGAATAGAGTTCGACTTGTACAAAACTCAAATTTAGATTGGATTGACATAAGTTATATCATCAACTTTTATGTGATTGACCTCCTAACTCACTCCATTAATGCTTTAATGCCCTAAAGCATGTAACAAGTGAACTTAGACGATTTGGTATTGAACATTGCCTCCAATCAGTGGCAAATCTTTGTGTATATCCTTTCTCCGTATGTCCTAAACTCAGGATAAAAGAGAAAGGTCACAGTGATAGTTGAAAGCCAACATAAAACTTAGTTGGAGCTCTACGAAATTAACCTTGTCCCTGCCTATACAATGATTTTCATACAAATTATGTAAATGGGTTCAACTGAGATAGTATTATGCTTTCTTCTCTTGTAGGATACTCCCATTTCAAGGAGTTAATTTTCCCATATAGGAGCCTTTATTCTAAGAATATATGAACCTGGCCTATTATTTTAATAAAAGTGCATTTTACATATCATAGAATCATTGGAAAGCATTTTCTATTTATTTTCTCTCTTTTTTTCATTAGAGAACCCTTCCTCAACATTCAAATTTCCCTTTTTTTTTACCTTGTATACTAATTTACTTCTTTCTGTGGCAGGTTTGTTCACGGGTAGCTTTATAGCTCTGTTTAGTGTGTATGCAGTATTGGCACATTTGTGTGGCATCTTCTCAACCTCAAAACATATTGGTTACATGGAAACTGTTTACCCTGTTTTCAGGTACAATTACTTGCACCTACTCCAAACTGTTAAAGAAATTATTGAGTATTCCGACTGCTATATAAAACAGGAAATAGAAAGATATAGAGATTCTTTGGTCCGCTACAACTGTAAGTGTCAATTGTATGCAATTGTTGTGGTATTCATTTCTAGTTGCAATTATTTTGTTCGGTTCAATTTACAGTTTGCAATTTGTTGTTCTAATAAGAGGCGTTTGTTTTAGGATATCAGATTTTTTGGACATATGTTGGAGTTTGGTTCCAATTAGAATTGCAACTTAAAACCTATTTACAACTCAAAATGGCTGCAACTGCAATTTGCACCTGAATTTAAAGTAAGCCAGCAGGTATAGTTACAGTTACAACAATGAACAACTGCAACTGGTCCAAAATGTCCTACAGTTGCAATAAACCAAACAACCACGTAGCAATGTTTGAACAATTTCTAAGTAACTCTATGGACTCCATAACCCTAATACATGTGGCAAGAATACCTAAGTCCTGTCCTGAAATTGCAATTCTCTCTTTGGCTTGTGGTGTTTGCTTATACTCCATTGTCATTAGCACATAAATTCACGAAAGAAAAAGGAACATTTGTCATAATTCTAAAGTTACCCAGTCCCTTAGCTGCTTTTAATGCTAACAAACTGGCTATAACGGGTTGCTTGTTTAAATTGTCATTCTCCAGCTTCATATAATTGTTTGACAACCCACTAAGCATTCAGGTCTATACATATTGAGCTGTCCTTTTTCTTAGCTGGGACTCCTCTGCCATCACCATCACTTATAAATAAAAGAAAATCCACTAAGATCCTTAATTTCATTAGTCTCCTTTTCCCACTAACATCACCATAGCTTTTCAAAAAAGGAAATTGCACTATGACCGTTGAAAAACTTAAGCAATAGACGTTTAATTCAAACATTGGGAGGGGTCATGTTAAGTAAAATGCGAATTTGTGTTACTCTTAGATATCTAAATACCAACAAAAGATAGAACATCTCGCTAATTGCCATGAACTAGGTGAGTTTATAGGAGTGACCACCAATATTAGCATAATGAGAAAATAGAACTAAGAGGTCATAGCCATGACATTTCATAACCAGCTACTTCTGACTTAAAAATAATAATAATAATAATAATAATAATAATAATAAAAGGTCATAACCATGATATACAACCTATCATATACTGAAAAAGATGCCTTTCCATTTAAAGTATAAATTTCACAAAACAACCATGAACTTTCGGGGGTCTTGTACGAAATCTCGCTGAACTATTAAATTAGTGAAACTACCATGAATTTTTTCACTAAAATACCATGACTAACAGCAGGTGACATGTTTTAAGCCTTTCAGCCTTCACATTAACACATGTTTAAAGAATTTTACATCTATGTACTTAATATATCCGGTATATTATGCTCTTCTCCTCTTCTATTTTCAGTGATGTTTTAAGCCTTTCAGCCTTCACATTAACACCATTATTGACAATTTTGAATGGTAGTAGTTTGATGAGGTTTTGTGCAAAATCACTCAAAGTCATGATAGTTTTGTCAATTTACCCTTACTTAAATTAACAACTATCTTATACTGGGGATTCCTTTTTTTCTTTTCCCCTTTATCTAAACTAATAAATTCTTTAACTACCTTTTCAAAAGAGAATTTTATGTATCGGAACAAATCAACATCCTACATATACACACACACACACCTACGTGGTATTAAAGGTCTATTCTACTTGAGAATATTATGCACCACTTTATGCATTAATCATATAAGCAGAAATTATTATGCATTTAAAATTCGTCACTCAATTCTTTTTCTTTTTCTCCCAAAGAATACTGAAATAAACTTTGGGGTTGTAAAAATACCTTCACCTCAAGAGCAAGTTTGAACACTCACCTTAAGAGTAGTTAAGTACTGATCCTTGGTGTTTGCTAATTTCGTGCAGCATGTTTGCTCTTCTAAGCCTTCACATATTCTTATACGGATGCAACCTGTTCATGTGGAAGAACACAAGAATCAACCACAACTTCATATTTGAGTTCTCGCCAAGCACAGCTTTAAAGCACAGGGATGCTTTTCTCATATGTACCTCTTTCATGACTACTGTTGTCGGAGCCATGGTTGTTCAACTCGTGCTGAAATCTGCAGGCTTTTCTGCAGGTCATGTTGATGCCCTTCCTGGCATTCTCTTGCTGGTAATCCCAAATCCCGTAACATCTTAAGGATTTGAGTTCTTTTCAGAAATGCAACAGTAAAGCAGATAAAAGAGCAATTATAGACAGTCTGTTGTGTGTTAAGAATGATATCCTAGTTTGTGACATGCAAAATATCAATGTGCATACTTTCTATCTATATTTTTTATCATATGATATTCAGGCATGAGTGGTTATTACCTCAATGTGCCATACAAATAACTATAAAATCTGTCACTAAACCCATATCCAACTGAACCGTAAATATGTATTAGGAGGTACTATAATGTAGAGTAAATTTCACATAATCCCCTGAAGTTTTAAGTTGTTGAAGCCTGTTTTGGACAAATTTATCCCTTATGATAGGATCAAAATATTTTAATAAGGGTAGTATAGACTGTTAACCTTCATGTTAACGCCAGTTATGACAATTTTCAATATCTCAGGGGTTTTCTCTATAATTTTCAAAGTTCAGGGAATTTTTTGAAACTGGCCTTACCCCTATAATTTGACTCCTTTAAGTGTTACCTTGAAAAAAAAGTTCCATTTGGTTAGCAACTATTCCTGTTATACTCTGCAATTTTTAACTCATTGCATCTAACTATTTGTTCTTCATGTTTCAGTTATTCATAGCAATTCTTATATGCCCATTCAATGTCCTCTACCGCTCTACCCGCTACTGTTTCCTACGAGTGTTGCGCAACATCATATTCTCTCCATTCTACAAAGTAATACACAATTACTTGAATTTTGTAATGATCCCACTTTTATCAATTCTATTTTGTAATGATCCCACTTTTATCAATTCTGAAGTGCTGAACAAGTGTTTCTCTGATGTTTTCTAGGTGTTGATGGTAGATTTCTTCATGGCAGATCAGCTTACAAGTCAGGTAAGCCCTTGTCTAATTTTTTCTAACTGTCAATTACGAAGTATTTGTTTCATTTACCGAAAGTGCTTTTGATTGTGTGAACACAGATACCTTTATTGCGACACATGGAGTTTACATCATGCTATTTTGTAGCTAGTTTGTTGAAGTCAGATCCATATGAAACTTGTACACGTAGTCAGCAGTACAAGCTCTTGGCTTATGTAATCTCCTTTCTTCCCTATTATTGGCGTGCAATGCAGGTATGTGGTTGAGTTAGCAAAAAGCTCCTCTCTCATTTCTCTAATGTTATCATGCAAAATTGTTCATCAATTTCTTATAAATTCATTTTTTTTTCTCAGAATTGGATAACTACTCACATGCCGTAACTGAATATCACTTAGCTTGTAGAAAATCTCAACTTTTTAGCTCACACAATATTTTTAGAATATTGCTAATAGTTTTACAGCTCTTGTTGCCTTAGTTTATTTTGTATGCAAAAAAAGGGGGGAAAACCTAATCTACTACTTTTTTCTTTTTACATTTTTTTTGAACCTTGGTCTCAATTTTGGTTCCGGGGTACAGACAATATAAAATAGTTTCCAGATGAACAATAATTGAAGGAAGTATCCACAAGAATACTAAATATATGACAATAATTTCGGTCAATATACATGTTTCTCTAAAATTGCACCTACAAGTTGACAGTGGTCATTTTTGGTTTTTTATCACACCTTCAACGCTTGAATGCACATTTTGCAAGCAATCCATGTACTAAATTTTCCTTCATAACTTATTCTACAATTTTCCTAGTTTTTAGTTGCCGGACATTTAGTTGTACGTATAAATGCACAAATTAATACACAAAACAACCATGTCAACATGAATATGCACACTTAAACATGAAAACATGCTAACATTTTGATAATTATACCAGTGTATCAGAAGATACATAGAGGAGGGATATGATGCCAATCACCTGGCGAATGGTGGGAAGTATGTGTCTGCCATGCTGGCAGCTGCAGCCAGATGGAAGTACGCCGTGGATCCTTCACCATTTTGGTTGGCAACTGTCATCCTTATATCGACTATGGCAACCTTGTACCAATTGTACTGGGATTTTGTCAAGGATTGGGGGCTCTTCAACCTAAACTCCAAAAATCGATGGCTTAGAGATGAGCTTATTCTGAAGAATAAAAACATTTATTATGCGTCTATTGTAAGTCACACACAAGGCCACTCATTCCAATCACTTCCTGGAACATGTTTTTATCTCAAATGAGACATTTTCTGATGAAATGCAGGTTCTCAATTTTGTTCTTCGGCTTGGATGGATAGAAACCATTTCACGCCTAAGCCTAGGTCCCCTGGAGGGTCAGTTGGTAGACTTCCTGCTTGCCTCATTGGAGATAATTCGACGAGGGCACTGGAACTTTTACAGGTATTTTCTTTTACTTTACGACTGTGATTGATAGAGTAAAAAAGCTTACTTGATCTTGACTCAAAATCTGGTTGAAAGGTTGGAGAATGAGCACCTGAACAATGTGGGCAAGTTCAGGGCAGTGAAGACAGTACCACTGCCATTCCGAGACATGGAATCAGATGGATGAGGAGGAAATTACCCTCTGAGCAATGTACATAAACGAAGGGGGTTCTGAGGAACACTGAACTGTGCCAGCTAACTGAGGGAGATACTGAGGTTTCCCTTGTAGTGTCGGGAGGCAGAGTTGTCGATTAGAAGCTCGAATGATGTCCAAGTAACCCACAAATGGGTTTCAATGAAATTCTTGAAGATTCTTCAGATTCAACATAGAGGAGATCATCACAAATTCTTCAGAATGGATCGGTTATGATCAAGATCCAGATCATTTGCACAAAACAGTTGTATTGATGGGAAGAAAATATAGTTAGGATGTGGATGATGTTTGACTCGTCGGGAGAATGTACCATTTTTGAGTCATATGCAAAAGTTGATGTATGAGTTGTAATTGCATTGGCAACAATTAGGATTTAGATTGAAGGAGATTTGAAATAATTGTAGATCAATCAAGTTCTCATGCATTTTATAATATTTTGCAGACTGTTTCGACATGTCTTCAAGAATGACTAGTACAATTAGAAAAAAGCCAAACCTTAGCTTGTTGAGAGAAGCTTATCATTTAAGAAAGAATGAAGCTGTAGCCAATAACTTGCATAGCCTTAAAGCAAAACTGCAATTCAACAGGAAGTTATTCCGGAACTGAACATAATTTTATGACATGAGTTTGTTGGTTTTGTTCTTTTGTCATGAAACTCCATAGATATTTATATTTAAAGTGAGTAATGTTTCCCTAATGATTTATAATAGTTCAAATGCATACAAATATGTGCTGTCCTTTGCCCTGTTACTTCTCAGTAAAGTAATACATAATTGACTAGAAAGAAACCCTAGCTGGTAATGTGCCTCAATTCATTAATGCTCGTGCCAACTTGATCACATAAGCTATACTAAGAATAAGATAACATAATCACCATCATAAGACCATTCTTTCCACAATAAATTATGATTTGTCTTCTCTAAGTAGGAAAAAAAAATCAAGAATACACATGAACCTCAACCTGCACATGCCAGATGTTTTGGGGCTTTATTTGGATTCTGGTGCTATAAACCAAGTCTAAGTGACAATTCTGATCTAATATCATGATTTTTTTTTTCAAGTGGAATCCAGGGCGTAGTTCTTGTTCAGAAAATGTAAGCTAGCACATTGATCATTTGATCTAGGCTGTTTGGCTAGAGATTGGATCTATGTCTACTGATCAAATTGCAGCCACCTACATTATCTGGGTACTTCTAATTTGAAGCCGTACTTGTACCCCACACGTACCCGCACCCGTACCCAACTCCTTGGAACTCATTGCATATATGCATACATATATTCGGGCATGTATTCAATTATACAATATACATGTTTTAATTTAAAACAATTGTCATACATTTTTTAGACATATATCCTACACTTCACATCCACTTCTTTAAACTCGTTGGACATAGGTCAAATTCCGAATTATGATTTTGATGAGTTGTTTGGATGTCTAGTTTAAAAACTAGTGATTTTCCAATTTATAATCCACATAATTTCCTATAAATAAATCTACATAATAAAAGAAAAATAAAAATGTTGTAGGAATTTTAATTCTCATCCTTGTTCTCATATAAATTATTAATTCCAATGTATAAATATTTATATATCCATGTCTCCATTACCCTACCTTTTACAAATTCGCTGTGTCCCATACCGGTACCGGTACCGGTACCGGTACCCTTGCAACATAGGGAGACAGTAGAGTAAAGGGTTTTTAAAATGCATATGTAGTTTGCAACTTCAAATAGTCATCGCGTATTCTTCCTGGTGGCAAATAGTCCCAATGGACTAGCTAATAGGTAAATTGGAATGCTTCAGTGCTTAATCAAATGCAAAGTAAATCTTATCATCAGTGTTGGACAAATCTCATGTAAGATTGTCTTTGTCAAAAGTTAGAGTTGTGTATGCAATGAAACCTAACTATGAACACTAACATACGTAACGATCCAATGTGATTATATAATCAAATACTGCAAGCATGTAAATCCTATTGAACAATTGTTTGCAATATGGTGGGTATGAAGTAGATTGCACCAAACTTAAGTGCAGTGTTCGTCAGAAAGCACTAGCGCTTTTATGAAAATTAACCTATTAGCTTAAAGAAGGGAAGTAATGTTTTTCTTCTTTCTTTTCTTTTCCCAGTTTCTTTCTAAGGTTCAAGTAATAAAAATAAAGTTAAGAAGATAAATCGAAATACTTAAATTAACAAGTGAGATTAGCCTATAGAGTAAAGGCCAAAAAGCAAGAGAAAAAAAGAGGCGAACTAAAACAAAAAAGATTAGGCAAACTTTATGGAGCAACTTTAAGAAAACTGTAAACTAGACAAAGTATCTTAACCAAATAAAGGAGTCAAAACTTGAGAATAGAAGTCCTTTTCGAGTATACGTTCTCCACAACCCATAGAAAAGAAAGCACAATATCAAGAAGAAAAGAAACAATAACAAGCCAATAATGATATATAGGCTCACTCTTCTCAAGGTTTTTATAAATACAGCACTCCTGACATGAAGTTTCCCATCTCAAGCTAAATCTCCAACTCTTATCAGAAATCATAGTAGATAAAAAATTCAATCAAGAAGTGTGTTATGGACAAGGGAAGAGGCTGTTGCATGACTAACGCCGCAGTTTTAGCCATCTTGGTTATTGTATGTTCTCCATCATGCAGTTTTGCTGCCACCTATATTGTTGGAGATACGCAGGGTTGGGGTTTCTCAGCTTCCTATAAGGACTGGGCCAATGGCAAGCCTTTTACTGCTGGAGACACCCTTGGTCTCTTTCTCAACTCTTTAGTTTTTATTTATCAATCTTTTTCAGTGTCTCAGAGATTTCAAAAATACCTGACACTTGACCAATTCTATGCCAACTTGCTCTTGATCACACAAAAAATGAGTGATATAAATTAACCATGCATGCTTTTCTAATGAGTGTGCCATAAAGAACATAAACTGAGTTACGTCTACAATAAAAATTGCTAATTTTATAATATTTATGTAGTAAGCCTTTTCCTTTCCTCCTTAAATGTTGCAGTTTTTAACTACCAATCCGGTGTCCATAACGTGGTACCTGTTACTGCTGCGGAGTATAGAAGTTGCAAGGCAACTGGAAAAGCATCAACCAGTGGCAATGACAAGTTCACTTTGAAGAAAGGGGCAAACTATTTCTTGTGCAGCATTCCTGGTCACTGCTCTTCAGGCATGAAGATCGAAGTAACTGGTCAGTGAGGATCAGAGATACGGCTTTCTCACAAAGGCTTTGACCATTGAATGAGAGCTTGAAAGAGAGGCCACTCTAGTTTATAGCCTGAAATAATCACCGCAGTCTGTTAATGTATCAAGCATAGTTGTAAGCCTGAAGTGCCCGTATGAAATAAAGTTGTACATAAGAATAACGAGGCTGCACTAAGTGATGTGTTATCCAACTATCATGAAATTGATAATTTGGCCTCCAAATCATAAGTTTGTATATCGTCTAGGTGAAGGGGACAGGTGTTGAAGTTGCAAATCCTAGAAAAGGGAAACCAATTACTACACCTTTCAAAGTTTAACTCAAGGACTAAAAAAAAGCAACTACTGAAATCGGCAACTTTTGCTGACCACCATGAAGTTGTAACCAAAGAAAATTATCACTATCACCAGTAATCCAAATGCATTATGGGTTTGTATCATACTTATTATTTTTGTGAAATACTTCTCCCAAGAATTATTCCTAGGAAACACATATTGGACTACCCATTAACCAAAAATGATCGTATATTCACTAATCATCAAAAGAACAACTAGGAATGCTATAGTAGACTGCCGAGCTTCTTAATTCTACTTTGTCAAGAAAATAAGCATGGCAAGAAAATCAACAAGGGTCTATGACTCTATATTAGAGTCAACAAAAGAAACGACAATAATCAATACTGCAATAGTCTAAAAATAGTATAACATGAGCTAAAATTTGATTTTTCCCATCAATGTACAAAAATATAAATTAATGGTTGCCAATAGTTCTTCGAGTTTTGTACTTTTAAGGGAAAAAATCTACATTCTTGTACAATCATTCATCTAATCAAAGAAAGAATCAACATAAAGTTGACAATGCATTAATTACCATTTACTATGTAATCACCAAGTCTTGTGATATAGAATATGCGACTGAAATCAAATCAAGCCTAATTTCGAATATAGGGATTTATTTTGGGAAAATGCTAAGTGAACAATCAATCAGTAAATTAAGAAAAAAAACAATCTTTTTAACGAAATAACGGAACTCGATTAATTACCTCAATCTTGAGAGAGGGTTTCGATCGAATTTACCGCCGGCGATAATCGAAGTTTCTGCCATTGGGTCTCGATTCTCCAGTGTGCGTGGCAACGGGTCGGGTCGGATCTGACGAGATCTGCTGTAAATAATTTGGGTATTTCGCGGGTTTTTAAAAGGGTTAATTTGACAAAACGCCCTGACTTTTGGGTGTTTTCACAATCCCATAGCCTGTGACTATCTCACATAACCACCTAAACTAGGGAGTGTCTCACTAACCCCACCCGAACTTTGAACATTTTCCACCGACCCCACCTACATGTAATCTGTAATAAAATAAAATTTTTTTGTAAGAAAAAATTCAGAATTTAGTGGAGGGGTACGTTGTTTGAAAATGACAAGTGAAAAAACTAGAATTTTTTCTCTCAATGACATCTTAGTTATTCGCAAATTACATCTAGGAGGTACAGTATAACAAGATTGTAGTTCAAGGGAGTTTTGTGAGACACTCTAAAAGCAGAGTTAGCTATGTGAGATAGACAAAGTTTAGAAAGGGTTATGTGAAAAAAAAAATCCCAAAGTTCGGCGGGCTTAAGCGAATCTATTACCCATTCAAAAAGTGTGACTCAAGCTACTAAAAATCAGCTCAATTGAAATAATAATGCTATTGTTATTGTTCATGTGATGTGGGCATGACATAGGAACCTTTTTTTAAAAAATAATTCTGATATTTCTAATTAATATTTATATTTTACAAGACGCAAAATTATGTACAACTTTCAGCATATAGATTTAATAATGTTCTATACAAAATATATGTTGCTAGTCATGAATTTAATAAACTAATTGATCTAGCTCAAAATAACATTTGAGCTCACTCGCTCACAATATCATACCCATATAATAATATTGTATAATAAATCTTTAACATAATTGGAATTTTTAATAGGTCTCCTTATTTAATTTCAATAATTTGTTGGACTGGTTTCAGATATTAAAGATCTAAGGGACTGAATTGAAAAATATGGTTTCACCTTAGATCCGACCCGAGCCGTTCCTACCTCCAAAATCCAATGATCCCAAAGAAGGCGGCAAAAGTTGGGATCTTTCGCTAAAACTTCGAATCTCGCCAGCAGTAAATTCGGCCGGATCTAAAACTCTAGTTCAAGATTCAGGTGAAGAATCGAGTTCCATTATTTAGTTAATAATATTTGTTTTCCCTCAATTTATTAATTGTTTATTCAATTAGCAATTTGCCTGAACGAAGCCCTAGTTCAAAATTAGGGTTGATAAAATTTCAGTCGAATATTCTGTATCATGAGATTTAGTGATCAATTAGTTAATGAGTATGCTTATTTAGTCAGAATTTCGCCCAAACAAAAATAAATCAAGACAAACTAAATTCAAGACAAACTAAGGCATTATCATTTGTTAATTTGGTCATTAATTTTGTCAGTAAAGAAAAACTCAGAACTTCAAGAAACTGAACCATTTTTGCATACATAACAAATTGTTGAAAATTTCAAAATTTAGCTCACCGGATGCTATTATTAGACTATTACTAACTGTCATTTCTATTGTTGACTCTAAAGTAGACCCTTTTGTTGATTCTCTTGCCATGCTTAACATTTGGTAAGCGAGAAATAAGAAATTTGTATACAATGTATGGTAAAGACTTTGCTATATATAGCAAGATTATAGAGAGATTTCTTCTAAAAATACAAAGAGTACAAACTTTGAATTGACGTGAGTGAATCTAGCCTATCTTTTTGGGAGATCGCTCTCCCCTAACAACGAGTCCATAGAACACTCATAATCTCGGCAAAGATGCAACCATTTTTGAAATGGAGGAGGATGTATCAAAATATGCGCACAGTCCAGCCCATCTCGCCGTGGCCCAACGTGACCATGTGGCCCTCCGCCGACTCATCTCGACCCTCCCCCGCCTCTCAAAAGCAGATGAGGTCACCACGGAGGAAGAATCCATCGTCAGCGAACGCATCGCCGAAGCGGTCTCCGCCGTCATCGACCGTCGTGACGTCCCCAACCGCGAAACACCCCTCCACCTCGCCGTCCGCCTCCGCGACCCGACATCGGTCGAGATCTTGATGTCTGCTGGCGCAAGCGGGTTTCGTCAGAATGCCAATGGCTGGTCTGCCTTCGATGAAGCCATCTGGACTAGCCAGTGGGCAATAGCGATGATAATCAAATGCCATTCTGATCCTCTTTCTCAGGCCAAATTGTGTCGTAGATTTCCAAGAATTGTAGCATCAATTTCTAGAATTAGGGATTTTTACATGGAGATTACATTTCATTTCGAGAGTTCGGTGATACCATTTGTAGGAAGGATTTTCCCGTCTGATACTTATCGGATTTGGAAACGGGGTTCGAATATCAGGTTAGATATGACTTTTGCCGGGTATGATGGGTTTCGGATCAAGAGAACCGACCAATCATTTCTCTTTCTAGGGAAAGGGAAAGGACCCGAAGTGCATCCAGGTTCATTACTTGTTCTTGAACATAAAAAGAAGGAGATTAGTATTGCTTTGAAAGGACCAACAGCTCGAGGAAGTAAACCAGTAGTGGTCGAGGAGAATGCTCGTAAGGTTGCTGTAATGTCTCAGTATATATCAACGGGCAAGATTGATGTTCAAGAGGCTGAATTGGTTCCTCACTTGAATTGGAGAAGACAAGAGAGGACTGAGATGGTTGGAAGTTGGAAGGGAAAAGTGTATGATATGCGTAATGTGACAGTGAATATGAAGGCTAGGACGGTTCCCATTAAAGTGGCCCATGAGGAGTTACTTATGGATCATAAAGAAGATGGGTTGGATGATGTGATGACAATGGAGGAGAGGAAGCAGTTTGAGGCTGCTCTTAAGATGGGATTGGAGGGCAACGATGAAGACTTCGACAATGTGGAGGATAGTTCTAAGGAGAAGAAGAGTCGGTCTGGTGGGAATAATAAAAAGGCGTCAAAGGCTATTGGAGAGAAGCACAATGGGAGTGTTAAATCTAAAAAGGGTAAGGAGGAGCTAATAGATGGTAAGAAACATAAGGAGAAAAACTCCGAGAAGAAGAAGAAGAAGAATGGAGTCATGGACGATTCTAGTAAAGATAAAGGCGATGGCCTGAACATAGGGGTGACACCCGTTTTGTGGTTAACCCCTGACTTCCCTTTGAAAATAGATGAGCTTCTTCCGCTGCTTGATGTTTTGGTGAATAAAGTCAAGGCTATGAGGAGGCTCAGAGAGCTTTTGGCAGCGAAGCTACCTCAAGGCACATTTCCTGTCAAGGTAATTCATATATGCTATTCTTTCTGGTTTCTTCCCGCCCTTTTTCAGGTTTCATGTTCTAAATATTATAGTTTGGTTGATGGTTACATTGTATGATATACTAGAAAACTATTATGCTACATCCTCCATAGATTGGTTATGTAAAACCTCTAAATTTTAGTTCAAGAGGAATTTTTCAAGTTTGATAAACATAGTTATATGCAGTTTATACTCAATAGCTTTAAGTCTCAAATTATTTTTCCTGGCTGAGCAAGAGAACTGAAACTATGTTGATACCAGGCCATTTTAATTCCCTATTCCAGATATGTTAGTAGAAATGGAGGTATACTGATGTAAAGTTTTGATGCATAAAGAAACTAGGAACATACCTTCTTCTTGGTTGGGAATCAACTCCTCTAATCCGCAGAAGATCAATTAGTTTCACATGTAGAAGTTTGTAAAACCCCCCGACTTTCCCATGCTTTGTGGTGCAAAATATGTATTCCTCCTTCCCTCATTTTACGAGTAAGGTTACCAGAATTTCGTATGATTCTATCAGCTATTAACCAAAACCAATTTCTATTAGCATGTTACTTAGTCTTCAGAAAATAGATAAGCACCAAACTTCAAAATGTATTAGTTTGCGATATATGACTATTTCACATAGTTCTATAACCAAAAGAAAAGAATATTGTTTCAGATTGTTACCAATTTTGTCTCACATTAGCAACCTGACAACAACATTTTAATTCCTCAAATATCCAGGCCATGGTAATCTTATTTTTACATCTGGATTCAGTTGGTTCAGTTGCTTGTCATCATTCTTTATTCTTAAACACTAGTGGGTGCTTTGCGAATACATGAAATAGAAATGTTAACTGTTAGCATAACCGTAACTATCAAGCCAATTCCTATGTATTCTGGGTTTTTTGTTCATATATCCCTCTTCTACATCTAACCTCAACTTAGGATATGAATCCCTTCTATCAAACCGTGTATAAATCCATCGCTGGGCTTGTTGAAACTTTCAAAACCATCAAGCCAACGTATTGTTTTAGAGTTTGGGGTTTTTTAATACGAAACCATGTAGTGGTTTTTACGGGGAACCGCCATGATGTTTTCGGTTTTTGCAAAACTACCATGATAATATGAACTGTTACTAAAGTGCCACAACCTCATAGTTTCCATCCATATTCCGTTAAATAAAACTAGGATTTTTCATATGAAACCGCCATAAAATATGGTGATTTTTCAGAGAGCCACCATAAAATATGGTGGTTTTCATAAAATGATATGATAACAAAGCGACACTAAGTCGTAATTTCCATCCATATATTCTGTTAAGTAAAAATATAAATGACATAAAAACCCATCATGTTCAGGAAAAATAAACATCGCATCGGGTGAATAGGTGAGCATTTGGTTGGAATTAATTTTCTTGAGGAAGTTGACTAATATTTGGAGGAAGTAAGATGTTTTATTGGGAGATAATAATAAAGATAGGTGAATCCCACAATGAGGGTAATTTAGGGATTTAACATAATATTTTAACAGAAATGGAGGTATACTGATGTAAAGTTTTGATGCATAAAGAAAATAGGAACATACCTTCTTCTTGGTTGGGAATCAACTCCTCTAATCCATGAAGATCAGTTAGTTTCACATGTAGAAGTTTGTAAAACCCCCCGACTTTCCCATGCTTTGTGGTGCAAAATATGTATTCCCCCTTCCCTCATTTTACGAGTAAGGTTACCGGAATTTCGTATGATTCTATCAGCTATTAACCAAAACCAATTTCTATTAGCATGTTAATTAGTCTTCAGAAAATAGATAAGCACCAAACTTCAAAATGTATTAGTTTGCGATATATGACTATTTCACATAGTTCTATAACCAAAAGAAAAGAATATTGTTTCAGATTGTTACCAATTTTGTCTCACATTAGCAACCTGACAACAACATCTTAATTCCTCAAATATCCAGGCCATGGTAATCTTATTTTTACATCTGGATTCAGTTGGTTCAGTTGCTTGCCATCATTCTTTATTCTTAAACACTAGTGGGTGCTTTGCGAATACATGAAATAGAAATGTTAACTGTTAGCATAACCGTAACTATCAAGCCAATTCCTATGTATTCTGGGTTTTTTGTTCATATATCCCTCTTCTACATCTAACCTCAACTTAGGATATGAATCCCTTCTATCAAACCGTGTATAAATCCATCGCTGGGCTTGTTGAAACTTTCAAAACCATCAAGCCAACGTATTGTTTTAGAGTTTGGGGTTTTTTAATACGAAACCATGTAGTGGTTTTTACGGGGAACCGCCATGATGTTTTCGGTTTTTGCAAAACTACCATGATAATATGAACTGTTACTAAAGTGCCACAACCTCATAATTTCCATCCATATTCCGTTAAATAAAACTAGGATTTTTCATATGAAACCGCCATAAAATATGGTGATTTTTCAGAGAGCCACCATAAAATATGGTGGTTTTCATAAAATGATATGATAACAAAGCGACACTAAGTCGTAATTTCCATCCATATATTCTGTTAAGTAAAAATATAAATGACATAAAAACCCATCATGTTCAGGAAAAATAAACATCGCATCGGGTGAATAGGTGAGCATTTGGTTGGAATTAATTTTCTTGAGGAAGTTGACTAATATTTGGAGGGAAGTAAGATGTTTTATTGGGAGATAATAATAAAAGATAGGTGAATCCCACAATGAGGGTAATTTAGGGATTTAACATAATATTTTAACAGAACATGGATGGAACCTGTGACTTGATGACTGTTTGTTAACAATGCATACTATCATGGTGGTTTTATGAAAACTAAAAACTTCGTGGTGGTTCCCTGGAAAACCACTGTAGTTTATGCTGGTGTCCGATAAAAAATCATAATACTTAACTGAATATGGATGAGAATTATGGGTTGGTAACACTTTGGTAACTGTGCATATTATCATGGTGGTTTTACGAAAACTAAAAATTTGGCAGTGGTTTCCCTGAAGCCCTTTATATTTTATGGTGGTTTCATATTAAAAAACCCAAGATTTTTTGATCATTTAACCCTTTGCCTGCTTCATACTGTTAGCTTAGCTCTCACTCTAGATGTCCTTTCTAGTAAAGCACTTGTTCAAGAACGACTTAAACATTTGCTTGAAGAAACCTCTGGCGAGAAAGAACTGTCTGTGGGAGTATTTTGATGGGAATAAAAGGGAGTCAAGAGTTTGAATAGTACAGGTGAAGATAAAGAAAATAGTAGTAGTTTGATTACAGTAGAGTATACTAGAGAATGAAAGACTAGAGAAGCAGAATGAACTCTAAATAAGTTGGCTTCTCCTTTTGATTATTGACATTGCATCTATCCTAGAAACGGTTCCTATTAGCTCCTTGTTCTTATGTAATACGTCCAAGATCCTATATCGTTTTCCTAGTTTACAGTATTTGTTTATTGTTTATTGGACTACACACATTAGCATGCATAAAATGGAAATTGCACAGATAATTAGCCCAAACAAAAATGACAGAACGCCTTTTTTTGGGTTAATTGAGGATATACCCTCTGTAGTATCGCCCAATTGCGAATAGACCCCTACAGTTTTATTGTTGCAGATAGACCCCTGAGTGATTTTTTTACTCTTTATCCTCACGCCGTCTATTTGTCAAAAAAAAACCAATTTTATCTTTCTCTGGGGGGTAAAAGAGTTAAAAAAAATTCACTGCAGGGGCTCTATCTGCAAAAATAGAACTACAGAGGGTCTATCCGCAATTAAGCTTTATTAGCTTACTAAAGCTTTATTCATTATCCATCCTTCACAGGTAGCCATTCCCTTGCATACTCCTATTGTTCGAATCGTCATCACCTTCACAAAATTCGAAGAGTTCTCAGTGGACAGTAAAGCAAAAGACACCAAACCATCTGGTTCATGGTATTCATGGGCAAGAGGCCAATCCATCAGTAGCTCGAAAGATGAGACCGATCCTTTCTCTATACCACAAGACTACACTTGGATTGATGCCAATGAAAGGAAAACAAGAAAGAAGGCCAACAAGGTCAAGAGCGAGCAAAATGAGGTAAAAATAAAAAGTAGGCAACAAGAAATACTGAATGCCTACAACTCATGGATGGCGTCGAGGAGTAAAGTTACGCAGTAATTCCTGATGATTTTGTAGTTTGTAGTATTGATGATGGCACACATTTCAAATTTGGTTTATTTGTTTTTGTGTTTCATTTGTTTAGTGGGTTTGTTGTTGTGGTTTGCAGTTGTTTCTCCACTGTCGTATGAAATTGATGTTTGTAACCAATTTGTAATGTGGAGTTGGAAAAGGAGATTAGCTTATTTATCCCATTTTCTCAACATTCAGATTTTTATTATTTTTATTTTTTAGTATTGGCTTACATATAGATCAGATATTGTAGGTTCTTTCGAGTGTTCTGTGAATGATTATTTGATGAAGTAAATGTAATTCAAACAAACAGAGTGAGAGCAGCTACCAATTTATTCACGAAACGTCCCAGATTACTAAAGTAAACCTAAACTATTTTTTGGTGCATGCACTGCATGCATGATACATGAACATGAGTTTTTTGTGTTGCATGTAATACGTGCATGACCTATGAACAGGGTGTGCTGAATGTGGGAATTTTTTTTGTTTAAGATTTATTACCTTTGGCGCCCCCATGTTTAACCCTTTTTTCACTTTGATACCCCTTGACACTAAAGGTTTCAAATCTTATGTTACTTTGATATTCCTATTCATATTTGGTTAGATTTTCTTTTAAATTTAAATCATGTGCTCAGCAAGTGAAAATCTCGTTCACTTCTATTGGGAACTTTTGGTAGTTGGGCCTAGCAAGTAGCAACGGGGTAAAATGGACCTAAATAAAATACAAACTTAGCATAAAATCTAACAAAATCTGGACAAATATATCAAATTGAAATGAAATTATAAATAATCCCTTTTTTCTCCATCATCCCCCTTAACCTCAATAAATTTGCGAATTGCACACTGTGGGGGTTTGTTTTGCAAAAGAACTAATTAAAAAAGGATTTTTTCCCCCTTCTTTATTGGCTTGAGGAGGTGCGTTTTCACCTCTTTGGGGCTCACGCGGTAAAAGCTTTTACCCTTAGTGTTTAGTGGGAAAAACAAAGATATGAGGGCTTTCGTAGGGAATAGTCCAAAGTATTTGGGGGTTTATGAAGTTTACCCAAATGCTAATATGCACCTCCACAAAAATTCCCACTCTATAATTTTCCTTGGTCTTCTTTCGATGATTGTGGAAGCCTCACGAGCACAAATACGTGGCTGATACGCTCCCTGCTCAATAAACCTCCTCCCTTTTTAATTTGCATCACAAAATCGCTGCCCAAACTGTAATTTTCCCAGATTCTAAAGCCCAATTCCAAATCCAATGGCGGCTGCTGCTTCCTCCTCTTCTCTTCTACCTCCTTCGTCTCTCCACTCTCGCTCTCGTCATCACCATAACCGCCCATTTATCAAATTGAACCAATTTCGATCAGAATTTGGGAGGAATCAGCTGACCCATAAGAGGAATAAGGGTCTAATTGGTAGAGCGTCGGCGCTCGAGGAATCCCCGGCTTTCGATCCACTGCCGAGTACTCAGGGCCCTGATCCTGAGCTCGTTGCAGCGCTGAAGCTCAAGTTGCTTGTAAGTTTCTTGAATTTTTTGTCAGCTGAAATTTTGGGATGGCATGCAATGTGTTTGTATAAATGCCCATGTGAAAATTATGGCTCTTTCTAAGAATTTCAGTTATTTAACAGGGCATATTGATAATGCCCAATTTTGTAAATTCCCATTCTTCATGTAATTCCATTCATCCAGTCTTAACTGTTGGGACAAACCCAGGGCCCAATAGAGCAGGATCGCAGCTAAAGTATTGCAGAAGTAATAAAAAACACACAGATTTATGTGGAAAACCACCTCAAGAAATTGGGGTAAAAAACCACGGGCACAGATAGAAGAATTCACTATGAGAAAAAATTTAGGAGGATTACAATCTCTCTTTATAAGGAGATACTCTCGCCATTTTTTTTTCTCTCTAGCTCTCTCTTTCTTATCTCTCTTAATTGGAGACTGAGATTCGGGATTTTGGGATGATTTGAACTTAGCACGGGGGCTATTTATAGGCTGCGTTTGTGGTAGGTGAAACTTGTTGCTCACGATGTTGCTTCTGATGGCGGTTGGTGAGTCTGCGATTGGTGAGCCTTTGTAGCAAATCGCGACTCTTGTAGCAATGCGGCTTTTCTAACAATCTCCCACTTGAAGATTTGATTGAGTATCAATCATATCTTCACACCATTCTTTCTATCTTGCCATCTTCATATTGCTCACGTCTCCGTCAGACCAGAAAAGGATCTACACCAAATAAACTTGTCAGTATTGATTGCTTTTGTCAAAAAATCTGCTAGGTTGTCTTTGGTGTGAATTTTCTGCATATCCACGGTTCCTTCCTCCACTTTCTCACGAGCGAAGTGGTGCCGAACTTCGAATGTGTTTGGTCTTTGAATGAAAGGCTGGATTTCTTGCCAAATGCAAAGCACTCTGATTGACTGTCACAAAATAGAGAAATCTTTTTTCGTTCATGGCCGAGTTCCTCCAGAACCATCTTCAACCATATCGCCTCTTTACTAGCTTGTGTAGGCTGCTACATATTCTCGCTTCGTTGTTGAAGTAGCCACAACCGGCGCAATTTTGAAACCCGACTTACGGCTCGCCCGGCAAGTGCAAACACATAGCTTTGTGGTGGATTTGCTATTATCACGATCACCGCATAATCGGAATCAACATATCCACCGACAATAAAATCGGATCCCCATAACATAATGCAACATCGAGGTGCCCTTAATGTATCTTAGGACCCTCTTTCTGACATTCAATGCTCTCTACCAGATTCGTCATGTATCGACTAACCACTCCCATGCTAGTGCAATGTGCGGTCTTGTACAAATCATCGCGAACATCAAACTTCCCATCTGGCGATGCATACGATTTTCGAGACATCTCCATCCTCTCTTCTTCCTTTGCTAGGACACATATTTGAGGATAATTTAAAATTAATAGGAAGTGGGGTAGAATTGGCTTACAATCTTGCATGTTGAAGCGTCGCAAGATTTTCTTCAAATAATTCTTCCGAGAAAGCCAAATCTTTCTATTATTTACGTCTCGGTAAATTTGCATCCCTAGAATCTTGTTTTGGGATCCTAAATCCTTCATTTCAAATTCCTAGCCATTGAGCCTTCAATTCTTTGATATGATCTTTGTTGGGGCTGCAACCAACATGTCGTCAACATACAACAACAAAATAACAAAGTTATTTTCGCCAAACCTCTTGAAATATGCACAAGGGTGCGAATTGAGTGCATTTGTATCCAAGGCTCATGATGAATGAATCAAATCTCTTGTACCAACACCTTGGCGCTGTTTTAGACCGTCTGATTTGTTTAGCACGCAAACCAAGTTTTCTTTTCTTTTTCTTCAAAACCTTCGGTTGGAGCATATAAATTTCTTCTTCAAGATCTCCATGAAGAAATGTTGTTTTACATCTAAGCTGTTCTAGATTTAAGTCAAATCTGGTAGCTCATCGCCGGGACTATTCGAGCTGTTGTAAGTCGAACTACTGAGGAGAAAATATTTCATTAAAGTCAATACCTTCTTTCGAGCATATCCTTTGACCACCAATCTAGCGATATCGCTCCACTTGATCATCGCCATTTCGCGATCTTGTAGACCCATTTGTTTCCAATGGTCTTCCTTCCTTGTGGTAGCGTCACAAGTTCCCAAGTTTTATTCTTATAGAGAGCTTCAATTTCTTTACGCATTGCTACCATCCACAAAGATGCGTGCGTGTTGTTCTGACTTCATGGAAAGTTGATGGCTCTCCATCCTCTGTTAGAAGACGGTATGCAACATTACTCTCGTAATATACTCCAGAGTGTGGTGGTCTTCTCTCACGAGTTGACCTTGAACTTCGGATCCTCGGCCGACCGGTTCTTGTACATCATTCTCGGTCTTTGCTTGAAGAATCTTGATCATTTTCCACCGAATATCTGATCTCGAGTCCTTCCTTTGCTTCCTTTCTCTTCTCTTTGCGGTTGGTTCTCTACAAAGATACATCTTTCTTGATGATAACCTTGCGGGTAGTGGGATCCCAGCGATACCTTTACTCCATCGGCATACCCTAAGAATATACATTTTCGGATTTTGAATCCGGCTTTGTAATTTCTTGGCGTTGTACATTACGTACTTGGACTTCCAAATATATGGAGGTTGAAATAATCGGTGGCTTGCGGAACCATCTCCATCGGTGTCTTCAAGCGTATTGCGGTTGATGGAGATCGATTCACCACATAACGGTTTTCTTGCCCGCCCAAAGACTTTATCAGTTGCGGTTGCCAACATTGCTCGGTTCTTTCCAACGAGTTACGTTCATCCGCTCGCTACTCCATTTTGTTGTGGAGTATACTGCATCAATTGTCTTTTGATGCCTTCTTGCTTGCGAATCGAGAAATTCACCGTCTGTATTCTCCTCCATTATCTAACCTCAAGCACTTGATCTTCTTGTCGATTCAAGCTTGACTCGCTTTGTAGGCTTTAAAGGCCGAGAACACATCCGCCTTCTTCTTGATAGGGTACACCCAACATCTCCGGAGTAATCGTCAATAAAGGATACAATACTTCGCACCTCCATGGATGTAACCGTGCTTGCCATACATCGAATGAACCCGTTCGAATAGCATTGCTTCTAGAACTTCGATGTGTTGAACTTTAGCCAATGCTGCTTGCTCGTAACACAATGCTCACAAAACGAAAGAGCTACCGATTTGAGCCCAGGAAGCAGGTTCTGATCGGAGAGAATCTTCAAACCTCGTTCTGATATGTGGCCTAGTTTACGGTGCCACATCATGGTTTCTTCTTCTCCACGGCTGGTTGATGCCACACATGAATCAGCTTCCTGCAGAGTCTCTCCCTTGAGCATGTACAGATTTGCAGCTATCTTCTCTCCTTTGATCACCACAAGCGCCCCTCTAACAATCTTCATGATCCCATTTTCTATATGGGTCTTGCATCCCAGTTCATCTAATTGTCCCAAAGACAATAGATTCTTCTTCTGGCTCTTCACATGTCGTACATCTTGAATGGTGCGGGTTGTACCATCAAACATTTTGATTTTGACAGTACCAATACCAGAAATCTCCAAGGCATGATCATTTCCCATGAATACAGAACCCCCTGAGATAGGTTCATATTTGTGAAACCATTCCCTCCGGGAGGTCATGTGCCAAGAAGCTGCTGAATCTAGAAGCCAGACACATCAGCAAACCTCTTCCTGCCTTCATCAACGATGTTTGCTCCATCGTATAAGATTTCACCATCGTCGATGTCGCGACAACACATCCTTGAGATGTTGATGGCTCACGAGACTTTTTGTCATCACTCTTCTTGTTGTGCCAATATTCCGACTTGACGTGCCCCTTCTTGCCACAGTTGTAGCATTTGATATGCTTCTTACTCCTTGACCGATCTACCACGAGCATGACTCCCACGGAGCTGGTTCCATTGATCTTCCTCTCGTCACCGATAAGGCCTCCGCTGTCGCGAACTTGCCGCCTATCTTCTTTGTTTTTCGCGATTTTCTTCCTCTAGAACGGTGGTGCCGTCATCGAAAACTAGCTTCTCCAAGGGCGTTATTTGTGAGGTTGATGATGAGTTGATCATACAGTCGTAGACTCGAAGTAGAAGCTCCGCACGTTCATTCACGATTGTATGCCCCAATGTTGTGGTGGGAGAACAATGTGTTTAGGGTGTTGATATGGTCGGTCATCGATGTAGATTCGCCATTCGGAGAGTGTAAAGTCTTCTTTTAAGAAGATTTTATTGTGCAAGGACTTAGCCTCATATAGCTTTGTTAGAGTATCCCGGATCTCCTTTCTTCTTCTTCTCTTCTGCCAGCTGACACCGTCGGCTAATGCCGGATGGAGATTTGCAATAGCATTCCGTCTATCTCGTTCCACTTCTTATCATCGTGATGTCTGGCGGCCTTTCACCGATGGCGCTAGGCAATTATCTTTTCTCAAGATAGCCTTTATCTTCAACTTCCAGCGAGAAATTACTCCGTTGAATTTCTCGAACTTTGCGCCATTGCTTCTATCACGAACGGTAACTCCTTACTATTTCCGTGAACAATACCGTATTTATGAGCGATATCCGTATTTGTGAATAGTAAACGTATTGTGAATAGTAAACGTATTGTGAATAGTAAACGTATTGTGAATAGTGCAGTATTTGTGAACGATCGCAGTACTTCGTGAATAGTGCCCGTACCTTCGGAGAGTAAATGATATCTAGCTTATTTTACGATGTGAAGGATCCACCTTTGGTCGCCATGAGCATACGATAAGGCGATATAAATACCTAAGTCAGGCTCTGATACCACTTGTTGCGACAAACCCAGGGCCCAATAGAGCAGGATCGCAGCTAAAGTATTGCAGAAGTAATAAAGAACACACAGATTTATGTGAAAAACCACCTCAAGAAATTGGGGTAAAAAATCACGGGCACAGATAGAAGAATTCACTATGAGGAAAAATTTAGGAGGATTACAATCTCTCTTTATAAGGAGATACTCTCGCTATTTTTTTTCCTCTAGCTCTCTCTTTCTTATCTCTCTTAATTGGAGACTGAGATTCAGGATTTTGGGATGATTTGAACTTAGCACGGGGGCTATTTATACCGCTTTAAGGTAGGTGTTAACAGCATACAGATTTGCTTTAAGGTTGCTACAAAGAGTCTGGTGAGTCTCGATTTGTAGCACTGTGAGCAATTTCTACATCAGTAGCAAATGCGCTACCAGAGCAATTATGGCTTTTCTAACGTTAACCAGTTACCTGTAGTATCCGGGTACTCATGGTAGCATATAAATAATTGATACTACTCCTTAGTTATGTAAATATCCTTCTTAATGCAATCCAATTTGATAGAATTGCTCGTCAATTTCGCCTGACTTTTCTCATATCAAGTGCCATATTAATTTAGGAGAAATTATCTAGTGCACCATGTTTAGTGGATAGCAGGTCATCCAGGAGTTGTCTGTCCTTGTTAGTATAAAAGAGATTGGGATCGGTATACTGTCATTCATGGTTTTATCTTGGAACACCATTTGTTCAGTGGACAAATAGTTTTTCCCAATTTTGGTTTTGTTTGTGCAATAAATGATGATGTGATAGAAGTATCGTAAGTTGTTGAGGATATCAACACATCCTATATAATGTTGAATATCACAGGATATTCTGTAGGAGAGTCTGCTTTTCTCTTTCCTAATCTCCCTGTATTGCCCATGTTCGAAGGCAAATAAGCAATTGGGTTGAGATGTAAGTATTTCAAATGTACTGCGATATCCGTGGCGACTAGTAATGTGTCACAGTGTCATTATTTGACATCCTCAAGCAATGGACTCTTTTCTCCTACATGCACATCTTAACATCGTTATTGAACTGACAAATGGCTTAAGATTCTGTTGATATATAAGGTCTACATATAGTTTCCTTATAAGTTTGTGTTTATTTTGTGATCCTCTGTGTAGATAAGACATGAAGATTGTTTCATCTTAAAGCAAATTTGAGATGGCCTAATTGTATTTAGATTTTTTGAGTGAGATTATGTGTAGGTAGTGGGGCATCCCATGATGGGCACGCCATACATTAGTGACAGTTGCATGCCACTAAAGGAAAACTACACAGACTGTCCCCAACACACACACACCGCGTATTTGTTTAAAAGAAGGAAAGTAAGAAGTCTTATACTTTATATTGCATGGAAGGGGTTACTGGTATGGTTGCTTGTGCAGGACTCGGCAAATTTATAAAAGGTAGAGCACAAGGACACGACTTTTTACATATCATACTCCCTTTAAAAGCACGAGTTCGGGAAAATCTTTCCATGGTCAATATTACCCCCGATTAGTCTCTAAATTATCATGTCTTCAATTTAATGAGTTTTATTATGTGAGCGTATCCTAAATATAAATTATGAGCCAATAAATTAATATTGCAATTTATGGATCAAATTCTATTTTGATCGGCCATAATACTTAAAGATATGAAATCATCTGTACACTAGCATATCATAGGATAACTTGGTTAACTTAGCAGAGATATGAAACCATTTTTTCTAAAAGAGAACAGAAAATTCTGTTTTAATTGGCCATAAAACTTAATTAAAGATATGAAATTATCTATGCAGCTAGCATATCATAGGATAACTTGGTCAACTTAGTAGAGATATGAAACCATCTTTTATAAAAAGAGAACAGAAATAGTTTGTAGGTACCATATTTTGCTCAGGAGCACATACATATTTTATAAAATTGATAGTAGGTATGAGACCATCCTCTATAAAAAGAGAACAGAGGAAAATAGTTAGTAGATAACATATTTTATATAACCAAAGATGGTTTTATAAATGATAACATATTTTGGTCACAATTTGTTATAACGTGAATCTCAAATTTGGGATAATTAACATATAAAAATTAAAATAAATATTAAGTTCCTTAATCATTACTATTTAATATACATATTCAAATTTGTGAGATATTTTGCTGTATCTCAAAATATTATCCTTTTATACCCCTGCTCAAGTTAAGTGGTATATATTCGTTCACCTTATAAAGAGAACAGAGAAGTAACAGATAATATGGGAAGAGGAGGAGGAGGACGACCCTTTAATCTATTAGGTAAATATTTTGTTGAAGCAATATCAATTCTAAATATTTCCGTCCAAATTCTTCTATTTTTATCACCCCACTTCTCTAAAACATTTTATTTACAGAACAATTAACCCTAGACTCCTCTGTTTCTTCCTTCAGACTCCAAATGTCTCATCGCCTTCACGAATCAGAACTCATCTCATGCTTCTCGGGTCCTATCAGAACCCCCTTGAGCAAAAAGATGCAATATTAAGGTGTTTATTGCAAAATTTTATTTGGGTTTGTAAATTTTGTCTTTGTTATTAATGGATTTTTTGTAAATTTATGCATAAGTTTTTTAGCACAAGTTTGTGCTTATCAGGGCACAACTTTTTACTAAGGCTTATTGTTCCTCTTTTTTCTCTCTGTTTATTTGTTTTACTTCTTCTGATTTTTTTCTCGCTTCAATCAAAAATAGTCTTTTAATTGTCTGTTTAGATTGATGTTTATCATAGTTATTTATATTGACATATAATCATCCTATTTATTTTGCATGTATATAATCAGTTATTTGTAGTAGGACCTTTTTCATGGTATGATAACATTGCCTTTCACCAAAGTAAGGATCAAGGTGTGAAACAGTGGTTCAGAACCCACATTAGTTATTTCCCCTCCGATTGACATATTAGTTTGCTTCAATTGTAAAGAAGCATGAGTTAAGGATAACTAAAACTTAATTTTCGATGTGCAAGATAGATAGGACCGAGTGAGTGTCTATATAAGAAAGCAAATGTTGGTATAGTCTGACTCTTGGTGCATATAAAGCCAGACATATTCTATTTGGAAATTGACTATTTCATATAATCATATATATATCCAGTTTATTCACATGATATATGGTCTAACAAGTAAAATGGATGAGAGCATGCATGAATAGGGAATAGCTCATGTTCAGTTTTATTTGGTTAATAGGAATCTAAAAGGAGATCTGATGTTGTTTCAATATCGTAACATGCACCAGTAATTATGATACAATATTGTGTTTATAGATATTGCAGAATTGAAGTTAGAAGGCAAGTTTCTAATATTTCTACATTTAATTTCGGATAAACCACATGGTCTTTCTCTTAACTTTTGCTGCTATTCTGATTCATAGTCTTCTACATGAATATTCAAGTACACTCTCTATTTTTGGTAAAATAAATGCTGATCAGCTTATTTTATTTTCTTTTCCCCATGTGATCCATGCATCTATCTGACTACAAAATGGTAATTTCATCAACATTGTATAGTTGTACCTCCTTATAAATAATTAGGTCAACGAGCATGTCTTAATTTTTCAGCTTCACCGCTATCACTCCCCATTTATAAATTTTTAAATAAAACCTTGAGAATTTCAAACCTACAGTACATTTAAGATATATAGAAATTACAAATAACCCCATAAACAATTTATAATTTAAAGAAAATACCCTAAAAGTTTTAAAAATGATATAAATTTCCTTAAAATTTATTAAAAATCCTGAGAATTTCAAACCTAAGAATACATTAGAAATATAAGAATTATAAATATCTCCTAAATAATTTTTAATTTGTAGAAAATACCCTAAAACTCAATTTTTAAAAAATCGTCAAAATTGCAAATGCCTACATGTTTAAACAATAACAAAAACTCCCTCACAAAATAGAAATTCAAAAACATCCTAAAATTTCAAGTCACACAGGAAACTAAAAATATAAGAATTTCAAGCAGCCCTAAAGAATTTATAATTTGTGGAAAGCACCCTAACAATTTCAAAAATTATAAAAACAACTTGAAAATTCAAAATTCTAAAATAACCATGAGACTTATATATCCGACAAGACACTAACAATATGGGAAGTACAAATACACACAAATAATTTACAATTTGCATAAAATATCATAATAGTTTCAAAATTGCATAAAACACCCTCAAAATTAAAAATTTATAAGAAACCCTGAGAATTTCAAATCCTTAATATTCAAAAATATTTTAAAAATGGTGAGAACTTCAAACCTAATAGTACACTAAGAATATAGGAGTTACAAATAGAAACATAAATAATTTCTAATTTGTGGATAACACCTTGAAAGTTTCCAAAATTATAAAATCAAAATATTCAACAAATTTCTAAAGAACTTACAATTTGTAGAGAACACCATGAAAATCTTCAAAATTGCAAAAAGACCATCAAATTTTAAATTTTGAAAAAACTCTTGAGAATTTCAAACCTAACAATTACAATGAAAAATGAGAATAAAATAGACCCATAAATAATTTGTAAATTGCATAAAACAACATAAAAGTTTTAAAATTGCAAAACCCCTCATAATTGAAAATTGAAAAAGCATGAGAATTTCAAACCTTCAACAACAATACATTGTAAATAGTTAAAAATAGACTCATAAATAGTTTATAATTTGCATGAAACACCCTAAACATCTCAAAATTGGAAAAAAGTCAAAATTGAAAATCAACAAAAGCTGTAAGAATTTTAATCCCTCAAAATTCAAAATTTTTTTAAAACCCCGAGAATTTCAAACCTAGCAATACATTGAATATATAGGAATTATAAATAGTCCCCTAAATAATTTTTAATTTGTAGAAAATACACTAAAAATTTACAAATGGCAAGAAAACCCTATAACTTAAAAATTATTTAAAAATTGTGAATTTCAAACCTAGCAATACATTGAATATATAGGAATTATAAATAGTCCCCTAAATAATTTTTAATTTCTAGAAAATACCAAAGTTTCAAAATGCAAAATAACCCTAAAGTTAGTAAATCCTAATTTTTAAACAATAACAAAAACTCCCTCAAAATGAGAAATTTATAAAAACACCCTGAAATTTCAAACCTAACAGTAAATTGAAAATATAAAAATTTCAAACAGCTCCTAAAGAATTTCTAATTAGTGGAAAACCACGAAAATTTTAGAAATTGCAAAGAATACAATAAAATTCAAAATTTAAAAAACATATAAGACTTTCAATCTAACAGTAAACTAAAAATATGGGAATTAAAAATAGACTAATAAATAATCTATAATTTGCATAAAATACCCTAATAGTTTTAATAATTGCAAAAGAATCTCAAAATTTAAAATTTATAAAATACCCTAAAAATTTAAAATGCTCAATATTCAAATTATAAAAAAGAATTTCAAACCTAATAGTACACTAAGAATATAGGAGTTACAAATAGAAACATAAATAATTTGTACTTTGTAAAAACCAAAAAGTTTCCAAAATTGCAAAATCAGCTCTTAACTCAAAAGTTTTAAAAGACTGAGAATTAAAAACCTAACGGTAAAAACCCTGAATGTTTTAAAAATTATGAAAAACCTCAAAGTTCAAAATTTATTTAAAAATTGAGAATTACAAACCTAACAGTACACTAGAAATATAGGAGATGGCAATATACTATGCAAATTTATGTAAATCCAAATAGTCTACATAGAGAGCTTAGAGCATAAGGCAACATACTATGCAACTTTTTCTCCATGTTGTTATTATTTTTATTATTACTATTATTATATCTAAAAATGTACCATGCAAGTACTTAGATATAAATCATGATGTTTCCACAATTTAGATCATAAGATGCACCATGTTTGGTTTGCTGGTCAAGAGCAAGATTTGACAAAGTCAAGCCCATTAGGGTAAATATTAAGGGACATTCATATTGTTTATATTTAATAATTGTAATTACTACTTTTAATTTTTGATAGAAAGAGAAACTCTGGTAACAATTATTTGCTTACCTAATTCCAATATTTTGCTTTCGAGATTTATTTCATAGTTATGTGTATTACTTTATTAACTAATCAATAATTTATATGCTTCAATTATGATGATTGTAATTGGTCGCTACTATTGAATTTTCATGAAGATATGTCCTATGTTCTCTAGCAATCTACAATGCATGTATATATTTGTAAACTAATTGCTAATTGATGTATTAAATTGATTTTACATTATAGAAGTTTATTCTCGATTTTGGATTGCATAATCACTACACAATAGTTTCTAACACAAACGAACTTACTCAAAATGGTTTCAAACTAAGGTTTGAATTGACCTAAAAATACACTTTATAATTTATTAAAAGGGTCATATAATCTTATGTAATAACATTAATTTAATACTAAATAATAATATCTTTGCTAGGGCAAATTCTCCATAAACCAATATGTTCTGTACCATATAGTCTATGCACTCCAAAGTCTTGAGTCTTTTGTGGAGCCAAAAAGTTTTAACACTAGCCTCCAACATTTTCTTGTCATAATGGTGAAATCCACGTAGCATATCTGAATATTCGGATGAATTATATGCAAACATTCATATAACACAATAAAGAAAAAATTATTAATTTTAAGCTCATATGCAAGCTCACTCGAACAAGCTTTGAAAACAAAACCATATCCATCAAGGCTCTTTACAAATGTAAAAAAGAAATTCAAATGTGTAATATTATGCAGGCATCACAGAATTAGATAGAGGTATGATCTTACAAAATCTACTTAAATTCACACAATTAAACTGAACTAAAGTTTACCAATACACGAAACACTATTGCACCTTTAAGGCAAAGATAATTATCATTTATAATAGCTTGAGTCATGGTTCTACGCTTCCAAAGGCAACAAGAAGGTGGATAAAGTTGTTAATAATGAGTGTCCAAATAATAAATATCGAGAATCGCTAATAACTTAGTATCGTGTTAAGTAATATCCCTTCTTTATGAAATAAACATATCAAAATTTAATATTAGTATATAGTCTAGAAATCGACAATGAAAACTATAGGTACTTAGTTAAGATCATCATGTTAAATGACACTGACAAGGCAAAGGAAATACTATTTGGTGCGTGAAACTCTTATAGGATGCAGTAGAAGAATTTATTACAGAGAAAAAGAGGTAACTCCTAACTCTATTTAGTAATAAATAAAAAATACAAAAAATATTTCATATATATGAAATTAACATTTGTTCTCATTGAAATCGAAAAATAATCAAAGTCCATATTTCCAGGTGTTTGTGTTTGAACATCGGAAAGACATTCAAATTCCTCATGAAGTTAGATGAGAATACAAAAGATGAACGAGGCCAGGGAAAGATAGCACAAGAAATTCAGCTCCAACCTGATGTCACAACCGACGTAGATGATAAAGACACTACTCTGCATTTGCCTAGGAAAAGATAAAGACGGAGAAGGATTGATCTTGGCTCAATCAAAAAATAAAACAAAAGGATTAGAAGACAATATTTTGTGAATATTTTATAGAATAGCTTATTTTTTCGAGTAAAAATAGGAAACTTTAGAAGGAATTTTCATGAACTTTTTAGTAATTTTATATGCTTTTGTGAATGATTTTTTCTTATAAAATTATACTAGAGTTACCATTAATCATTAGTTTATGATTTTTATGAAGTTTATCAATAGTTAGGAATAAATTGCGATGAATCTTTTTTCAATGAACAGTCAATGCTATGCTTTTCTTTTGTGTCATCTTAACCTACTTATAGATCAATCATCTTGGCTTATTGGCCTCTTCCTTTTATAATACTATTTTTCCAAGTACTTTTCACATTTGCAACACTATCATTTCTCACGTCAAGCTCTCTTTGTTGAAATTTGTTTATATCAACATATGAAGAACATATTATTATAATTTTTCTTCAAATTTATTCCTACATTTAATGACTAAGATATGATCTCTACTTGCCCTTAATGATAATGTAAGTTTGAGTACAAACTACTACATAGTCATGTGATATTTGTGAACATTCAGTTGCTACATTCCTTCTTTTACTTTTTAGCTTTAGTGTCACCATATGCTCAATGTTATTACACTATATATACAATAAATATGCTTCAACCTTGGACCTCATGTCTCTTTCATATGTGTGGTGTGAAAAGGCAATTATATGGTCACCACATTTTATGAAACAAATTAGAAATTGATGATCCATTAAACAAATATGTTACATGAAGTTTGATATATACATATGGATAAAAGTGATGTTGCATATGCCAAGATATAAAAGTATACTTACATCTAAGTAAAGCTAATGCGCCTCAGAATAAGAGAATCACACATATTTTCATGTGATCCCAATTTAACGCACAAATCATTGTCATCAAAATTTTTAAAATATTTAAATTAAAATTATATCGGATGAAATAATTAAGGTTTAGAAATTTCAACTCAAAATGAATCTAACTAAGTTAGAGTAAGAAAATACGCCAAAATATAAATAATTATGATATTTAATCACGTGCATAAAAACTAGTATATACATGTGCGCGTGCACGCGCAGACATGCATGCACACACAAACACACACGCCCACGCACACACCCACCCAAACCCACGCATGTGTGCGCACATACACTCCCAGCACAGAGACATATACCAAGAATTGAACATGGGTATGCACCACAAGACGCAGCACACGCCACGCCACGCATACACACATAGACGTATACCAAGAATTGAACATGGGTATTCTTGGTGACAAGGATCAAATTTGGTCCTTGGTAGTAAGGTGACTACTTATTCCCTTTCCCTTATTTAGTGAGTGAGCAATCAAGCAAGGATCATTTTGAAGTGTGTATCTTTAAATGTGTGGATGAGAAGTGGTCACCTTACTATCAAGAACCAATTTATATGAGATGAATATACTTTTTTCCATTCACATTTTATGAAAATTAAAATTTTTATGACATTCTTATGTTTTATTATGTAGATTATAAATTGGAAAACCACTTGTTCTTTAACTGATGCCCAAATGACCTTTTGAAATCATATTCTGAAGCAGTTATGGGCTGAAATGAATCTGACAGTGACACACGAATTTGAGGGACTAAATATTAAGTGTAGAATACAAGTTCAAGAAATATATGACAGGTGTTTTAAACTAAAACATGTACTATATAATTGAGTGCATGTCTGAATAAATGTATGAATATATTCGAGGAATTTCACTGTCCAGTACGGGTATAATACATGCTGGGTACATGTACGACTTCATTACCGAAGTACCCACGCAACACAGCCTGTGCTCTATATGAAATTATATTATGTAGCAAGAGAGATACTTGAAATGTGAAATAGTATCTACCTGAATTGTGAAATAGTATCTTCGTTTCCCTTAAGGCTAACAAATTTCCAACTGCGAATGAGAACACATGATTCTAGTCTAGAGAAGATCCTTGAAGAACTAAATCAGTTCTCTATATGAACATTTAATCTTCCTACAATATATCTTCTCTCTATTTCTTCTTCCCTATTGTCCGTGAATTTGTTGTCTTTTTAAACGGAGATGTCAAAAACTTCAAATATCACGGATTTTAGTGAAGCTTTTCTCATCAACGAGTTTGAAATGATCATGTGCAGAATGCTGTTTCTGGACTAAACAGAGGCCTAGCAGCCAGTGAAGAAGATCTCAAAAGGGCAGAATCTGCTGCCAAGGAACTGGAAGGTGTTGGAGGAGTTGTCGATCTTACCAAAGACCTCGATAAACTCCAGGGAAGATGGAAGCTACTCTATAGCAGTGCCTTCTCCTCAAGAACCCTAGGTGGGAGTCGTCCCGGTCCTCCCATAGGCAGACTTCTTCCGATTACACTTGGACAGGTTTTTCAACGTATTGATATCCTCAGTAAAGATTTTGATAACATAGTCGATCTCCAGTTTGGGACACCATGGCCACTTCCTCCTGTTGAAGCAACGGCTACTTTAGCCCATAAATTTGAACTTATAGGTCAATTTTTTGCACTTCAATCTATCTACTGATGATTACAAGAAATCTCATTCATCTATGTGCTGTTCTCAAGTAGAGTTTTTTCAATATCAGTTCCTTAAATTTTTAATATTTTGAAACTAGTCCCTTAAATTATTGAAATTGTTATTAGGTCTCCCAAGTCTTATATCTTGCTACTCTACTTTTGGTTGGAGGGATTGTTTGAAACAATTTATAAGAACTGAGGGGCCTAATTGCAGTTTCAATAATTTGAGGGTCTTAGTAAGGAACAACTTATAAGTTGGGGACCTAATAGCGATTTCAAATATATCGGGAACTAATATCAAAATATTAAAGTTTAAGGGACTAGTATTGAAAAAACCCTTTTCAAGTAATTTCCTCCTCTAAAAAGTTCAACAAAAGCCCATCATCTGTGGTCATTACTGAAATCGTTAGTTCTGTAATGGAGTTTGTTTCTTTTAGACGTTTGCATAAAGAAATTTAGTTTAATGATAAAAGATTAGATTTTTTTTACTTTATCCAAGAACTTGTTTTGTTTTTCTATTTTCTTCTTTTCAAGTCCCAAAATCTGTGGATTCTGAAATGCAGGCGTATTAAGAACAAAACTTCATTACAAAATTAACGGTTTACTGTCAATGATGATGTGTTTTTTATTGAATTTTAAGATGCTGTTTTTTTGAAAAAACATGGCATTGATAAAGGAGGTTTCTTGTTACCATTAAATATTTTAGACAGTTAATATCTCTACTTTTGATAATTACAGGAACTTCAAAGATAAAAATAACATTCAAGAAAACTACGGTGAAGGCAACAGGGAACTTGTCTCAGCTTCCACCACTGGAAGTTCCTCGTCTTCCTGATGCATTGAGGCCTTCATCAAACACAGGGAGTGGCGAATTTGAAGTAACTTACCTCGATGCTGATACACGGGTAACTCGAGGTGATAGAGCGGAGCTCAGGGTTTTTGTGATCTCATGAACCTGATAATGTAATGAAGTATTGTACTACATACATTCTTTCTTGATGCTGTACTATGTGTTTTGTACGCCACAGGAGCTCCTCTCTTTTTGTAAGTTGATCTTGTATTCATTGTAAGATCTGTATATTTTGTTGTATTCTGTTTGCCACTGATATGAATCGTCATAAATAGCTGATGATAAATTCGGCATTAAGGCTCGGCATGAAGTTGACCATGGGATGTAGCGACAGGATTAAGACGGACAGTGAACGCTCTTGGTCTACTGGATATTTTCCAACTTACCTCCCTTTCCTTTATTTTCATTAATGATAATTTTACGAAGTTCATGGGTTTTTGTGATACTCCCCCAAAGTTCGGAGGCCTTTGTGGGATTTGTAAAGTTAGGGGTGTTTTGTGATATCTACAACACCAATGCTCTGTTGGAAATGACGTGTCAATATCAGAGTGAATCCACACTTTCCACCTTATATACAGCGAATCCCCAACGGCTAATTTGCTTTTCAAATTTCAAAATCTTCCCCCTTCCTTCTACCCTCCTCCTCTCAAAAAAACCCAAAAAAATCCAAGAAAAAAACCAAAACCCATTCCTCCTCAATTCAATAACCCCAATTCTCTACTGGGTCTCTCTCTCTCTCTCTCTCTCTCTCTCTCTCTCTCTCTAATGGCCCCAACTCCTTCTCCAAGGCCAATCTCAACCCACCAAACCCCGACAAAAACCCCTCACTCCAAACACAAGCTCAACTTCCCCTCAATCCCAACCGAGCATCCAGTAGAAGTCATCGGACGCATCCGGAACTTTCCAGAATCCTCCCTCGAGCTCTCCGCGGATTCCAAATCAATCCGACTCCGATCTGACATCGGATACCGAGATTTCACCCTCGACGGAGTTTCACTCTCCGACACCGAAGACTTAGAAAGATTCTATGCAAAATATGTGGGTTCTAGAGTTGAGGGAGTGAGACTGGGGGCCAAATGTACTATTATGGTGTATGGGCCTACCGGGTCGGGTAAAAGTTATACGATGTTCGGGTGCCCGAAACAACCCGGGATTGTTTATAGGGCTTTGAAGGATATTTTGGAGGAGGGTGAAGGGGATGATGGAGGTTTTGGGATTGGGGTTTTTGTGAATGTGGCTGTTTTAGAGATTTATAATGAGGAGATTTATGATCTTATTTCGGGGAGCTTGAATGGTGGGGGAGCTGGGATTGGGATTCCTAAAGGGAATCAAACTCCAAAGGTTAGTTTTTTTCAGATGAAATTGATATTTTTGTGATACTTCAGTTAAGATTGTTCTGTTATAAGTCAATAATTTTAGCTCCTTTATGTATCTTTACTAATTTAACATTTTTGGGGTGAAATTTTATTTTCTCAAGACCAGTCAAAACTTCCTTCTGCTCGAAATAATTGTTGAGAGCTTAAGTTCTTTCCTAGAAATAGATAAAATTGATTCTTGATTATCAGAAGTTGGCTGCATATTGTCTATTATGAATATTGATGCCTAAAAGAATTAGAGGAAAGAGTGATAACTGTAAGAATAATTGTATGTTTAGCAGGAGTTAAGCTCAATCCCAGTTCTCAAGCATACACCTTCAATGGAATCCAATGGATGTGTGAAATTATAAGCGATTGACATACTTTCTAACTTCGGTGCTATTTAATCACATGATGTAACTCATTAAGCGATCAAGAAATGTGAATGAAAATAGGATGTCATAAATTACAACCAAAAGATATAAATCATCCATACAATCTATGTAAAACAGTCAAAATTTATCATCAAAATAATACAATGTGCATCACCATCTGCATAAAACTCAGTTACCTTGATATAATCACATCCCAAAATATGGAAATAAATACTCAGTTACATATCTTTATTAGGATTGAGGGTTCATCCTTGTAGTTATTGTTGAAGAAGTATCTGAAACTAACTTGTTTAGTTTTTCACTGCTTGCTTTTAAAGAAGCATATGTCAGTTGCTGCTATTTTTGTGTTCTAATTTTTAGTTGTTCTAACTTTTCTTTTCTACTGATCAGTGCAGGACCTATCAGTCACTTTTATTTTACCATGAATCATTTATTTTTTTCATTTACTCTTTTAACAAATTGTATAACTACCTTATTGCATCCACATATTCAGGTGAGACTAGAGGTGATGGGGAAAAAGGCGAAGAATGCAACTTATATTTCTGGAAATGATGCAGGCAAGATTTCAAGAGAAGTTGCCAAAGTCGAGAAGCGGCGGATCATTAAGAGTACTAACTGCAATGAGAGAAGCTCGAGAAGTCACTGCTTGGTTTGATTTCTTCTATCCCTTTGTCAGTCTTATTTTTAATCTTTTAATCTCCAAATTGCAAAAGTTAAGTTTATTTCTCTGCGAAAAACCATAGATTATCCTGGATGTTCCAGCTGTGGGAGGAAGACTTGTGCTCGTTGACATGGCGGGGTCAGAAAACATAGAGCAGGCTGGGCAAAGTGGCTTTGAGGCCAAAATGCAGGTGGCTACTTGGTTTTTTCGCATATCTAGTGGTAATTAGGTTCAATTGATGAATGCATTTTCAGGCATGAACATATTTCAAATATTATTTATGCATGAATGCACAATTAGTCCATCGGTATTGAGCATGTCCTTATTTTGATTGTCCAGTTCCCATCCATGTTTTATATAGAAAAATACTTTTTCTCCTTTAGTCGTGTGCTAATTCTGTAAACATCCAATATTTCATGAGTTTATATTTATGATTATCTTTTGTTCACTGTATTGCTTTCTTATGATTTTGGTTGCAGACAGCTAAAATCAATCAAGGTAACATAGCCTTAAAGAGAGTTGTCGAGTCCATTGCAAATGGTGATTCTCATGTCCCATTCAGAGATAGCAAGCTTACGATGCTTCTTCAGGTAATTTTACCGCACATATAGATCCTTATCACAATCTTAAGACCCGGGTTCTGATTTGAGAAAACAAATCTTATCTTTTTTATAGGATTCCTTTGAGGATGATAAATCAAAGATTCTCATGATTTTATGTGCAATTCCTGATCCAAAAGAATTGCATAAAACAATCTCCACTCTTGAGTATGGAGCTAAAGCTAAGTGCATTGTACGTGCAGCTCACGTGCCAACTCCTAAAGAAAAAGTTGTTTCTGATGAATCCAGCACGCACTTAAGATCAAGAATTGTAGCAATGAACCAATTTATCTACAAGTTGCAAATGGAAAACAAACTTAGGGAAAAAGAGCGTGATGATGCACAAAAGGAGGTAGCGAAAAGAGAGGAAGAGCTACTTTCTGTTAAATCTAAACTTAAAGTCATAGAAGGAAATATATCCTCCCTAAGAGAAGAGGAGATTAAGTGTAAGGTTGAGGACAGGACTCAGATATTGAGGCTCGAGCTTATGAAAATGGAAGAAAAGATATTGCAACAAGAAGAAGAGCTTAGTTCAATGAGGCAGAGGTTGGAAGAAATGGAAGTAGAAAGGGGAAAATCCAATGAAGAAGCATTAGTGAAGAGATTGCCAGAAATTTATTATGGTGATCAAGCAATGGAGAAGTCCATGGAGCTGGATATGGGAGATTTACCTATGATTCATGATGTAATGGAAATAGAAAAAAATTTCCACCAATTCAATCCTCAAAGTTTGAGTCTTGACAACGAGGGGAATGATAATGATACGAGATTCACTGATAGAGTGTGCTTAAGCACTGTTTTCGAAAGAGAAGATGAAGGAGAGGAGAAGGGTAGCATTGAAGGGTATGAAGTAGATAAGGAGATGGTAGAAGAGATCACTAGACAAATTGAGAGAGATTCTAAATTCAGTTTCTTGGAGAATCCTAAAGATGCTACATTTGAAAGAAAAACTAGAATACAAAACATTTTTAGGCTATGTGGTAATTATAGGGAGCTAGCACAACAAGTTACAGTAAAGACTCCTTCAAAGACTGCTGAAGATGATAGTGTTCATTCATCGCATTTGTCAGCTGACTTAGAGTTAAAGGAGAACTGCGAGCCTGATGGAATGATGGAGGTTTGCGTAAAATGGGAAGCGTCGAAGGAATACACTGGGAATATTATCAAGAAGTTGAAAGTTCTGAAGGATTCTACTCTCTCTGACCTAAGAAAACTGATCGAAATACATCTTGAAGAAGATAATAGCAAACAGTCCTTCACTTTTCTCCTACTTGGGGTATGCTACTTTGCTGATTCTATTAGTATTGATATAATAGTTAAATCATGTTTGTTTCTAGCCTTCCCATGAAATCCTGCATATATATATTGATTTACTGCATCTTTACTTTTCAACACATGTTTATAGAACCAGTTTGGACCTACAATGTTAAACATTACCTTTTGAAAAGTTTGAATTTGTTTCCAATGGGCATCGGCGCTAATTAACTGTTTCGAGATTTTGGAACATCAAGTGCCCTGTAACACAAGGTTGAATCCATTTATTTAAGCATGATATATGCAAGTTACTTCTCAGGTGCAGTTAATTTCCCCCTTTTGGAGTGATTCAACTGCTGAATTGTTTTGAAGTCAGTACTCATGTTATCTTTTCAACGAATGTTCTTCGCCTGACGCTAATTGATTTGAGTCATAAATTTTAGTTTAATAATCAGGTTTCTGGTTTACAATTTCAAATAACATCAAAACATGTTCTAACATAGGAATATTATAACGGTTAATCCTGGCATAGAAATTTATTGTCCTGGAAGCAGATTACTTCTTCATTATAAAATTAACGGTTTACTGTCAATGATGATGTGTTTTTAATTGAATTTTAAGATGATGTTTTTTGAAAAACATGGCATTGATAAAGGAGGTTTCTTGTTACCATTAAATATTTTAGACAGTTAACATCTCTACTTTTAATAATTTCAGGAACTTCAAAGATAAAAATAACATTTAAGAAAACTACGGTGAAGGCAACAGGGAACTTGTCTCAGCTTCCACCACTGGAAGTTCCTCGTCTTCCTGATGCATTGAGGCCTTCATCAAACACAGGGAGTGGCGAATTTGAAGTAACTTACCTCGATGCTGATACACGGGTAACTCGAGGTGATAGAGCGGAGCTCAGGGTTTTTGTGATCTCATGAACCTGATAATGTAATGAAGTATTGTACTACATTCGTTCTTTCTTGATACTGTACTATGTGTTTTGTACAGCACGGGAGCTCCTCTCTTTTTGTAAGTTGAACGGTATCTTGTACTCATTGTAAGATCCGTATATTTTATTGTATTCACTTTGCCACTGATATGAATCGCCATAAATAGCTGATGATAAATTCGGCATTAAGGCTCGGTATGAAGTTGACCATGGGATGTAGCGACAAGATTAAGATGGAGCAGTTGTTCAGTGAACACTCTTGGCCTACTGGATATTTTCCAATTTACCTCTCTTTTCTTTATTTTCATTAATGATAATTTTACGAAGCTCATGGGTTTTTGATGTAGAACATATTGCGGACACCTTCATGGAGAAAAGGGATCGTAACAAGCCCAAATGCGGACTCGGTTGAGGAAAATAGGTTGCAACGAAGAGCAGTCGTAACTTTCAATCCGTAAGTCGGTTTGGGCGATTTTTTAAAATCAGTATTTTTTCGACGAACTAACCAAACCAATTTTGGTTTGCTGCTGCTCGTTCGCCAAATTCCTTCGGATTGAGAGATATGGCGTTTTAATCGATTTTTACTATTTTTAGTAATGTTTTAGGAGTTTGTTTGGATTAGGAAGCAAATCGGTTTGATTCTAAATTTGACCGATTTACTTCCCTAATCGTAGGGAGTCTTTTGAGGATAGTTTTCTTATTTTTATTTTTGGCAAAGTTCGGTCAATTAGAGTTCTTATTTTTATTTTTGTAGGAGTTTGAGTCATTGTAGGATTCTTATTTATTTTCTATTTAAGCAGAGTCTGTAAGCTGAGGCATATCTTTTCATCAATAAAATTTTCGTTTAATATATTTTCTTCGTGGATTCGAAGTTTCTGGATTGAGATCAACCCTCGGTGGATTAGAGATTTTAACTTTCTGCGTCAATTGGTATCGAGACTTGTTCCTCGATCCGATGGCGTGATGAAGCCCTATTTCCGAAGTTCGATAAGTTAAAGACCGATTTTAATCGGATGAAGACCGATGTTAATCAGATAAAGACTACCATTGAGCGACTTGCGTTGGCGGTAGAGCGTCCGAACGGTAGGAGTTCAAAATCGCGTTGATGGTCGCCAACGACGTGATCCGACTCCACAAGATGAATTCCACAGTGACAGCGATTACTATGAAGCCCCACGCCGCGCTTATGATCGCAGAGACGGCCGTCGACGAGACAATTATGATGCTGGAGGGTTCAAGATGAAGATGGATCTGCCATCTTTCAACGGGCAACTTCTTATTGAAGAATTTCTTGACTGGATTGCAGAAGTGGAGAGATTTTTGAGTATATGGAGATCGGATGAGCGGAAGGTTAAGTTGGTGGCCTACCGACTTAAGGGTGGAGCATCGCTTGGTGGGAATCAGTATGCATGAATCGATCTCGCCAAGAAAAGCCGAAGGTCGATAGGTGGGAGAAGATGAAGAAGTTGCTGAAAGCCCATTTCCTACCTGGTGACTATGAACAAGTCTTGTTCGGACAATATCAGAATTGCAAACAAGGTGGAAGAACAGTTGATGAGTACACGCAGGAGTTTTATCGGTTATCCTCCGCAACAATTTAAACGAGAACAGTCGAAGCAGATGTCTCTTTACACCGGGGATTGAGGTTAGCAATTGAGGTCGTGTCTTCTGTGAACATATACTTTGGCGGACATAGTTAACCTAGCCCAAAAGTGGAGCGGCAACTTGGGCGAAATAATAAAGGATCGTGGGCGACTTAGGCCGATCGGCGCCACGAGTTTCAATCGTGGAGGGAATAAGCATTAAATCGCTCTGCTCAAGATTCTGGTGAGAAGAGTACAAGGCCGGCGTCAGCGGCAAAGAAGACTACACCACGAACCCATATGCCAAACCGATCAATCAAGTGCTATAGATGCGGTGAACTCGGTCATCGATCAATCCAATGCCCTAAACGAGGTGTTGTGCATATGGTGGATCATGAAGAGGAGGATATAGACGAAGACAACGCTAAAGACTATGGCCGTGAAGGGGTGAGTGCTGATGATGGGAATCAACTCTCATGTGTTGTGTAGCGATTATTATTGGCTCCAAAGACAGAAGAATCACCCTAGAGGCATAATATTTTTTGCACGAGGTGGACGGTAAAACAGAGGCCTTGTGATGTTATCATTGATAGTGGCAGTAGTGAGAATATTGTCTCTCAGCGTATGGTGGAGAAATTAGGACTGAAAACAGAGAAACATCCTGCTCCCTACAAGATCGATTGGATTCGCAAGGGTAATGATGTACAGGTCGATGAGGTGTGTCGGGTGTCTTTTTCCATTGGCCGTAATTATGTTGATGGTGCTATATGCGATGTAGTTGAGATGGACGCTTGTCATATGCTGCTAGGCAGGCCATGGCAGTTTGATGTTGATGCCACACACAGGGGGAAGGACAATGTTTATATTTTAAAGAAGGATGGTCGCCGAGTTATGCTTTTGCCTCTTACTAAGAAGGGGTTAATCAAAACAGATGTTGCTGAAAAGAAGGCGTTCTTGGTTAACAATAAAGATTTCATGAAAGATGTGAAACAGTCTGATGAGATTTATGCTCTTGTTGTTTTAGGAAAAGAGGATTCTGCCTCCACCGAAATTCCACCTGAAGTTCAGACCCTTTTACAACAATTTGATGCAGTTATGCCTGACGAGCTTCCTTCTGAATTACCAATGCTTCGAGATGTCCAACATCAGATCGATTTCATCCCTGGATCACGCTTACCAAACTTGCCACACTATCGGATGAGCCCGAATGAAGGAGAGATCTTGCAAAAATAAGTGGACGAACTCATACAGAAAGGCCTTATCCGAGCTAGCATGAGTCAGTGTGCCGTGCCAGTGTTACTTGTCCCAAAGAAGAACGGAGAGTGGCGCATGTGTGTGGATCGTAGAGCTATCAATAAGATTACCGTGAAGTATCGATTTCCTATCCCGCGCCTAGATGACATGCTGGATATGTTATCTGGATCAAAAGTATTCTCCAAAATTGATCTCAGGAGTGGCTATCATCAGATTCGGATTAGAGAAGGAGATGAGTGGAAGACTGCATTCAAGATAAAAAAAGGCCTGTATGAATGGTTGGTCATGCCTTTTGGCCTTTCCAATGCTCCTAGCACTTTCATGCGGTTGATGAATCAGGTATTGAAACCCTTTATCGGCAAGTTCGTTGTAGTTTATTTCGATGATATCCTGATTTGTAGCCAGACTGAGTCCATGCACCTGGACCACTTGAGGGAGGTACTAACAGTTTTGCAGGAGAACAAGTTGTACATCAATTTGAAAAAGTATAACTTTATGACTAGTAGCCTATTGTTCTTGGGCTTTGTCGTCAATTCAGAGGGCATCCATGTTGATGAAGAGAAGGTGCGTGCTATTCGAGATTGGCCTACGCCAAAGACCGTTAGCGAAGTTCGTAGTTTTCATGGCCTAGCCACCTTCTACAGGAGATTTGTTAAAAATTTTAGCAACATTGTGGCACCTATTACTGAGTGCATGAAGAAAGGTAAGTTTAATTGGGGAGAAGATGCGGACCGTAGCTTTGCACTAATCAAGGAGAAGTTATCCACAGCACCAGTGGTTGCTCTTCCAGATTTTCAAAAGGTGTTTGAAGTCGATTGTGATGCATCCATCGTGGGAATTGGCGGTGTTCTATCTCAAGAAGGGCGTCTAGTTGCTTTCTATAGTGAGAAACTTAGTGAAGTTCGACGAAAGTGGACTACATATGAGCTAGAGTTATATGCCATAGTTCAGTCTTTGAAGCATTGGGAGCACTATTTAATCTCGCGGGAGTTTCTACTTAATACTGATCATCAGGCTTTGAAGTCCATCAATAGTCAGACTACCATCAACCGTATGCATGCTCGTTGGATAGCGTTTCTGTAGCGTTTCACCTTTGTTTTGAAGCACAAGTCAAGGCAGCAGAATAAAGTTGCAGATGCACTCAGTCGGAGAGCTGATTTGTTGGTGACTGACTTTGCGGCGAGGTGACGGATTTGAATACTTGAAGGAGTTGTATGCAGAAGATGAAGACTTTAAGGAGATTTGGAACGGCTGTCAACAAAATCAATTAGTCCGGGGTTTTCATATTCAGGATGACTATTTATTTCATGGAGATCAGTTGTGCATACCCCAGAGTTTATTGAGAGAACAGATATCTGAGACCTACATCTTTGGCGGACTAGGAGGACATTTGGGCGTGACAAGAAGATTGCTTCCATTGAAGAGCGATATTACTGACCTCAACTGAAGAAGGGGACAGAAAAATACGTGCGGCGTTGCCCAGTGTGTCAAGTTGCCAAGGGGCACTCCCAAAACATGGGATTGTATACACCTTTACATGTTCCTGATGCGTCATGGAATGATATATCGATGGATTTTGTGTTAGGCCTTCCTCGAACCCAACGAGGCATGGATTTTGTTTTTATTATTGTTGACAGGTTTTCAAAGATGTCACACTTTATTCCTTGCAAGAAGACTGCAGATGCTAACAACATTGCCAATCTTTTCTTTCGGGAGATAGTTCGCCTTCATGGAGTGCCAAAATCCATCACATCTGATCGTTATTCTAAGTTCTTATCCCACTTTTGGAAGACTTTGTGACAACGATTCAATACTTCACTTAAATTCAGTACTGCCTACCACCCTCAAACGAACGGACAAACTGAAGTGGTCAATCGTACTCTCGGTAACCTTCTTAGATCCATCTCTGGTGATCGTCCGCAATAGTGGGATCTTGCTCTGGCACATGCTGAATTTATTTATAACTGTATGGAGAGTCGAACTACGGGCAAGGCTCCCTTTGTGATTGTGTATGGAAGGCTTCCGAACCATTATCTTGATCTAGCCCCACTATCTAAGCTTCCAGGACAGAGTATTGCTGTAGATCATATGGCTGAAAAGATACGTGCTATCCATCAAGAAGTGAAAAAGAAGATAGAGAAGTCTAATGCTAAATACAAGGCGAATCTTGTCGGCCTGAGGAGGAAGAAGGTGTTTGAGGAGGGAGACATGGTGATGGTATTTACGCAAAGGGCGTTTTCCGGTGGGCACCTACAACAAGTCGAAGAATAAAAGTATGGTCCGTGTAAAATCTTGAAGAAGATTAATGACAATGCTTATGTCGTTGACCTTCACGGAGATTTGGGGATTTCTCCTAGTTTCAATGTTGCATTTATTTGAGTATTATCCGCGGAGAATAACTCTTCATGCGAGTATAAGCTCGGTCGAGCTCTTTTCAGCGAGGGAGACGATGTAGAACACATTGCGGACACCTTCATGGAGAAACGGGATCGTAACAAGCCCAAACGCGGACTCGGTCGAGGAAAATAGGTTGCAACGAAGAACGGGTCGTAACTTTCAATCCGTAAGTCGGATTTAGACGATTGTTTTTAAAATCGTGTATTTTTTCGAGACGGAGCCAACTAAACCAACCTAGTTCGGTTTGCTCGCCATTTGTTTTGCCAAATTCCTTCCGGATTGAGAGATATCGGCGTTTTCGTCGATTTTTTACTATTTTTAATAATATTTTAGAAGTCTGTTTGGATTAGGAAGCAAATCCGGTTTGATTCCAAATTTGACCGATTTACTTTCCTAATCGTAGGGAGTCTTTTAAGGATAGCTTTCTTATTTTTATTTTTGGCAAAGTTCGGATTAATTAGAGTTCTTATTTCTATTTTTAGTAGGAGTTTGAGTCATTGTAGGATTCTTATTTGTTTTCTATTTAAACAGACTCTTGTAAGCCCTTGAGACATATCTTTTCATCAATAAAATTTTCGTTTAATATAGTTTTCTTCGTGGTTCTTTTTACAAATTTTAGAAACTTTTTGGGGGGTTAATCCGAAAAATATGATAGAGTAGGGGGTCTATGTGTTAAAATTACTTAACTTTTCACTTAAAAATTATCTCTGGCATCGGAAATGCCAATTTAACATCGTAAAAGTCACTTTATAGGCTAAACTGTCATCGGTATCAATTTATAGGCTAAACTGGTATAGAGATGTTACTTTATAGGCTAATCTGGTATTTTAGCCGATTTGAAAAGCTAGGGGTTTTTGTCATATTTACCATAGAATGCCCTGCTGGAAACGACGTGTCAACATCAGAACGAATCAACACTTTCCACTTTATATAGAGCAAATCCTCCAACGGCTACTTAGCTTTTCAAATTTCAAAATCTTCCCCCTTTCCTTCTCCCCTCCTCTCTGAAAAAAAAACCCAAGAAAAAAAAAACCAAAACCCATTCCTCCTCAATTCAACAAGGCCAATTCTCTGCTGGGTCTCTCTCTCTCCAATGGCCCCAACTCCTTCTCCAAGGCCAATCTCAACCCAGCAAACCCCGACAAAAACCCCTCACTCCAAACACAAGCTCAACTTCCCCTCAATCCCAACCGAGCATCCAGTAGAAGTCATCGGACGCATCCGGAACTTTCCAGAACCCTCCCTCGAGCTCTCCGCCGACTCCAAATCAATCCGACTCCGATCTGACATCGGATACCGGGATTTCACCCTCGACGGAGTTTCACTCTCCGACACCGAGGACTTAGAAAAATTCTATGCAAAATATGTCGGTTCTAGAGTTGAGGGAGTGAGACTGGGGGCCAAATGTACTATTATGATGTATGGGCCTACCGGGTCGGGTAAGAGTTATACGATGTTCGGGTGCCTGAAACAACCCGGGATTGTTTATAGGGCTTTGAAGGATATTTTGGGGGAGGGTGAAGGGGATGATGGAGGTTTTGGGATTGGGGTTTTTGTGAATGTGGCTGTTTTAGAGATTTATAATGAGGAGATTTATGATCTTATTTCGGGGAGCTTGAATGGTGGGGGAGCTGGGATTGGGATTCCTAAAGGGAATCAAACTCCAAAGGTTAGTTTTTTTTCCCAGATGAAATTGATATTTGTTGTGATACTTCAGTTAAGATTGTTTTGTTTAAGTTAATAATTTTAGCTCCTTTATGCATCTTTACTAATTTAACATTTTTTGGGGTGAAATTTTAGCTCCTTTAAGTCAAAACTTCCTTCTGCTCGAAATAATTGTTGAGAGCTTAAGTTCTTTCCTAGAAATAGATAAAATTGATTCTTGATTATAAGAAATTGGCTGCATATTGTCTTTTATGAATATTGATGCCTAAAAGAATCAGAGGAAAGAGTGATAACTGTAAGAATAATTGTATGTTTAGCAGAAGTTAAGCTAAATCTCAGTTCTCAAGCATACACCTTCAATGGAATCCAATAGATGTGTGAAATTGTCTTTTATGAATATTGATGCCTAAAAGAATCAGAGGAAATAGTGATAACTTTAAGAATAATTGTATGTTTAGCAGAAGTTAAGCTCAATCTCAGTTCTCAAGCATACACCTTCAATGGAATCCAATAGATGTGTGAAATTGTCTTTTATGAATATTGATGCCTAAAAGAATCAGAGGAAATAGTGATAACTGTAAGAATAATTGTATGTTTAGCAGAAGTTAAGCTCAATCTCAGTTCTCAAGCATACACCTTCAATGGAATCCAATAGATGTGTGAAATTGTCTTTTATGAATATTGATGCAAGCGATCGACATGCTTTCTAACTTCGGTGCTATTTAATCACATGATGTAATTCATTAAACCAAAAGATATAAATCATCCATACAATCTTTATAAAACAGTTGAAATTTATCATAAAAATAATACAATGTTCATCACCATCTACATAAAACTCAGTTACCATGATATAATGACTGATTCGTTTTACATCCCAAAATATGGAAATAAATCCTAAAGTACATTTCTTTAATAGGGTTGAGAGTTCATCCTTGTAAATTATTGGTGAAGAAGTATCTGAAACTAAGTTATTTATTTTTCACTGTTTGCTTTTAAAGAACACATGTCAGTTAATGCTATTTTTCGTTCTAATTGTTATTTGTTTTAACTTTTCTTTTTCTACAGACCAATGCAGGACCTATCGGTCACTTTTATTTTACCAGGAAACATTTATTTTTTTTTCATTTACTCTTTTAACAAATCGTATAACTATCTTATTACATCCATATATTCAGGTGAGACTAGAGGTGATGGGGAAAAAGGCGAAGAATGCTACTTATATTTCTGGAAATGATGCAGGCAAGATTTCAAGAGAGGTTGCCAAAGTAGAGAAGCGGCGGATCATTAAGAGTACTAACTGCAATGAGAGAAGCTCGAGAAGTCACTGCTTGGTTTGATTTCTTCTATCCCTTTGTCAGTCTTATTTTTAATCTTTTAATCTCCAAGTTGCAAAATTTAAGTTCATTTCTCCGCAAAAAATCACAGATTATCCTGGACGTTCCATCTGTGGGAGGAAGACTTATGCTCGTTGACATGGCGGGGTCAGAAAATATAGAGCAGGCTGGGCAAAGTGGCTTTGAGGCCAAAATGCAGGTGGCAACTTGGTTTTAGTCTGCATATCTAATAGTAATTAGGTTTAATTGATGAATGCATTTTTAGGCATGGAAATATTTCAAATATCATTTATGCAGGTGGCAACTTGGTTTTAGTCTCCATCGGTATTGTGCATGTCCTTAATTTGATTGTCCAGTTCCCATTCATGTTTTCTATAGGAAAATACTTCTCCTTTAGTCTTGTGCTAATTCTGTAAACATCCAACATTTCATTAGTTTATATTTACGATTATCTTTTGTTCGCTGGATTGACTTCTTATGATTTTTGTTGCAGACAGCTAAAATCAATCAAGGTAACATAGCCTTAAAGAGAGTCGTCGAGTCCATTGCAAATGGTGATTCTCATGTCCCATTCAGAGATAGCAAGCTTACGATGCTTCTTCAGGTAATTTTACCACACATATAGATCCTTTATCACAATCTTAAGATCCGGGTTCTGATTTGAGAAAAAAATCTGATCTTTTTTATAGGATTCCTTTGAGGATGATAAATCAAAGATTCTGATGATTTTATGTGCAATTCCTGATCCAAAAGAATTGCATAAAACAATCTCCACTCTTGAGTATGGGGCTAAAGCTAAGTGCATTGTACGTGCAGCTCACGTGCCAACTCCTAAAGAAAAAGTTGTTTCTGATGAATCCAGCACGCACTTAAGATCAAGAATTGTAGCAATGAACCAATTTATCTACAAGTTGCAAATGGAAAACAAACTTAGGGAAAAAGAGCGTGATGATGCACAAAAGGAGCTAGCGAAAAGAGAGGAAGAGCTACTTTCTGTTAAATCTAAACTTAAAGTCATAGAAGGAAATATATCCTCCCTAAGAGAAGAGGAGATTAAGTGTAAGGTTGAGGAGAGGACTCAGATGTTGAGGCTCGAGCTTATGAAAATGGAAGAAAAGATATTGCAACAAGAAGAGGAGCTTAGTTCAATGAGGCAGAGGTTCGAAGAAATGGAAGTAGAAAGGGGAAAATCCAATGAAGAAGCATTAGTGAAGAGATTGCCAGAAATTTATAATGGTGATCAAGCAATGGAGAAGTCCATGGAGCTGGATATGGGAGATTTACCTATGATTCATGATGTGATGGAAATAGAAAAAAATTTCCACCAATTCAATCCTCAAAGTTTGAGTATTGACAACGAGGGGAATGATAATGATACGAGATTCACTGATAGAGTGTGCTTAAGCACTGTTTTCGAAAGAGAAGATGAAGGAGAGGAGAAGGGTAGCATTGAAGGGTATGAAGTAGATAAGGAGATGGTAGAAGAGATCACTAGACAAATTGAGAGAGATTCTAAATTCGGTTTCTTGGAGAATCCTAAAGATGTTACATTTGAAAGAAAAACTAGAATACAAAACATTTTTAGGCTTTGTGGTAATTATAGGGAGCTAGCACAACAAGTTACAGTAAAGACTCCTTCAAAGACTACTGAAGATGATAGTGTTCATTCAACGCATTTGTCAGCTGACTTAGAGTTGAAGGAGAACTGCGAGCCTGATGGAATGATGGAGGTTTGTGTAAAATGGGAAGCGTCGAAGGAATACACTGGGAATATTATCAAGAAGTTGAAAGTTCTGAAGGATTCTACTCTCTCTGACCTTAAGAAAACTGATCGAAATACATCTTGAAGAAGATAATAGCAAACAGTCCTTCACTTTTCTCCTACTTGGGGTATGCTACTTTGCTGATTCTATTAGTATTGATATAATCGTTAAATCATCTTTGTTTCTAGCCTTACCATGAATTCCTGCATATATATTGATTTACTGCATCTTTACTTTTCAACACATGTTTATAGAACCAGTTTGGACCTACAATGTCATACATAACCTTTTGAAAAGTTTGAATTTGTTTCCAATGGGCATCGACGCTAATTAACTGTTTCGAGATTTTGGAACATCAAGTGCTCTGTAACACAAGGTTGAATCCATTTATTTAAGCATGATATATCAAGGTTGAATCCATTTATTTAAGCATGATATATGCAAGTTACTTCTCATGTGCAGTTAATTTCCCCCTTTTGGAGTGATTCAACTGCTGAATTGTTTTGAAGTCAGTACTCATGTTATCTTTTCAACAATGTTCTTCGTCTGAGGCTAATTGATTTGAGTCATAAAATTTAGTTTAATAACCAGGTTTCTGGTTTACAATTTCAAATAACATCAAAACATGTTCTAACATAGGAATATTATAACGGTTAATACTGGCATAGAAATTTCTTGTCCTGGAAGCAGATTACTTCTCCATTATACGTAGGAAGCTATTTATGGCAAGATATATGTTTTATTCGAGTTCTGAATGTTCTTTTTTTTCATATTTTTCGCTGTAATAGGATTCTTCTGGAGCTCCAGTTACAAAAGAAAAGGAAGCAACACTTCCAGTGTGCAAACTCCCAATTTGCAACAACCAGTTAAACACTTATCTTGCTTGTTTGCGTCCGATAAAGAAATCAATTCAGCGGCCAAATCACACTCCATTCGGCTCTCTGGAGAATACAATTCCAATTGCTGGATGCACATAGATATGTATTGGCTCTGCTAACCAAAGTTGGCAACTTTTTTGTGTGACCGTTTAAATGTCATATACTGTACTTATGGATGTATTTTGTGGGTATATACTGCAAGTTGCGAATAGATACTCATATCGTATGTTCACTATTTTGAACATTTAGTTGAAGATGTATTGTTAATGATCTACAGTTTTGCTATGAACTCCTGTGTTTTGAGTAAGGGGTCTTCTGTTCTGCGCAAATAATTTCACTCTTGGTATGTATATCCACTTGTAACATGTGGACTTTTTTTATTTAGGAAAACAAGAAGAAATTTTATGGTAATTTTGTGTTGATTTTTATATATCGTTTCAAGTAATTTAAGCCAATTATGTATCAACTGTAATTTTACTGTGATAAATGGTCAATCTATATTGATGTCGTATAGTTTTGTCACTGCTTATGAAGCTAAGAATGAGACTACATCTCAAGAGTTTGATGAAACTTAGAATGAGAATTACCGGCTATGTTTTTAATATACATTCCTCTGTAGGTTTTCTTACAAATAAAGAACGTTAGGGGCGGTTTGGTTCATAAAAATTTTGGCATTAAAAGTGACATTGTTTGGGTTTTGGATTCCATAGTTAATGTTATTTCAATAAAAATTTTAGAATGATTAATCCCTAAAATGCAAAAAGCAACCATTTTTTAGAATTTGCCAAATCCTCTCAAGGGGCTGTTTGGTTCAAATATCAAAAATTTTAGGATTTGTAATCTGATTGAGAGTTTCAAATCCATAGGGTTTTATACATGTTTTGAGACTTCTAATATTTTGTTTGGTTCAACGTTATTATAGAAAAGCAAATCCTAAAATCAGTAATATATTGTTTGGTTCAATCCCAAATTATAGGATAACAAATTCTAAAAAAGAAGAAGAAGTAAATATAATTACCTTGGTGAGGTTACCTCCCACAAGAAAAAAAATACAAGGGTATAGAAAGAGAGGTAAGCTGTAAGTATACCCATTTATGGGATTTGTCAAATCCTCTCCAATTTGGCAAATTCTAAAAATTAGTTGCTTTTTGCATTTTTGGGGTTCAATATTCCAAAAAGGTTATTGAAACAAACACCAAATATGGAATCCCAAAACCCAAAAAAGATACACTTTTTGATCCCAAAATTTATAATCCACACCAAATGCTAAAATTTTGCTTGAACAAAACAGCCAGAGGATTTGGCAAATGGTATAAATGGGTATGATTTTACCCCAATTGCTATACCATTATATTTTGTTCTCTTGTGGGGAGGTAAGCTCACCAAGGTAGGCTTATTCATCTCTCATTCTTTTTTAAATTGAAACAAATAATAAATTACAAATTCTAAAATTTGTTATCCTATAATTTTAGATTTGAACCAAACAAGAGATTACAAATTTTAGAATTTGTTTTCCTATAATAATGTTGAACCAAACAAAAATATTAAAAATCTCAAGGCATGTATAAAACACTATGGATTTAACACTATGGATTTGAAATTTTCATGAGATTATAAATCCCAATATTTTAGGATTTGAGCCAAACAACCCCACAAAAGAAAGAGAGCATGACAAGTGTGATAACAACTGTATAATAATTTGTTCATGTATGATGATATATGAAAGTACAATTTGTAATTTACACCCCTGAACTCATTAAGTTGTTTTAAACAACAACTCCATTTAGAATTAATAAGAAGATTTTGGGGTCTAATTATCATATGGTTTTCTTATATGAGCCCCCAAATCTTCCATATTTTGATATTAGTCCCCCAAATGTTAAATATTTTGAAATTAGTCCTACTTGTAGCACTAGGTTGAAGGATTTGGGGACTAATTTCAAAACACTCATAAGGTTTTGGGGACTAAGTTCAAAATATGAAGATCTATTGGACTAATTCACAACACTTATAAGATTTTGGGTACTGATTTTCAAAATATGAAGAATGTGGGGGCTAATATTGAAAAACCCATAATAGAAATTAGAATAGGATACTGGGCTTAATATGAAAAAACCTAAAATTTATGGTAGTTCTGTGCAAAACCCAGAAAGCCGTGATACTTCTGTGAAATTTACCTTTCCCCTTCACCAACCAACCGTCCATTTGAGGGAGCTTGTGGCGGGAGTGCGTCTACGTATTGAGCTCCCACTTGCTCTCATTATTCAATTAATTAATCCCATGAATTCTCGTTCATAACCCTAATTTTATAAATTCTCGATCTTTTTCAGATCGAGAGATCTCGAGATCGAAGAATGGGAGGGGGAATCGAGGTCAGCGGGCTTCAGTTCGCGTACGATGGGCAGCCGCCAATCTTCGCCCAGTTCAACCTCAACATCGGCCCTGGATCTCGCTGCCTTCTCATCGGCGACAATGGATCTGGTAATTTCCCCAATTCTCTCGAAACCCTAATTGTTTGCAGATTTTGGACGTGAAAACCCTAAAATCAGAGCAGATCTAGTAAATTTGGGAATGAAAACCCTAATTTTTCCTAAATTAGAATTCTCAACAGAAGATTTACCGTTTTTGTTAGATTAGACCCTTAATTCTTTCTTAAGTTTATATCAGGCCCCCAAATGTTCATATTTCTAATATCTAATTCTATCACAAAGTCTGTTAAGTCGTTTTAAATAACAACTCCAAATCTATTATTTTGTTATTTTAATCCGAGTTCTTTCTTAACTTCAAATTAAACCCCGAATCTTCATATTTTTAATTTACAACCCAAATCTATTATGTCTGTGGATAAAAAGTTGACAACGCTTACCAGGAGTGCACAACCCCGAGATTTGGGGGCTTATTTAATATGAAGACTTGGAAGCTTAATGCATAAAATAAGAAAGAATTAAGAACTAATATGAAAAACCGAAAGATGTAAGTCTTTTATTTTGGGGGTCTATGTCAAAAATCTTTGGTAACATATCATATTTCGTGCAGGTAAGACCACTTTGCTGAGGATTTTAGCAGGAAAGCATATGGTTGGAGGAAGAGATGTTGTTCAAGTCCTCAGTTGTTCTGCGTTTCATGATACACAACTGGTTTGTAGTGGTGATCTTGCCTATCTCGGAGAATCTTGGAGCAAAACAGTTAGTGCTACTGTGAGTTTTTAAACATTTGTTGTCTGAATTTCATGTATAGATCCATAATGCTGGACATTGAGTCCAGTTTCTATTTGAAAAGAGCCTAATACTTGAAATTGTAATTTCCAAGGAAATAGCAAAAGCATCTATTTTCGGAATGCCCTTTACCATTTTGTTATGTAATGATGTCTTGGCTTGGAAAAGAATTCAGACGCATCATCTTAAATTTAGTCCCTCTAACCATTAGACCAAACTCCAAAGTTATGGTGAGGGTCGAGGATTATATTTTTATGTTCTAACATACCCTCCGTAGGTTGAGTGCCCTTTTAATGGGCTGAAACCTAGACCACGCAGTGGTGTCAATTTTTATGACAATTATGTGTTAATGATGTTATTACTCGCTAGAGATCTTTCTTATTGTAGCTTTCTGGAAGGGGAAAAAAGGTAATTATGTGAAAACTCTGAAATCAGAACTTAAACTAACTAGAAACGAAGGACTTACAGTAAATTAAAATTTCCAAAACAAGTTCGGTGCATTCAAAAAATTTATTCTCTTAGATACATTGGGAGATTAATTTTGCGTTCATGATTACATGTTCTTGAACATTCTTCACCTGCCAATTAATTCTTGATATTATAAGTTACTCAGGAAACATTATAAATTTTCAGGGTGATGTTCCACTCCAAGGTGATTTCTCTGCCGAGCACATGATTTTTGGAGGTAAGTTATTATGCATAACAGTATAACCTATATATTATGCACATGTTCTTGATATAAGGTACTCATTCTTGGGTCATACACCAGAAAGTACAACTATAACCCCTTCAACCCCATTTTTTGGAGTTGGATACATGAATCCTTATTCTCCATTCCTGTACTTTCGCATAGTTAACTACTATGGTTTCAGATGAATCTAGTTAATAACTTACTTAAAGGTGACATTAATGTCATATATACATGAATCCTTACTTACTTAATATGACATTAAGTAAGTAAGGATTCATGAATTTGCAAATGATAAATCGGTCTTTGTGCTTACTGGTTAAGTGACATCTATATGACATTTTTAATGGCACTTGCCATTTAGCCTCTAATAATACTACTTTGCCTCAGAGTTTTACTAAGTTTTTTTTTTGGGTGCATTTATATGGTTGTTTTCAATTTACAACTTAATTAGATAACTTCATTTAGATGTTTTTTTTTCCGGTAAAATTTTTTTGAGAAGAAAGCAGAGAGTTAAAGAATGTAAACATTTAGACATTGCTTTATTGATGATGGTTTTGATTCTCTTAACAGTTGAAGGAATTGATCCTCTTAGAAGAGAGAAATTGATCGATCTGCTTGATATCGATCTGCAGTGGCGGATGCATAAAGTTTCTGATGGACAGCGCCGTCGTGTTCAAATTTGCATGGGACTTCTCCATCCATACAAGGTTTAAAAAAAAAAAAAAAAAAAACTTTGTAACGAGCATACATAAATTCTGGCCATAAGTTTCTTTTGTGCTTACCAGTTTCCTTGAGTAATTTTTCTATCTCCTGTTTTTTTCCTTTTCTTTATTCCATGAACGAACCTCGCCATTTTTTCATTAGATGGTCTTCTGACCAATAACTACTTTGGAATATGTCTATAAGTATGCTATTAATTAGTGATCCAAGCTAATTGGACAGTAATCTACTTTTTTAAGATACTTAATTTATCTTTTGATATCTATCATTCTCACTAGAAAACACATGGTTTCATGCTTGTTCTTCAAATTCATGCATCTCTTTTTACCTTATTAACTTGGCCTGCCCTACTCTGTAACGTGCAGGTGCTATTGCTAGATGAAGTTACAGTTGATCTAGATGTTGTCACAAGAATGGATCTCCTCGAGTTCTTCAAGGAGGAGTGTGAGCAGGTTAGAGTGAGACTATTCATTACATGTCTATTGAATTAGGATCAATTTAACAGCTTGAGGACTAATTCAGAATTGGCCTAATCCAGATTAGTTCTGGATGGGGGATTGGAAAAATCCTGGCCTGTAATTTGTCAAAAATTAGCCTAACAAAACCTGACTAAGTCCTGGTTCGGTTATTTGCCAAAGTAGGATTAATGCTGGTCCTTCTGTTGTTCCACTTAACCTGGTTATCTCAAGTTGCCAAATACTAACTTACTTTCCACTCATTGAACTCTTCAATCTCTCTTTGCAGAGAGGGGCTACTATTGTCTATTGCACTCATATATTTGATGGACTTGAGACATGGGCCACACACCTAGCTTACATTCAAGAGGGTGAGTTAAGAAGATGCGCAAAAATGGAAGATATACATGAACTTGAAAATGCTGATAACTTGCTCTCAGTGGTTGAATCATGGCTTCGTTCTGAGACCAAGCTACCAAAAAAGGAACCCGTAAAATCCTCTATCCTATCAAGGGGAGCTTCGCCCTTTGATTCATCTCCTTTCAGATCATCCCGACATATGGCATACTATCGCTGAATCATGAAGCCATCAGCTATCAATACTATAAATCAGTTCAGACCACATTATACCTTCCAACACAGAAAATTTAGTTGAATTGTTTGTTGTGTATACATGATCGATAATTTGCAATAAGTTTGTTAATTTGGATGGTGTCGATTATGTATAATTTTTTTAAGGATATTTATTTTGTGTTAAAAGTTGTAAAATTTACGGTATAATCATGTTTGTGTTCCTTTTCTTTAGTATGTAGATGTGATTGCAATGGAATTTTTCTTTTTCATCAGTCTGTGTTATCTGTTGCTAGGATTCACGCGCATCCTGTTCAATGTATACTCCGTTTGTGTTTTTAAAAGTGCCTTCTACCACATCAAAACTCCAAAGTTGCAAGGGAAATTAAGGGTTACAATCTTATATTCTAAAGTGTGCCTGCAGTTTGACACAATTGTCAACCTCTTTTATATGAATCAAAAACTTTAAATAATGGCATATGCAAATAAATTTAGGGGCTGTTTGGTAGCTTGCAACTGGGGCTGTTGCTAGCTGGGGCTGTTGCTAGTGTTGTTGTGTGCAACTGTGCTATTTTTATCCAGTTGCATGTGTTTGTTTCATTGCAACTGGTCACTTGCAATTGCAACTGCAGTTGCAAAACCCTTAGTTGCAACTTTTGACCTGCAGTCTTTTTTTGTTGCAACTGAAGTTGCAACCAAAATGAACCACAAATCTATTTAAGTTGCAATTGTAGTTGCAACAAATTATTTTGTCAAAAGATTATTTTAAAGAATACTTTTTCCAAAAATTACTTTTTAAAAATATATTCTTTTGAAAATGTTAGTTTTGGAAAATATTATTTTATTGTGGAAATATTATTTTCCCAAAAATATTATTCTTTCATAAACTATTATTTATTCATAACATATTATATTTTCAAGAATATTATTTTTCAAAAAATCATTTGTTGCCAAAATTAAGTTTTTCAAAAACAAGATTATTTTTAAAAACATTTATTTCCAAAATTAACATCTTTCAAAAATATTAAATTTTAAAATATTATTTTACTTATACAAAATAACTTTTCTTAAAATATTATTTTTCTAAAAATAATACTTTTGCTAAATATAGAAATTTCTCATATTTTTTAAAAAATGTATATTATTTTATTGATAAAAATCATTTTACTACAAAAATTATCTTTGGATAAATATTTTCTTGATAAAGTATTGTTCACATTTTCCAAAATATCATTTTTAAAAAATGTTTTTAAAAAATACCACATAATATTATTTTTAATTCTCAAATTTAAAACTTTAAAAAAATTGAAAAACAAGTTGCATATAAGGAGTTACAAGCAGAACAAAAGCGCTGCAACTGCAAGTCGTGAAATTTAAAAATTGAACCAAACAGCTGCGACTCTATAGTTGCATGTAAGAACAGTCACAATAATTTGGTTACATGGAAGTGCCAGTTGCATTGCGACTATAGTTACAAGCTACCAAACGCCTCTGTAACTGTAATGCAAGTGTCATTTAAATGCAACTTATCTACTAAAACCATGTAACTTATGTATTTTTGCACCACTTGGTTTTCAGTTAAACACAGGAACAATGCTACAACATTTGCATCTTAACGGTTTTAAACAGGAGCAAAAGCAAACACACGCAACAAACAAACATAGATGTGGTCATCTCAAAACTAATAAGGACTCAAGCTAACAGTCTCCATGAACTCCTCATCCTTCCGCAGAACACTCATTGTCTCCTTTGGCAAATACACATCTAGCTCCATACTCCCCTCCTCCGCCCCCTGATAAACCCTAACGACAGTCACGTCAAATCCGTTGCCGAGGTACAATCTGGGGACTGGGTGCCGCTTTAGAAGCTTGGAGCGGAATCCGACTAGTATTATGTGCATGGCCGGTGTTTCCGGTCCGTGTTTTCGTGCACGGGCGATGGATTGCCATGCGTGCACTGATAATGCCTGCAGGTAGAGTGGAAAAGAACCGAATAGTTCATTTAACAGTAGACAAATAGTTATTTTAATATTTAGCTCATAAAGAAATAGAAATTAGCCAAGGGGTTAATTTTAGAAATATTGGATGTCACTTTCAAAGGTGGCAAGTTTTCAATTGCAGCCACTATATCTACAGTAATCACCTACTCGCTACAGTAATAACCAATCTCAGATCTACCAATCCTTACTGTAGCAATAATGTAGTAACAGTGCTCACCTACCACCAAATCGCCTATAAATAGCCTAGCTTAGCCGTAAGTTGAGATCATCCCAGAAACAATTCTAATCTCCACATATAGAAGAGTGAGAGAAAATTAGAGAGAGTTTCTCCTTAGAAAGAGAGATTGTAACTCCTAAAATTTTCTCGTAGTGGATTCTTCTATTCTTGCCCGTGATTTTTACCCCAAATTCATTTAGGGGGTTTTCCACGTAAAAATCTGTGTTCAACTTTACTATTTTCATACTATTTTAGCTGCGACCCTACTCTATCGGGCCCCTATTTTCTCAACAAGTGGTATCAGAGCCTAGCTTAGGGTGTGTGTATCCGCTTATCGTATGCTCTGTAGCTGCCACCAAAGGTGGATCCTCCACATTAGAAAATAAGTTAGATTTTTATTTACCCTTCGAAGGCACTGGGCACTATTCACGAGGGCGGTACTATTCACGTATTCACACGTATGGTTACTATTCATGAGTACTGTTATTGTTCATAAATACGGTTACTGTTCACATGAAATAGTAGAAGCTGCTGTTCGTAGTATAATCAATAGCGGCGAAGTTCGAGATTGAGAATTTAACGGGAGTAATTTCTCACTGTGGAAGTTGAAGATTAAGGCTATCTTGAGAAAAGATAATTGTCTAGCGGCCATCGGTGAAAGGCCAGACGAAATCACAGATGATAAGAAGGGGAACGAGATGGACGGGAATGCTATTGCAAATCTCCATCTGGCATTAGCAGATGAGGTGCTGTCAAGCATAGAAGAGAAGAAGACAGCAAAGGAGATCTGGGATACTCTAACAAAGCTATATGAGGCCAAATCCCTGCACAATAAAATCTTCTTAAAAAGGAGACTTTACACTCTGAGGATGGCGAAATCTACATCAATGACCGACCACATCAGCAACCTAAATACACTGTTCTCCCAACTCACAACGTTGGGGCATACAATCGGTGTGAATGAACGTGCATAGCTTCTATTTCAGAGTCTACCTGACTCGTATGATCAGCTCATCATCAATCTAATAAACAACGTCCTTACGGACAATCTAGTCTTCGACAATGTTGCAGCCGCTGTTTTGGAGGAAGAAAATCGGCACAAAAATAAAGAAGGCACGCAGGCAAGTTCGCAATAAGGGGAGACCTTATTGGTGACGAGAGAAAGATCAACGGAACGTGGCTCCAGTGGGAGTCATGCCCATGGTAGATCAAAATCAAGAAGTAAGAAGAATATCAAATGCTATAACTATTTCAAAAGGGGGCACGTGAAATCGGAGTGTTAGCACAATAAGAAGAGGGGTGATAAAAAGTCTTCAGAGCCATCAACATCTCAAGGATACGTTGTCAGCACATCAGATGATGGTGAAATTTTATACAGTGGAGCAACCACTGTTGATGAAGGCAGAAAGAGGTTTGCTGATATCTGGCTTCTAGATTCAGCAGCCTCCTAGCACATGACCTCTCGGAGAGAATGGTTCTACAAATATGAACCTATCTCAGGAGGATATGTATTTATGGGCAATGATCAAGCCTTGAAAATTTCTGATATTGGTACTGTCCAAATCAAAATGTTTGATGGTACAATACGCACCATTCAAAATGTACGGCATGTGAAGGGCTTGAAGAAAAATTTATTGTCTTTAGGACAATTGGATGAGCTCGGATGCAAGACGCATATAGCAAATGGAATCATGAAGATTGTTAGAGGGCCGCTTGTTGTGATAAAAGGAGAAAAGATAGCTACAAATCTATACATGCTCAAGGGAGAAACCCAGCAGGAAGCTGATTCATGTGTGGCATCAACTAGCCATGGAGAAGAATAAACCATAATGTGACACTATAAACTAGGCCACATGTCAGAACGAGACTTGAAGATTCTCTCCGATCTGAAGCTGCTTCCTGGACTCAAATCGGTAGCTCTTCCATTTTGAGAGCATTGTATTACAAGTAAGCAGCATCAGCTGAAGTTCAACACATCAAGTTCTAGAAGCAATGCTATTTTAGAACTGATTCATTCTGATGTATGGTAAGCACCAGTTACATCCATGGGAGGAGCAAAATACTTTGTGTCATTTATTGATGATTACTCCAGGAAATGTTGGGTGTACCCTATCAAGAAGAAAGCATATGTGTTCTCAGTTTTTAAGGCCTACAAAGCTCGAGTCGAGCTTGAATCTGGAAAGAAGATCAAATGCTTGAGGTCAGATAATGGAGGAGAATACACAGACGGTGAATTTCTTGCATTCTGCAAGCAAGAAGGCATTAAAAAATAATTCAGTACTGCATATACTCCTAAACAAAATGGAGTAGTGGAGCGAATGAACAGAACTGTGTTGGAAAGAACAAGAGCAATGTTGGCAACTACAAATCTGGATAAAGTCTTTTGGGCGGAAGCAGTAAAAACCACCTGTTATGTGGTGAATCGATCTCCATCAACTATAATACAATTAAAGACGCCGATGGAGATGTGGACTGGCAAGCCAGCTGATTATTCAAACCTCCATATATTTGAAAGTCCAGTGTACGTAATGTACAATGCCCAAGAAATTACAAAGTTGGATTTAAAATTCAGAAAATATATATTTTTGGGGTATGCTGATGGAGTAAAGGGGTATCTCTTGTGGGATCCCACTGCCCACAAAATTATTGTCAGCGGAGATGTTATCTTTGTAGAGAACCAACTACAAAGAGAAGAGAATGAAAGCAGTTCAAGGAGGGACTCAGAGAGTGTAGTTGTTCAGGTAGAAAACGACCCAAATTCTACTAAAGCAACACCGGAGCATGATGTATAAGAGCCAGTCGAGTTCGAGGCTCCAGAAATTCGAAGGTCAACTCGTGAGAGAAGACCACAGACTTGACACTCGGAGTATATTACGAAAAGTAATGTTGCATACTGTCTTCTAACAGATGATGGAGAGCCTTCAACTTTCCATAGCACAGATGCATCTTTGTGGATGGCAGCAATGCAGGAAGAAATTAAAGCTCTCCATAAAAATAATACTTGGGAACTTGTGTCACTACCACAAGAAAGAAAAACCATTGGAAATAAATGGGTCTATAAGATCAAGCGAAATGACGATGATTAAGTGGAGCGATATCATGCTAGATTGGTGGTCAAAGGATATGCTCAGAAAGAAGATATTGACTTTAATGAAATATTTTCTCCTGAAGTTCGACTTACAACAGTTCGAGTATCCTGGCTATGAGCGCTATATTTGACTTATATCTAGAACAGCTAGATGTAAAAATAGCTTTTCTTCATGGAGATCTTAAAGAAGAAATTTATATGCTCCAACCAGAAGGTTTTGAAGAAAAAGAAAAAGAGAACTTGGTTTGCAGGTTAAACAAATCTTTGTACGGTCTAAAACAGGTGCCGAGGTGTTGGTATAAGAGATTTGATTCATTCATCATGAGCCTTGGATACAACAGACTTAACTCAGACCCTTGTGCATATTTCAAGAGATTTGGCGAAAATAATTTTGTTATTTTATTATTGTATGTTGACTGACATGTTGGTTGCAGGCCCCAACAAAGATCATATTAAAGAATTGAAGGCTCAATTGGCTAGGAAATTTGAAATGAAGGATTTAGGAGCTGCAAACAAGATTCTAGGGATGCAAATTTACCGAGACAGAATTAATAGGAAGATTTGGTTTTCTCAGAAGAATTATTTGAAGACAATCTTACGGTGTTTCAACATGCAAGAATGTAAGTCAATTTCTACCCCACTTCCTATTAATTTCAAGTTATCCTCCAGTATGAGTCTTAGCAGTAAAGAAGAGAGGATGGAGATGTCTCGAGTACTGTATGCATCAGCAGTGAGAAGTCTAATGTTCGCTATGATTTGTACAAAATCAGACATTGCACAAGCAGTAGGAGTGGTTAGTCGATACATGGCGAATCCTGATAAAGAGCATTGGAATACTGTAAAGAGGGTCCTAAGATATATTAAAGGGACATCAGATGTTGCATTATGTTATGGGGGATCAAATTTTATTGTTAATGGATATGTTGATTCTGATTATGCAGGTGATCGTGATAATAGAAAATCCACCACAGGCTATGTGTTTGCACTTGCTGGTGGAGCTATAAGCTGGATTTCAAAACTGCAGTTAGTTGTGGCTACATCAATAATAGAAGCAGAATATGTAGCAGCTACACAAGCTGGTAAAGAGGCAATATGGTTGAAAATAGTGCTGGAGGAACTCGGACATGAACAAAAGAAGATTTTTCTATTTTGTGACAGTCAGAGTGCTTTGCATTTAGTAAGAAATCTAGCCTTTCATTCAAAGATAAGACACATTCAAGTTCAGTACCACTTTGTTCGTGAGAAAGTGGGAGAAGGAACAGTGGATATGCAGAAAATTCACACCAAAGACAACCTAGCAGATTTTTTGACAAAGACAGTCAATACTGACAAATTTATTTGGAGTCGATCCTCTTGTGGTCTGATGGAGACGTAAGCAACATGAAGATGACATGATAGAAAGAATGATGTGAAGATATGATTGATACTCAATCATAATCTTCAAGTGGGAGATTGTTGGACGTCTCTTTCAAAGGTGGCAAGTTTTCAATTACAGCCACTATATCTACAGTAATCACCTACCCGCTACAGTAATCACCAACCTCAAATCCACAAATTGTTACTGTAGCAATACTGTAGTAACAATGCTCACTTACTGCCAAATCGCCTATAAATAGCCTAACTTAGCCGTAAGTTGATCTCATCCCAGAAACAATTCTAATCTCCACATATAGAAAAGTGAGAGAAAAATAGAGAGTTTTTTCTTATAAAGAGAGATTGTAACTCCTAAATTTTTCTCATAGTAGATTCTTCTATTCTTGCCTGTGATTTTTACCCCAAATTTATTTAGGGAGTTTTCCACGTAAAAATCTGTGTGTTCAACTTTACTATTTTTGCACTACTTTAGCTGCGACCTTGCTCTATCGAGCCCCTATTTTCTCAACAAGAAAACCCCCTCAACTATGAGGATTGTCTTAGAAAACCCCCCTCAGCTATTTTATCTTTAAAAAATCCCCCAAATTTGAGGGTGTTATAGATAACCCCCCTCAACTTTTAAAATATGACTAAACCCCCTTAACTATGAGATGTATCACAAAACCCCTTTATCTTTCTAGTTTTTTCAAATAACCCCTAATATTATTATTTAATATATGCAATGACTAAAATACCCTTGGTTGAAAAAAAATTCATGTGAGTTTAAAATCCCAACCCAATCAAAATATTAGACTTTGGTTCGATGGGTTTTGATGAGGAAACTAATTTTCAAAAGAAATTAAAAAGTTTCAATTGTTTCAAACATTACAAGCATGGATAAGTAGAAAATAAAAGAAGTTTAGTGTTTCAAAACAGAAAGAAAAAATTAGATTTGCACATAAACCTAGCAATGAAGATGGAGGAAAGAAGAGGGGAAAATAAAATGAAAGTTATTTTTAACAAAAAAATTAAAAGGAACAATATGGTAAAAAAAGTTAACGTCTTAGGGATAGTATGGTCATTTTAAATCATTTGGTCATTTAGATTTAACTTATATTAGTTTAGAGGGATAAGTGAGTAAAGTTGAGAGGGAAAGTAATATTTTGAAAGTTGAGGAGGGTTATATATAGCAACTCCATAATTGAGGGGATTTTTAGAGTTAACATAGTGAGGGGTTTTGAGATGACCCCATAGTTGAGGGGTTTCTAAAATTAACCCTTAACCAAATGTATATTCGGTTTGTCGATTATCAAATATTTGTTTAGGATTCATCTCTTATAATCTACATTATTATACAAATATTTGTTTAGGATTCATCTCTTATAATCTACATTATTATACATGTGATGTTATGTTTTGACCAATTTACATTTTGTAAAATCTAAATTCCATACTAAATTTGATAAACTTGAAGATTGATATGTCAACTTTTTAATGAAATATTCAAATTACAGATTGATAGATCATATTTATAAATAAACAATTTTCAGTTATAAATTTAAATGCTATTTAAAATTGAATAAAAATAAAAGTATTTATTTAGCCATATATAAAAGTATTTTAATTAAACACTATAATATTCTTAAACTGTATAATATTCTTAAACAATAATTATTAATCAAATAAGTAAACTGTAATATTGGATAAATATTCAAGAATATTCACAAAATATCTCTGACCAGATTCCAGTTCTGAGAAATTCAGAGAATGTTATTCGAATTTGTATTTTGGAATTCGAGGATTTTAAATGAATACAAATATGAACATCTCAGTATTCAATTGGTTTCCATCTCTACCTGCAGGGATGAGATCTCGGCGCCAACGACCTCCTCGTTGGCCTTCACCTTGAGCTTCTTGATGGCGCCCGATGAGAAATGGAAGAAGCAGGTAATCTTGGACCAGGTGCTGATGAAGTGCCAGAGCGAAAATCTGTCGCAAGCGACGTGGTTTAGGGAGACGGCGACGAATATGCCATTCCATCAGCAATCTCAGTGACCAGCACGCCAAATAGCGGCAGCGAGTGGCCGTCATGGCTGAAGACTCTCTTGATAGGGAATGCGGAACGGACAAATGCAGGTACTCGAAAACCCGAAAGGATATTAGATACGGAGATATTTGGAGCGGAGGCGCAGACGAACTCTGCGCCCTCGCTGTTGCACACAATTTGTATAGAGATGTAGGCTTTGCCATCGTCGTCGCGGTGTTTAGTAGTCGAGGGGCGGCCGGCGAAGGGGTAGAAGTAACGGAGAGCTCGAGAGGAGGAGGTTTTGAGTTGGGAGACGATGAGTTCTATTGAGAGGTTGGTGAAGATTTTAGAGGAGGAGGGAAGAATTATTGTTTTTGGGGCTCCGGTAAGAGGGTTATCTTTCTCTTTTTTCTGTGTGTATTTTCAGAGAGAAATCATTTCAATTTATAGAGGCTTTTCACCCAATCATCTCTACCCCAAAATCAGCCTCCAAATAAATACAATTAAAGGCCATTTATCAGCCCTAATTCAAATTCTGATAATGACCCATTAATTCTCCATTAATGGCCAATTATCACCCATTAAACATATGGATTATTTGGTTGATTTGGTCAACCATTTCTAACATCTCCCACTTGGCCAAATTAACCAAATGATATACCTCCAACTATCCGTGAGATTAAATATCTTATTCTTATCATTACTCCCACTATTCATGAAGAGTAACTTACATTTCATTATTCATGAAATTTACTTGGACTTATTTATTTCGAGTCCCATCAAACTTACATGTTTGATAAAGAATTCATTGGTATTCCTTTTATTAAAGGATCAGCAATCATATCTGTAGTAGGGATGTAAGTTACTTTAACTTCTCCCTTTTCTATAATATCTCGAATATAGTGATACTGGATCTCAATGTGTTTTCCTTTGGAACTATTAGCTCCACTATTGATCAAGCTAATCTCTGCTTGATTATCACAATAAATATCAATAGGTCCTTCTATCAAATTGAGATCTAGATCAATCAAAAACCGTCTTATCCAGACAGCATGTGTAGTTACCATACTGCAAGCTACGTATTCAGCTTCTTGTGTATATCTAGCAACACAACCTTGTTTCTTGCTACTCCAAGAAATAGCTCCTCCTCCAAAGATGAACAAGTATTCCGAAGTGGACTTTCCATCATCTTTATCACCCCCGAAATCAGCATCGGAGTAACCGAGGACTTCAAGCGAACTAGCTTGATAAACCAATCTATGAGTCAATATGCCTCTGATATACTTCATAATCCTCTAAACAGCTTCTCAGTGTGCTGGTCCTAGATTACTTTGATATCGGCTAACTAGACTTACAGCATAAGCTAAATCAGGTCTGGTGTATAACATTGCATACATCAAGCTTCCAACTGCTTGAGCATAAGGAACATCTAATGGCTTTTGCCCCTCTCCAGGGCTTTGCTCTTTACACAATCTCTTTTCTATAACCAACGGAGTTGGTGCCGGATTGGAATTCTCCATTCCAAACCTTTTAAGAACTGATATTAAATACTTTTCTTGGTTTAAACTTAACATTCTAGACTTTCTATTTCGAATTATTTGAATTCCAAGAATATATGATGCATCACCCATGTCTTTCATCTCAAACTTTTCGCTTAGATATGCCTTGATTTTATTCAACATATCTATGTCATTTCCGGCGAGCAATATATCATCCACATATAAGGATAATATAGTAAAGTTTCTCCCACTTTTCAAGACATATACACAATTATCTAATTTATTTTGATTAAAACCAAGTTTGGTGACCGCATCATGAAATTTGAGATACCATTGTCTAGAAGATTGTTTTAAACCATATAGAGATTTTATTAACTTGTAAACTTTATGTTCCTGTTCTTTTACCTGAAAACCTTCAGGTTGTTGCATATATATCACTTCCTTCAATTCTCCGTTGAGGAATGCTGTTTTAACATCTATTTGGAATAACTCCAAATCAAGATATGCAACAATAGCCAAAATGATTCTAATGGATGCAAATTTAGCTACAGGAGAATACGTCTCCTGAAAATCTATTCCTGCTTTCTAGTTGTAAACTTTGGCAACTAACCGTACTTTGAATTTATCAATAGACCCATCAACATGGTATTTCTTTTTGAGCACCCATTTGCATCCTATGGCTTTTCTGTTTTCTAGTAGATCACTACGCTCCTAAACTTTGTTCTTTTCTATAGAATCAAGTTCTTCTCTCATGGCTTCCAGCCATAGATCTGACTCATGCGATTTCATCGCTTCAGAGAAGTTTAAGGGATCTTGTTCTTCTATATTTGCATCTATCGAAAAACAAGATGGTTCACATGAATACAAATAGTAATCATCCATCCATGCAGGTTGTGTTCTAGGCCTTTTACCTAAAACACCTATATGCTGAGGTTCATCAATTTTCATAGGTATTTCATCATTTTTAAGGTTAGGTTCATTCACAATATCAGGATCATTAGTGGAAACACTACTGTAATAATCATCATTTATTACAGTTAGAGGTTCTATTTCCTCTTGAACTTGTTCCTCTTCCTCTAGTTTTTCTAGAAATGTAGCATCTCTGCTTTCAATGACCCCTTTTTCTTTATTATAGAACTTATAACCTTTTGATTTTTCTGAATACCCTATGAATCTACATTTTAATGTTTTAAAGTCTAACTTATCTCTAAGTTGACTTGGAATGAGAACATGGGCTATACATCCCCATTTCCTGAGATGACTTAGATCTAATTTCTGCCCATTCCATAACTCATAAGGTGTAGATGCAAGTGATTTGGTGAGAATTCTATTTAAAATGTAGTTTGCAGTTAACAATGCTTCTCCCCAAAATTTCTTGGAGAGACCTGAATGAGACAACATGCATCTAACTATATTTAACAATGTTCTATTCTTTCTTTCAGCTACACCATTCTGTTGTGGTGTGTACGGCATTGTTGTATGTCTTTTAATGCCATGCTGAATACAAGAACTCTCAAATTTTTTAGAAGTATATTCCCCACCTCTATCAGTTCTCAAAATTTTAATTTTCATTCCAAGTTGATTTTCAACTTCTGTCTTATATCTTTTAAAGCATTCAAAAGCTTCTAATTTTCTAGATATAAGATAGACGTGTGTAAACCCCAAAAGTTCATTGGCTCTTTGTCCGCCAATAAAAGGTTTCCTGATCATTTTACCAGTTAAACAATGTTCACATGGTGGCAACTGAATATTAGATAGTGTAGGCAGTAAGTTCATTCTGATAGTTTCTTTCATTTTTAAAATACTAGCATGTCCTAGTCTAGAATGCCACAATTCAGACTCAGAAATATAACAGGACAAGTAGTTCAAACTGAAAATTTTATTATTAGAATTATTACAAACTACTGGAAGAATGCATAATTCATGCTCGGGTACATATTTTTCCATAGCATACACTTTATTATTCTTGCCTATAAAAACCCGGTTATTGTAGAACCTAACTTCCAGTCCTTTCTTCATCAAACTGGGAACAGAGATCAGATTGCGCCGTATTCCTGGCGCATAGAACACATCTTTGAGGATGAGAACATTGTCCCCAAGATCCAATCTATATGAACCAATACCTTCTACATTGAGATAGGTATTGTTTTCCATATAGATCCTCTGTTCTCCTTTCTTCAGCTCGGTGAATTCTGTGACTCCATTCTTGTCCTTTGCGATATGTCTCGTCGCACCGGAGTCAATCCGCCAACCACTGATGTCCGTCATCACAGCATTGCACTCTGTCACACCGACGAATTCTCTCTTGCTGGTACTTCCTGGCTTATAGCCTCCCTTGTTCTCTTGCTTTTCTCCCTGTGGACAGTTGGATCTGAAATGCCCAAACATTTCACAAGTGTAGCAAGCGCCATGGGGTACCTTCTTCTTAAATTGCTGTGATTTTGGACCTCTAAGTTATGGTTAATTAGGGTCGGGGTTTCTATTTCTTCCAGTTTGTTGTCTCTAGTGCACATAGTTCATTTCCTGTTGCACCATGTTTAGTTCTGATTCCTTCCTAGTGGCTATTAAATCTTGTTCTATAGCTAAGTGCATTGGCAAATCCGTAACAGATTTAATGACATGATTCATTCTTAATGTAGTGGCAGCTACAGCAAGGGAAGGTGGAAGACTATTCAGTATAGTTGTCACTTGCATTCTTTCTGGGATTTCGGTCCCGGCAGTAGACAAATCCTTAGCCATGACAATCATTTTATTTATATGTTCTACGACATTGTCTCCCTCTTGCATTCTAGAAGAATTATACTTATGCAAGAGGAGTTGAATATTAACTTCCGAGACAGTGTCGTATTTATCTTTTATTGATTGCCACATGTCCATGAAAGTTTTACAAGTTTTAAAAACTTTAATTAAATTATCTTCCATGAACATTAGCATTTTACAAGTTTTAAAAACTTTAATTAAATTATCTTCCATGAACATTAGCATAAGGCTTTTCGCCTTTTTGTCTCTTGACTTCCACTGCTCGAACCCCTTCTTTTCCTCAACAGTAGAGGTATCAATTAAGGTAGGAGCACTAGTTTCGATAACTTCATCTATATTGTCATGTATAAGGCCATATCTTATTTTTCTATGCCACATATCATAATTACTACCATTAAATTTTTCGATCTTTGCCAATTCACTTAGAACCAATTTACTAGCCATTTAGAAGACAACTAAAACTAAAGTTCCAGTTTAAAATATGTATAAGGTTTGTGTATAAACATATATACCAAAAAAAAAAAAGGTTAGATAAAAAATAAAAATAATAAATTTGAAGAACCTGACTGCGAAGAACTGATTGGGTCTGAGTGAAAGAAGTTGATTCCGGTTCGTGCAAGCTCTTCGTCGAGTGGAGTCGATCGGAGAATTAACTGTCTAATCTGACTTGAAGATGATTGGATCAAGTATGGTTCTGCTCCGGATTTATCTGATTGCACTGAGATTTGGTCCACGGCAGCGAAGTTTGATTATAATCGAGTCTGGATTGGAGGCTGCAGTTTGAGAGCTGGTAGAGAGAGGGAAAAGCTTAAAAAATTTACCCGAATGAGTGGACAAAGTCACTTGTAAAGAGAGAGAAAAAAATGAGCAGACAACTTCTCTGTACGAATTTGGATAAACGAGGTTTCTCTAAAAGCTAGAAGATATAAACTATTGGATAAACTCTGCTTTGGCTCGTGGCTCAAGGTGGCATTAACGGAGAGAAGTGTTTCTTCTCCGTTGGAAAAATTGCAGAGGGGGTGGAGGACTTCTTCTTCTCTGTTGAAAAATGGCAGCGGGAGTAGAGAGGTTGTTAGCTCTGATACCAGAGAAGATTTTAGAGGAGGAGGGAAGAATTATTGTTTTTGGGGCTCCGGTAAGAGCGTTATCTTTCTCTTTTTTCTGTGTGTATTTTCAGAGAGAAATCATTTCAAATTATAGAGGCTTTTCACCCAATCATCTCTACCCCAAAATCAGCCTCCAAATAAATACAATTAAAGGCCATTTATCAGCCCTAATTCAAATTCTGATAATGACCCATTAATTCTCCATTAATGGCCAATTATCACTCATTAAACATATGGATTATTTGGTTGATTTGGTCAACCATTTCTAACATGAGGTTTTGGGAGGAGGGGGCCGTGTTGCACGTAGTCAGTGGAGGGCAAAGTGAGATCCCAAGAGCTGAGACGGATGATTTTGTTGGTGTTTCTTGGTGGTGATGGCTTCACTAATTGCCTTGAGAGAATGCAAATTTGGAATTCTTCTTCTTAATGATCTGCCATTTTGATTAATTGCTAGTAGCTACTGGTGTTGTGAAGGTGATCATTAAAGTTAATAATGCTAATGTTAACAGCATGGCAAATGATTTGTGGTTGTAATTGAGTAAGAATATGTCGAGAACAGAATATTTTCAATGTGATGCGTGAACATTGATGGACAAAAACTGAAAATATATGATCGTCAGCTACACATCCTTCCGCAAGAAGATTTTTTGTTCAAGATTAGAAGGAGAAAAATCTAGATCTTTTTTCACCAGATGAAGCGTTTTAAAAGACAACAGGGGGCTACTGTGGGATTTTGACCCTCAACTGTCAAAAAATGTTTTAAAAGACTCGGTGCACTTGATACTTTTTCCGAAAAGTGTGGGAATGGATGATTCTAATTTGTCTTCGAGTGTAAATTGATAATGAGTTGATGAGTGGATACATGGGGTATATTATGAGTGTTGTATTTAGAATAAATTACAACCATCTAGACAAATCAATAATTATGATAAAAACACCTATTTTTGAGTGTGGAAAGACCAGAGAGAATTAAAGAAGAGGGTAAATTTCACAAACCCCCATTGAACTTTAGGGTGATTTACATAAAGCGATAGCTAAACTCAATTCAAAAATCAGAGAAAACCCCCCAAAATTGTAAACTTTAGGGATAAAACTCTCCCGACCTTTTAAAAGCATTATTATGAGATTAATGTATACGATCTGTAGAGCTATCAAACCTCATCATGCCTTCAAATCTAGCAAAATATTGGATTAGTTAATTTCAGATATGAATGATGGAGAATGACACATACAAAGATACGAAATAGGATTATAAACGGTTAACTTAACGGAGTTAACGTCAGCTTAAGAACATTGGGTATCAAATGAGCAAATTTGAACTTCAAGGTATCAAAGGCTAGTAAACTACTATTGAGCCTTCTTTTTTTAATCAAGATTTATTGAAGTATTACATTGTGTATCACGTTTCTTAATTGTCACAATAGCCCTTGACTTTTATGACCTGACTTCATTATTAAAAGATCAGTGTGGTTATGGGAGCTTCTCTTGGATTTTTTTTCCTCTGTTCAAAGTTTATTTTAAATTTTTATTTTTATTTATTTATTTATTTATTTATTTTTGTTTCCCAAGTTGAACAGATGGGCACATGGTTTTCAAATTTTCATGGAGGAACTAAGAACAGATAGTATTGGCTTTCAGTTGAGCACAATGTCTGTATATATGCTTGTTGGTTGTTTGTGTTAGCTTTTGTTGTTTCATCTGGTTTGTTTTTGCCAGCCTAAAGTTACTCTAGTTAATTCAAATTGCTAAAGTTTTCCATAAATTGTCAAATTTACTATTACCTTATAAAACTTTGATCTCCCCTATTGGTCGCTAATCGCTATATATAATCTCTAAAAAGTACAAGAAATGGGAGAAAGATGAATTATTCCACAAGCTCGCCGCGTTTGGACAGAGATAGTTGAAGCCTCATGTTATTCGAACTACATGAGGATGGTTAGATCTCATTGCAACACCAAAAGATTGTGCAAAAGGCTGTGAAAATAGATGAGTCAATATTGTGTTCAAATTAAAGGTCGTTCCTATAGCAAAAGTTGAAACTGTATGATTGTGTAAATGTATTTATTGCTCCAACGGCTACCAACCAAACACACACAAAAAGTGGAGAAAAGATCGGACAGGATTTAGAAATAAATTTTCAAATATTACAGACTGAACTAATTTTTAACTTAATTAGGAATAATTAATTCTATTAAAAAAAGAACAAAGATATCAAAACCAAAAAAAAAAAAAAGAACAAAATTGGAATGACATGACATCTCACAAAGAAAAAAAAAAAATCTTATACTAAGGCCACAAATTGCAAAAGATTAGGCTGTTTGAAAAACCAGCACTAGAGTTTGCCGAAAATGACATGCTAGCTTTTAAGCAACATTAAGATATCATGCTATCAAAGAATGCAGGGCAAATTCCAATTTCTTGATTATATCAATAGAATGGTTTCTCATATAAACAATTGTTCAACTGAGCAATCTCCCTTGCCTATGCTAAGCCAAAAGTACAATATGATGTCCTGTGGAGCTTCTGAAACGAAAAAACAAAGACTCAGAACGTTACTTAGGGCATCAAAGATTATGCGACCAAGGAGCCTCAACTCTCGATAAATAAATCCACATAACGGGAAATATGCTTCATTTCCAAGCAAACTGTATCACTGCCGAGAGATTACAAAAATAATATATATAGAAAGCATCTCACCGAATATGAAATGCTTGAAAAACTTGAAGAATGAGTAAAGAAATATTCAGTCGCTTATCTATGATTTCCTTTTATCACTGCCAAGAGAGAGGAACTCCATGCTTCTGTGAGGGGGTTCATCACGGGAACTTCTAACGGCTGCATTTCGAGAGAGGGAAGAAGACCTGGGAGCTTCAGCGGAGCGGTGAAGCCTTTGGGCAGTGTTAGCTCGGCTGCTGCTGCTGCTTGTAAGTAGCCGACTTGTTCTGCTGGGCTGATGGTCACTATGCTCAGCAGAAGCCACTCTGCTGCTTGCCACGACGGCCCTTTTTGACATGCTGCCATTCCTCGAGGATGATGCACGAGACTTTTCTAGATCGACCTGTATAAGACAGAAATTTTGTCAGAATAGCATAGAACATAATCTGCATCCTCTTTGGTATGACAATAGTCCCTGGCACCAAATGGACCACAAACTTGGAGCAACGTGACATTTTGACTCAAAGCGACCTTAAGCACTTTCTTATCTCATACTCTTAACTTCTCCTTCTTCTCCCTTTACTTTTCATGTATATTTTGTATCTATTTGCTCTAGACTCTAGTAAATATTCTCTGGGCATCATGCCTCAGTTGCGCCCACACACACAAAAAAAAAAAAAAAAACAAGGGAAAGTACTTTGCTGCCTCACTTTCTGCATACTGTCCAAAGGCTACATTCATGTCTTTGCGTGTCGGTCATCCCACCCAAAATAGACTAAATAACGTTACTCATATGTGCTCGTCCATCTAAGGGCATTCAATGATGAAGCACTAACTAGAAAAAATTATGGAGAAAAACAATTGGTTGCAGGCTTTGGAGCTTCTTTATGCAAATATCAACAGTAGATTGTACCAAGTAAATGTTTTAGAAATGCAAACCGATGGAATTTAGATTGGTTTACAGACTAAAATGTTGGAGCCGTTGGGTATGGTTTGCAGTAAAAAAAGGGCCTTTGTAAGAAACCACCATAAATATAATGGTTTTTCACGGAACAACCACGAGATTTTCAATTTTTGTAGAACCACAATGACATATGCACAGTTAACAAAGTGCCACCAGGTCATATTTCCATCCATGTTCTGATAAATAATGTGTGAAATGACATAAAAGCCCACCATGTTATGAAAGAATAAACTTCGCAGGGAGTGAAAGGCAGGTGTTTGGAGGCAGTTAGACTAACTTTTGGAGAGAAGTAAGGAATTTTGTTGGGAGAAAAAATATAATAAAAGATAGGTGGGTCCCAACATGAGGGTATTTTAGGAATTTAACATATTATTAGAATATTAATGGAAATTATGACTTGGTGGCACTTTGTTAATAGTGAGTGTTATCATGGTAGTTTTATGAAAAAATAAAAATTTCATGGTGGTTCCCTGAAAACCACTCTATTTTATTGTGGTTCCGTATAAAAAAACGCTTTAAACGAAGCTTTGCTCTACATGTCATATGTACTGCTTAATTGAAATTTAGATGAAATAGCAAATTCTGAAGCATCCAGTTCTCCTGAAAGATGAGAAGTGACACTCAGACAAATGTTTCACGTGATATATAAGCCCATAAAGCATCTGTGAAAATAACTTACAGCATCCTTGGAAGATCCTCCTGAATCATGCAGATTTTTGTGTTTTAAACGTTCAGCGTGACCAGATCCAGAAGCATTTCTTCTGGCAAATGCTTCAATCGCCCCTGAGAATCTATCCCGAATATCTTGTCCCATTAAAAAGAATAATTAGTCATACCAGATGTGAACCAATCAATGACCGATAAGTTTTGCGTTGATCATGAGCAGAACTTCTTCAGGATAGAGAACAAACCTGTAGTCCTTTCTCCCCTTTCCAAAGATGGTCCAGCAGCTCCACTCGAGTGCTAAAAGCATACAGAGAAAAGGACATAAGCACAAAGAAATAGCGATAATAGGTAGCAATTTGATAGCACCTCAAAAGGCTTACTCGTGGTTTACCGCTACAACCGATCTGTGGATACTTCAAGACTGTCCAGTCAAATACATAATCAAACTGATACCCTAAAACAATACTAATGTCAAATATTGTCAAGCCAGATGAGGAAAAGAAGGATATTTTTTTAAAAAAAAACTGGGTTATTTAGAAGAAAGTTCATATAATAAATCTCAGAACTTGCAATTCATTCCCATTACCACACGTGAAGAAGTGAACAGAGTTTAAAACTTAGTTGTACCTTCTCGAATGAAGTGGTCGCGGAAAAGCCTCTTCAAATATGAGTAATCTGGCTTGTCTTCAAACCGCAAAGATCGGCAATAGTGGAAGTATGACACAAATTGGGACGGATACGATTTGCACAGCACCTAAGGAAGATGTTACGAAAAATTAATCAGAAATGGAGCACATTCATAACTTTCTGCTAGTTTCTCTTGTCCCAAAGGTTAAAAAACCAGAAGAGAGCACTCTGCAGTACCTCTACTGGAGTAAGCATTTTCTTCTCGCTAATTTTATCATACTTCTGTTTTTTCGTGCCAGCTTTCAGTCCTTGCCAGGGTAGGCTGATGCAACACAAAGTAACATGTTAATAAAAAGGCAAGAGATAAAAGAGAATCAAATTTGTGAAAAGTTTAATCTATAAAGCCCAGAAGGGGTTTTTTTCTAACCTTCCTCTTAAGAAATACATAAGTACATAGCCGAGAGACTCTAAATCATCTCTCCTGCTTTGCTCTGCATGCAAATATATATCAGATATAGTCTCATTCAAGAACAAAAGAAACAGAAATCAGGTAGATGTTTGAGTACAACACACCTACTCCAAGGTGAGTATTAACACTGGCATACCGTGCTGTTCCAGTGAGGTTTTTGTTCTCCCTGCAAAAGAACTCAATTGGAAACACCAATCAGGAAGAAAAAGAAAAAAAAAGTCCCGAACAAGTTTGCTAGAAATGACAGTGAGACGATGGTGCTGATTTCTGACGCTTGCAGTGTGGTAGCACTAACCAATAATTGGAAAAGTTAAAAATGGTTTGATAATCTACAGTACAGAATTATACAGAAGGGAAAAGAGAGAAAAGATGAAATCAATGCAAGTTTTATTACCAAAGAGTGCTGAACTGCAAGCATAAATTATGGTGTTTAACTTTAGGACTAGAATTCATGACTGTTGAGATGCTACTGTTAATAGATAGCATTACCACTAATCATACATTTTATACAAGTACCTCCTACTTCTTCCTGAGTTACTCACACCTTAACATTTATTCTCTGGCATTACAAGCAAATTTGCAATATGCTTAATGATAAATTTAGAGATGGTCTGATAATCATTCTCTTCTAATGCAGTATGTTATATAAGTCCGTGCATGACCCCAGTAAATGGCTGTTTGATTACTATGAATGCAATTCCATCAGTTTCAATACCTGGCGGCCTGGCCTTTGATCCATCCATTGTTCATTGCGGAATCAAGCATTGCAGTTTCACATAGGATACAAGAATTCACTAAAAAAAGGGCTGGCCACTTCACCGGGTATTGAAATGGAATCAAAACCTCAGGTACAGCAGGCAGTACTTAAAAACTTTGGCTAAAATACCACTTTAGCCTATAAAGTGACACCCTCTAACCAATAAGATCTAAAAAGTAACACCGGCGACAATAACACCTATAAATTGACACATTTAACCACTTACACCTACTCCGGTCGCCAGAGTTTTGACTTGTGCGGGAAAATTATGGATTTTTGCATATATACCCCTCATATCTCTCACATTTACAAATTTATCCCCAGAATTAAAATATTTGCATAAAAAACCCAACTCTCTCTTTCTTCTCAACCTCTCTCCTCACTCCCCTCACTTTCCTCCTCCACTTCTCTTCTCCCCTTCCTCCACTCCCTTCTCCACTTTTAGTTAGTGTTTGAGGGGAGAGAGGAGAGAGAGGAAAGGAGAGGAGGGAAGGGGAGGAGAAGACTGAGATGAGAGAACAGAGAGAGGTTAAGGAGAGGAACATGGGAGGGAGGGAAGGAGGGAGGGGAAGAGAGAGAGAATTTTGGGAAGGAGAAAATGGGGGAGGGAGTAATTTTGGGAAGGAGGAAAGTGGAGAGGGTGTGAGAGAGGGGAGAAGAGGAGGATGAAGGAGATGATGGGGGGAGAGAGACTGATGGGGTAGGGAGGGGGAGAGACAGAGAGAGAGAGAGGGGGGGGGAGGAATATTTTAAATTTTGGAGGGCAAATCTGTAAGTGTGATAGATATAAGGGGTATATATGCAAAAATTTATAATTTTCCCGCTCAAACCAAAACTCAAGCGACCGGAGTGGGTGTAAACGGTTAAGTGTGTCAATTTATAGGTGTTACTGTCGCCGGTGTCACTTTTTAAGCCTTATTGGTTAATGGGTGTCACTTTATAGGCTAAAGTGGTATTTTACCCTAAAAACTTTCAATTCCTAATATGCCTATCGAAAAATAAGAATTTGAATATATTCCAGATGTATCCAATGAAACAATAGGAATTGAATTTGCAATTTAGTGTTTCTCAAGTCCATGGCATACAAAACATATATGAACTGCATATTCATGCAAACAACTCGACCAAAAATTGAAAGAAGGAAATCAAGAGGGTGCCACACTTGCCCAAGCCTTTCGGATGTTATGACATGTTTGATGCTTAGAATTCAGATAGCAGCAAACTTTAACATTTAGATGAATTGATAGAAATCCAGCACTCTTAAAAAAAAAACTATTTCTTAATTGACTACCGAGAAATGACAGATGATATTCAAAAACAGAAGTTTGAAATGAAAAACAAAGTCAGCACCCAGCAGTGGTTGTACTTTCGCCAGTGACAAACTACACAGCTGATCCTGATCTGTAATATCAATATTTGGGATTTAGTATTTGGCAAGGTAAGTTATATGACATTCACGATGGTGCAACCTATAAAGAACCTTTCTAACAACTTATTGTGAAGTATGGATATTTGCAATTCACACAAAAATCAGGTCTTGTTAATCTCTGTTATTGTCCAACGCCATGGTAAAAGTTCTTTCCCAGATTGTGTCTTCCTAAATAATCCATGAGATTAAAGGCATTTAATAGTATAAGCGAAAAAGAAAAGCATCTGCAAACTATTACCCTAGTCGGCAGTTTCTCTTAATTAACTTCGGAACCTGACTTTATCCATTATACGATGCAAGTTGAGTATCTTCTGGTTTACAAAATATTAGAAGCCTAGAGGTCAAAAACCAAGTTTCCCTTCTGCTTGCCAACAAAGTGTTCTTCAGCTAAAACAAACAATAAGTACAAGTGAAATTTGCAGTATAATTACATTTATGCCGGAAGGAAAATGTGTTTCTTAGAAATCATTAAGAAAACAGTTTAGGACTTTATGTTTTTGTTAAAAGAAAATAGAATAGGATTCACCTGTATGGTATGTGCTTATGAGTTTGAAGGTCTCTATATTTCTTTCCAAGGCCATAATCGATTACGTAAACCTGTCAAAAAGAGTCTAACGTTAAAAGAAACATACATGGAAAGGACGCACGTCCTACATATAATGGATGGTGAACAGAAAATTTAAGCCATAGCCGAAATCCATATCAACAGAACGTGAATTGAATAAAACCTGCTCCGGGACTACAAACTTGGAATACTAAAACCAACTACCAAATATTCATAAGGAGTTAACTAAAATCAGAGGAAAACTACTATGAAATGACTAAACTTTCATAAAAAATTCTCAATAGCTAGAGTTTAATGACAAAAGCCATACTTTTTACAGCCTGAAAAACAAAAGAAGTGTCAAAACTCTTGCTAATTACTTCACTAACAAATTACCTCATTTTCCAGGAAATCAGAAACCAACCACATACGCAGTGCAGGATCACATTGGTGATAGATTCAATCAAAATGTTGGAGATTAACTTATTCTTAAGCTCAGATGCATGGATACGGGTACAGGTACCAGTACAAGTGCTGGTTCGGGTACGGGACACGGAAAATTTATAAAAGGTAGGATACAGGGACACGGCTATATATATAAATATATACATAAGATCAATAATATTTTTTTATTCACATGTTATGAGAATTAAAATTCCCATATCATTTTAATGTTTCTATTATTATGTAGATTGAAAATTGGAAAATCACTTATCTTTGAACTAAATACTCAAAGGACCTCTAAAATCATAGTTCTAAAGAGGGTATGTACTGAAACTAATTCGATCCATGTCCAACGAGTTTCAGGAAGCGGATGTGAAGTGTAGGATAGACACCCAAAAAGTATATAACAAGTATTTTAAATTAAAGCATGCATTATACAACCAAATAAATATGTGTATATTCAATGAGTGTTGGTGTCTCATATGGGCTACAACACATGATAAAAGTGTCCAAGGAATGTCCAATACGCGTCAGTGTCCAGTACGTGTTGGCTACAGGTACAGCTTCATGGTAGAAATACCCAGGTAACATAGTTCTTAAGCATCTGAGTAACACTGTTTAAAGGAAAGTTGCACGGAAAATAACTTTTATTTCCTGGGTGCAACCACTTGATGGCAGGTTGAAGCTAAATACAAATGGACCCTTTGATTTATAGGAGAGTTCCTCCAAAGAATAAATGGTTTCTAATTCTGACACCCAATCACAACATATGCCCAATTGTGTCTGATATTTATTGTGTAAACCGTGATTCAAATATGTATAGAAGTATGTTACCCCCTTTTGGACAAAAGACAACTTTTCATACACAATTTTATAATAGCTACATTTCACAAAACCCCTAAGTTCAGGGGTTTTGCACAATAACCTTCAAACCTTACAAATTAGAGAAAATTCAAATCCAAAGTTCTACTAAACCCCTTTAGACTACTGAAAAATCTTATAAATGATGTTTGAATTATGAAAAATCAAAATGAGGAATTCACAAATTTTGAGAAGCACATTCATGTGGGAGAACAAGACACAACCATGTCACATTTTGAGACTTTCAACTCCACATGTTAGAGATGTTTATGAGATTTTCCAATAGTTCAGGGCTAAATTGCATAGGTACGGGTACGGGTGTGGGCATGGGTTCGGGACACGGCAAATTTGTAAAATATAGGGTACCGGGACACGGCTAAAAATTATATATATATATATATATATATATATATATATATATATATATATATATATATATATATATATATATATGAAATTAATAATTCACTATAGATGAATATTGAATTAAATAACTATTATATTTAAAAATTGGAAGCTTACAGGATATAACAGTTTAACAAAATTAAAGAAAAAACAAAGATCTCAATCTTCCCTGCACTAAAGGACAAAAAGAACAAATCCCTTAGTAACCATGCCCTCCCATGTGATCTTTCTTTGGATGACATCATCCACTAACCCAATAAAGCCTCTTAAAATACAAACACTTTCTTCTCCATTCTTCTTCTCCAGTAAACCCAAAAGAGAAAAGCAAGCCTTCTTTGACCAAGCCTCCCACTACTTCGATTATCCGTTCTCTGTCAAGAGGTCTTCTGACAGGTTCGGAAGTGAGAAAGAAGCAACACAGAGGTAAGATCACATTAAAAGATGACTTAAAAGAAGCGGAATGGGTTATCGGGTTAAAAAACAGGCCCGATAACAAACTAACCCATTTTTCCCCCTCTTAAATTGCTTCTACGTGTGGGGCGGCCCAGTAGGTCACATGGCAAAGCCGTGTCGCTCCCTCGTGGGGGGCCTGGGTTCGATTCTCGTCCGCGCCAAAGGCGCCATCAAAAAAAAATTGCTTCTACGTGTGGGATTTTTTTTGCTCCCGTGTCCCTAGCGTTTGGGTGCGGAACCGCACCCAAAATGTACCCGACACGGGTACGGCACGGAATTGGCCGTGTCGGGGTATCACAGGTTCAGGGGGTTCCTTAGCATTTTGAAAGTTCAGGGTGTCCTATCTGATTATAAACTTTTGAGGGGGTTTTTGCAGAACCCCTCAAAGTTCATAGCGGTTTTGTGAAATTTACCCAATAATTAGGTTCTTTCATCCATGAATAATAATCTGATGCATATATGTTCTCTAGCTAATCTGATATTAAGCAAGTTGCAATTTTACATGTACTGACTGCTGAAAATACTTGCATATAAAGACAGAATCACAGACATACCTGATTTGCTCTACGGCCTAAACCCATGAGGAAGTTATCAGGTTTAATATCGCGATGAAGAAACCCCCTTGAATGCATATATTCAACTCTATTAATCTAGTAAGAAGAAAGGCAGTTACACACTGATGGAAGCAACTATACATAAACACTGAAAAAAATTTAGGAGAAACAAAGTGTAAAAGAATCACAAAGATATTTGCACTTACCAACTGATCGGCAAGCAAGAGTACTGTTTTCAAAGTGAATTTTCTATTACAGTAGTTGAATAAGTCTTCCAAGCTCGGCCCAAGAAGATCAATAACCATAACATTGTACTCACCGTCCACTCCAAACCACTTCAAGTGAGGAATTCCAGCTTAAATTTAATGCACAGAAAACAACTGTTATGAAGTTTCTTACATAAAAAAGCAATCATATTGTAGAACGTAAAGGCAGAAGAAAAGAAGAGTAAAAAACTTACTCCCTCCTTGGAGAAGCATATATAATTTTGATTCATAATGAAGTTGAGGATGCTTCGTCTTCACAGATTCCTTTGGTTTTAGATAAAGAATTAGAAAAGATGTGATTTACTGGTAAATGAGAATCAAGTCTATTTAAAAACTGAAAAACAATCAAAACCGAAGGTAGAAAAAAGAGAAACTAGAAAAATAAAATTATAATGCTACATTATCCCCTCCATTTTCATTGATATCAAAATTGTTTAGTCTTATATGAAGGCTTTAAAGAAAAAAAGACAGCTAGTTCTACAACTTTTATCTGACACTGAAAATTTTCTGCTTCTTTGCATGTTTCATTGCCATACAAGTTACATCGTAAAATTTGCAAACTTGCAAAAGCAGCAACAAACTTATCATTGATGGTGAAAAGTACAGTGACATGAACAAGAGAAAGGTAGCCTGGGAAATGATCTTTATTCTTATGTTAAGTTGCAGCCTTTCAGCAGAACCGGAAACTTAAAAAACCAGTATAACTCAGAACATATGAATGCTAAAACTGGGTCGTGTTCTGAGTTACTAATAGCCTGCTTATTGTTGCAAAATCACGTCCTACAGCTACAAGTACAATAACAATGAAATGAACAAGAGAGTGATCACAAACTAGTAAAAGAAGTCCCTTCCCATAATAAGCGTGCATTTTTAATTAACATAGAAGTCTAGAGAAATAATTCAAGGTACCAGATACAGCAACTGGATATGGTAATGCACAAAATGGGTCAGGCATCCTAGTTATATGTTGGCACAGCCGCACAATCCCTGCAGTTATAATTTCTAGGGTTTTTCCTACAACCCACCTTTAAATTAGGGTCATTATATAGAAACCACATGTGAATGTCAATTTATACATAAACCACCTTTATAGTGGGTTTGTGTTGCAATGAATCACCTCCCAATCAAAATTTTCACTGAAAACCCAAATTGTCCTTAAAACTCACATGCAAGGCAGATGACTCATTTTGTTAATGTTTAGGTCTAGTTAGGAATTTAGAATACAAGTTACGTACCTTGAACTTGAATTTTTTAAGGTTATTTTTAGTTTTTTTAGTGAAAATTTGACTGGGTGGTGGTTAATTGCAACAAAAACTCACTTTAAAGTTGGTTTCTGTATAAACTGACATTCAAAGGTAGTCTCCATATAATGACCTTATTCTTAAGGTGGTTTCTAGAGAGAGGGGGGAGGGGGGGGGGCTAATTTTTAAGAGGGTGTTTAGGGGAGCTAATTTTTTGGTCAAACTAGCTTTTAAGTTAGCTTTTTTATATCTACTTTATTGGTAAAATACCACATAAGCTAGTTTGTAAGCTCCATTTTAAAAGCTAATATACCTAACTTTTGGAAAACTAGCTTATAAGCTTACCTAAATAAGCTAGGTTTGACCAAACAAAATACTATTCTACACAAATAACTTTTATATATATATATATATATATATATATATATATATATATATATATATATATATATATATATATATATATATATATATATATATATATATATATATATATATTTTTTTATCATAAAAGCCAAAAGTCACCAAAAGCTAACATAGCTTAAAGCTTCTAAAAACAAGCCCCTCACAACACCCTCTAAGTACACTCTAGCAATTAAGTTATCACCAGCCTAATTCTATTTTAAAACTTCATATGATACCCCCCCAAAAAAAAAAAAATTTTTAGTTGATGTGACTCCCCATTTAGTCAATGCGGTAGTAAATAGATCCTAAGAAATCACCACTTCTGCAGTCCGAGTGCCTAAGCAGGTTGGCTTTGCGCTAGCCTATTCCAGTCACAACCTGCGACACTTGGTTGCAACAGGGAAGGTGGGATTGGCTCTAATACCATTTGTAAGAGACCTAGCAGAACTCATCCCTGTAAGCTAGTTGTTTGAGAGGTAACACAAATCTCTTAAAAACCCCCAATTGAATCCCTATTAAGTCAATGTTGGACTAAATGGATCCTAACAATTTCAATGTATACAGTAAAGGGTACCAGATTCTAACGAAGTATCCCATTTCTAATAAATATTCCAACATAAAATAAAACAACATTATGAGAAAGTTTATTAGGACGGACCAACTTGATGCCGACTTCCTCTCCACTCTGTATATTTACACCTGATCCGAGTCAAAATGCACATCATGGGACACATCAAACACCCAAAAATCGAATTAACAAAAATGAAAAAAATAAAATAAAATTTCAAAAAAAAAAACTCACCAAGATAGATCTCACCAAAAGATCCACTGCCAATCTTTCTACCAAGCTTAAACTTCCCGCCGATAACTTGATCCATTGCGACGCAATCAGAATCAACAGTTCCAGATCTCCACATTCATTCTCGCGGATTCAAGACCTCATCGTCGAAATCCGCGGCCAAAATCGCCGAACGCGACGAGATCTCCGCATTATCCCCAAATCCGATCATAATCCTTCTCTTTAGAATCAATCAAGCCCTAGCCATCAACACCTTACACCAACGCGAGAGGTTCAATCGAACCAAATCCTGGTGCCTCGATCGCGAAAGGATAAATAAATCGCAAATTCGAAATAATTAGGGATTTTTTTAGAAAATTTTTCGCAAAATTTAAGGAAATTTGTCGGAACGAGGAGACAATGGAAGAAATGGAGAGAGAAACGATAATGAGATTTTTTAGTAATTATTCTCTTGTCTTTAATTAAACTACTTGCTCCAAAATTAAAGCTCACACCCATATTTACACTCAGTGGGTCCCGCTTTATTATACGAGGTTGATTTTGGTGAGGTAGGGGTGGGCGTGGGCCGGACCGGTTCAGGCCCGTGACCCGGCTCGCCGGATTCAAAGCCGGGCCTTGTTCGACCCGGGCCCGCCGGAGTCGAAGTGGCCGCCTATTTCTCTCGATCCGGATCGGGATTGGACTCCTACCACCACGACCCACTAGCGGCCGGCCTGCCTGCCCAATGCACCCACGGGTCAGGGTCGGTTTTGTGAGTTTTCAAATTTTTCTAATTTTTTATTTTTAATTTCTAAAGTATATTAATTTTGTATTCAGATCTATTAAATTATATTTAAATTATTTTTCTACTCTACTCTTTATTTAAAATAATATATATATATATATATATATATATATATATATATATATATATATATATATATATATATATATATATATATATATATACACACACATTATACAAAATTAAACATCACACGAGAAAAACATCGTAAACACAAAGATATGCGTGGTTCGGACTTCGAAAGAAGACCTACGTCTACGGGAAGTTAATAACTTTCATTTATATTTTGCAAAAAAACTAAAAACTAAACACTAATAATTAAAAATTTGGGTCCCGCCAGTGCCGGTCGATGGTGGTAGGGTCCAAGGTGGTAGATTTCTCTCGTCTGGATCGGGCTAGCCTACTACCAGGACCCGTGAGATATCACTTGGCTGGTCGCCCGACCCACTACTTCCGTCGAAATGGATGACCCATGCCGAGCTAGGCCGAGTCAGCCCGCGGATCGACCCAGCCCGCCCCCAACCCTAGGGTGAGTTTAGCCGGGACCTCGAGATGGAGATAATATTAATAAATAATTAGTTAGGTAATTGAGGCTTATTTTTGAATAAGGCCAGAACGAGCGGTAAAGCTCTGGCTTCGGCGTGAAGATAACGGCCGACTGCGGGGTAGGTCGGCCGTCCATTTTCTGGGTAGGACCTGAATTTGGGCAACGAACGGCGGGGACGAATATGTGATGAGGCAACTGATCAGGGACTTTGTGATAATTTTACGGGTTAATTTCACAAAACCTCCCTGCATTTTATTTATTTGTATTAATATTTATTTCTTATCCTAGTTTTCTATACTTTTACACTAACTTGAAATTATTTAAATAAAAATCATATGTTACCATATTTGTTCAAATAAAATAGAGCAAGTGCAATTGTAGCTTGATATAAATCATATTTATACCATCATAATGTAAGTGAAATGGCTCAAATGCTTCTTCCGGTGTGTTTGGAAACGTGGATTTGAAATTCGTATGGCCCAAATCCAAATCTCTCGTTTGGGCTTCATTTTGAACCCAAATTTTAAATTAGTGCAATTTGATACTATTAAAGAATTAGCTGGCAAGCACGTTGGTTGTGAGATTGGCTAACTGCACATGATTTGATTTGTTAGGGAGTTGGTTGCAAAGCGCACAGGATAATTGATTGAGAGTTGCTTCGGTACACCAAAAATAGATTTTTCTTTAATTTTTAATTAAAAAGGTAACATTGTAATTTTTCCCTCCCTTTATCTTCCTCATGTTTCGACCAGGGCTTCTTCTTTCATGTCTAGAGGTGGAAATGAACCAAATAATTAATAAACAGTTTGGTTATTATTCGTCTAGATATTCGGTCATATTCGATTCGGTAGTTCATTTAATAATAAATGAATATTTTTAATATTCGGTGCATAAACGAATAGAATTTGATCGAGGTATATTCGATTCGTTTGATTATTAAATATTCGTTTATGTTTTCTACTTCTAGATTATTATATTGTGTTATCTTTACGTGTGCATAATTTTATAAATATTGCTATTTGTAAGTATTATATTAATAATTTATAAACATACACTATAATAATTCTTATATTGAAATATGATAATAACAATTAAGTAAAATATTATAGAAAATAAATAAGAAAAGACTTCAAACATAGAGTTTGAAGTCAACATCTCATGGTTGAGAATCTTGTGACTTAACAAGTGTGCTATTGAGATATTCGTGAACATTTGATAAATATTCGTCTAATTAACGAACCAAATTTGAACACCCTTTCCTATTCGACACTAATTCGAAGTTCGACTGATTGTGGAATTAACAATCTAATATGAATACCATGGTATTCGATTCGATTCGGTTCATTTCCACCCCTAATCATGTCGCGTTCTCATTGATATCAAACTTTAAAACTGGACAAAAAAGTTTCTAAATGCTCGATTTTATCTAGGGCCGAATTACCAACGAGAGCTTTATCCAAATTGTCAAGTTTCATTCAACCCATTTTTCTTAAAACTCTAATAAGTTATAATCTATTTCTTTTGAGTTTTTAATTAAGCCCTTGCCGAGACAAATTCAAACCTCCAATCTTAGTTTCATATCTGTTAATTAGAACATACCATACAGTTCCTTTTCACCATCACCATTGTGAAAGAAAACGCAGGAAATAGAGTGAAAAAAAGATTAAAAAAATTAAACTAATGGATGGAGAAAATAAAAGGCTAAAATAGAGATGATGAGCTTGATTGAAGGAATAAGAAGAGAAAACATATTAATTATCAGGGAAGAATAATTAAATGAAATGGTGTAATTTTCTGATTCGGATTTAGTATTGGCGGAGAAGAAGTTGGGTGGTTGCTTGATGAGGCGGTGATTTAAGCGGATGAAGATGATGAAGAAAAAACATCATTTATAACTACCCCTAAAATGATACAATATTATGAGATTGACAGTGGAAGTCCCAACAATTTTTCCACCGACGAAAATGGAAACACAGAGAGCGAATTTTGAGGAGAGTAATTACTATTTGTGCTATCGATTCTCCAAAAATTATTTTTTAAAGAACCGAAGCTGTCGGCTAATTGATTTTGCTAGCTACATCAGCTAGGCTTTGATTCACGTGGACATGAGCGGATAGAAGCTTAGCTCACACCTGGATTTGTGATAGCTATCACTTTGTTAAATTGTTGTAACAATATTTGTTAACTAGTTGTAACAATCAGATTATGATCCCTTGATCACGGGATGCCAGTTGTAATCACTTCTCTATAAATCTACGTTTCTGCTATTGTATTTTCAAGCAGAAAGAGTTCCTCAAATTCCCTTAGTGGGGGTTATCAGTTCAGGATTGTTGATTTAGACTTGGACTTTTTATTGGATTTTAAATTAGAGTGTTATTCGTTTCGGATTAGAGTTTGAATTTAAATTTAAGGTGTTATTGATTTAGGACTAGGATTCGGATTTGAATTTTAATGTGTTATTGGTTTAAGACTAGGATTTGGATTTGAATTTAACATGTTATTGGTTTAGGACTAGGATTTGGATTTGAATTTAACATGTTATTGGTTTAGGACTAGGATTTGGAAATGAATTTAAGGTGTCATTGGTTGTCTAGGATTGTTATTAGGACTAGGATTTTAAAATACACACTCCATTCCAACTCTATAGTTTTTAATGAGAAAATTTCAAGAGAAAGTCTAAGTTAAAATTGATGGATTGTTGCTTTCCAGCCATGTCGAGATCGCGGCCATGGCAACCATATTACCAGGATCGTCAACTTCCAGCCTCTTGGCTTGAAACCTCTTAAAGTAGTCCCTGAGGCTTTCTCTAGGTTCCTGCCTCATTTGTAGTAAGACATGGGAGGGCAACTTGTACTTGGTGTCAGCTAAGAAGTGATACACAAACTTCTGGCTGAGCTACTTGAAGCTGTTGATGGACTTTTTATCCAATGAATTCCACCACAACTTGGCGCTTCCCATCAGGGTGATAGGAAAGGATCTGCAGATGATTGGCTCCGATACTTGCTGCATGTTCATCAGATCATAGAAATTCTGAGAATGCTCCGTTGGATCTCCCTTGCCTTTATACTTCTCAATATGAGGCATCTTAAATTTGGTGCAGGTGGCATTCATGATCCAGTCAGTGAGGGAAGTATTCCCTTCGATGGTCTCGGTGACTGTGTTGAAGGTCCGGTCATAACCAGACGCGAAGCCATCCATGGAGCTCGTTCATGGCCGCCATGGCTATAATCGGGTTTCCCCTCACGCTCTACATATTCTTTGGGTTTGTCGAGGCTAAGCGGGTTAACGGTTGACGGGCGGAGGAGAGATTTGCTCGTTGAAGTCTTCCTACGCTAATTGTTGGGCTTGACCCACATGAGGGGGAGGAGGCGGAGGAACGAATGACGGTGAAGGCTGCTGAGGAGGAATCCGGCTAATAAGCTCGTTCGTGAAGGAAGTGAACTGTTGCTGGAGAGATTGAGAAATTCTCCGAGCGGATTCTTCTAGCTGGGCTAGAGTGACATAGCCCACATGCAGCTCTTCGGTGGACGGAGTGGAGGATCGGCCTAGATGATCAGCCATCTTATGCAAAGAAGGATGAAAGGCCCCACGGCGGGTGCCAAACTGTTGATGTCAGTTTATCTAACATGGGGTTTGATTGTGGATTATGAGGGGTGTTAGGGTCCTCAAGCTTTTTCAGATGGCTGGTTCTTGAGCCGAGAGTCCTATCCTGCACATAAAGAACACGTAAGAGGTCGGAGTTGGGATCTCCGGTGGTTCCTCCGACGATCAAGTTAGAATAGTGCTTGAGTGGAGAAGAAGAGTTTTAGTGTGTATGAGTTTTCTTAGGCAGAATTTGCTTACCCTAAGCAGCAGACAACACCTTTCTTTTATAGCAGATCCGAAGGGGCAAATAGGTAATTTTAGTTGAGTCCAAGCAGGTGGCTCAGTCGGCATCTGCTTTATAGGTGTCGGCTGCAGAGGGGGGTGAGTCACCCCGCTTAATGTGAGGGTGACGGAGAGTGCACAGTGCTGATGAGGTCCGATGAGATGAGTCATAAAGACTCTCGGGACTGGAGAAATGATGACTCTGATTACGCATTTAATGTGATAGCAATCGACTGTCGGTGGGGGGCCCGAGGATACACTGTCTTTTGACTTGCCTCACTGGAGGTCGACAAGTACCGCCTTTCTAGTCGGCCTCGCAAGTTGTTGACCCGGACGGGTCGAGTGCTAAAGGGGAGTGGGGTCGACTTGAATGGTAGGCCGAGTGAGGACGCCTCTCACCCTAATCTCTGCGAGTGGGCTAACAAGTACCGCCTTTCTAGTCAGCCTCGAAAATTGTCGACCCGCAAGAGTCGAGTGCCGAAGCCGTTCGAGTCGTCCCTCTTCGAATATGGCTGATTAGGCATTAAGGTGGGACACGTGTTGACTTCTCATTAGGGATTAACACTTAGCCATTTGCATGATATAACAACTTCACCTAGCCATTTGCATGATATAACAACTTCTATAAATTTATTTAATTCATTTAAAATAAAATATATTTAATATTATTTAATCACTTACTATATTTTATATTTAATATTAGCTTAGTTATGTTCATTATTTAACATTTCTTAAATATATAAATATTTTAAATATTTAATACTACATTACATACATCTCGTTTGAACTATTTAAATAGATTACAAGATGTACTTAGTTTTGTTGTTGTCATCCGTTATTGAAATGAGTGTGATTTTTAAATTAATATTTATTTTTTAATAGTTATTACTCAACATAATAATTTAATTTGAAACTCTTAATGCAAATAATCCATATATTAAAAGTTCAAGAATCCAAACCAAAAGTTTAAGAATGCTACTCACAAAAATCAAAATCCAATCCAAGAATCCGAGGTTCTAACCATAAAATCTGAGTCCATGTCCCAATCCAAGAATGTCGGATTCATGGAAAATTGTCCTAGTCTAAATCAACAATCCGGAATGAATAACACCCCCTTATTTTTAGATACATGGGATTTTTAAAGCCAAAAAATTGAGATTTAAAATTTCGCCCCATTACATGGAATTTGGGAAGTCCCGGACTCCCTTCTTCCAGCGTCTTCATCTCGTCACAAAAGTACCATCCACCCTCCCCCCCAACCCAAACAAAAAAAAACTTTTCAACTATTTCGATGTGATCGCCTTCTTTTCTAAAATTGATTCTTCTTTTTATTTACAATCCATTTTTCCATCAACATCTTTATCCCATGAATGATCAAAATCAAAAAAGTTGTTTGCGTGGGTCTGTTGAGGTCAAACCGCAAAGATACGAGAAAGATGAAACTTCTACACTTGATATATCATATAACCTTTTGAGTATTTTAATAGAACATGGTATAAAATTCATATTGCTTGATCGATAACAATAGATTGAAAGGTCTTTCTCTACTGTCTGAGGGATGTTGGGGGAGAAATCAGGTCCAATCTAGAGTTGATGGGCCTTAAACAGAAGTTAGGAATCAATTTTAATCCAAAAGCTATAGCTATTAGGTATTGACCCAAACTCCTATTTAAACTCATCACTCTTTCTTATCCTATCCGATGTGAGACTACACTCACATATTAATCACCTCAACAACTCCCCCTTAATTTGTGAGTATAGTTCAATTCAACTATAATTTAATCTTCCACGGGATCCACTAACTTCTTGCACCACTTCACTCGTGGGCTAACCAATTCACTTACTCTTGCACCACTTCACTTGTGGGCTAACCAGACCATGCATTCAGCACATGGCTATCAAACATCCGTAGGTGACGGACTATATCACTCCTCAGTATCAGGTGGGTTCTCGAAACACCTTGACTTCACATCGAACTTCATCATTTTAGTGTTTGGGAATAATGAATATTTTGACTACTTTCTTTATAAATAGAGGGTTATCTCTTAATCCTTCTCAATATGAGTATTAGTAAACCCCTTGCTTAGAAGGGTTAACTCATTTTAACCCATCTAGAAGGGTTATCCTTCTAAAAACTTTAATAAAAAAGGTTATCTTAACCCTTGTGCATTTTTATGTTTGGAAAATTATGGAGGTTAAGCCACTTTAACCCTTGCATAGTTTATTTATTTATTTATTTATTTTTGACAGGTTAAGGAGGGGTTAAGTCTCCTTAACCCTTTGCCAAATGACACCTATAGGATTTGAGGGCTTAATATGCAATTTTCAAGATTTTAGGGATTATATGCAATAATTGAAGATTTGGGGTCTAATATCTAAACCCTTTTCTTTTTCCTAATAAGCATTATATTTCACTTGCCTGGCAACGTGGGTACACTTTCGCGTTTGGAAAGGCAGTAAAAAATAATTTACGCACGAGGAGAGAAAGAAACAGGGCTACTTTTTTGTTTTGCGTGAAACTGGGTCTGGGATCTTCATTTTGTCGGAGGAGCATGGAGTTTGGATCGAACTTTAATTGCTTCGCTGGAGGACTCAATCAGGTGTCACTCGCCACCAGCTCACACTCCACGTGGGGACCTTCTACCAACCAAATAAACCTCGGGGTATATTGGGTTCCGCTTTAATTCAGAGCACATACTTCCCATAAGATGGCGAAGATTTTCTATATCATTAGTTGTAGAGAATTTTTACAATTGATTACATGGATTAATAGTATTGACCTCTTTAGTGGGCCCATAATTAAAAAAATTATATAATTTACAGAATGAATATCATTCATGGGTCCATTGAGTGAAAAGATATGATTGATGAATTGTAGACGTTCTCTACAATAACGAATATAGATGATGTTTACCCGTTTAAATCCCCTCCTACTCACCATATGGATGATAGAATTCCTCTACATTCTTAATTGTAGAAAATCTTTAAAACTCACAAATCAAATTTTTAAAACTTGCACCAATCAAATTTTTAAAACTTGCACCAATCAAATTTTTAAAACTTGCACCAATCAAATTTTTAAAACTTGCACCAATCAAATTTTTAAAACTTGCACCAATCAAATTTTTAAAACTTGCACCAATCAAATTTTTAAAACTTGCACCAATCAAATTTTTAAAACTTGCACCAATCAAATTTTTAAAACTTGCACCAATCAAATTTTTAAAACTTGCACCAATCAAATTTTTAAAACTTGCACCAATCAAATTTTTAAAACTTGCACCAATCAAATTTTTAAAACTTGCACCAATCAAATTTTTAAAACTTGCACCAATCAAATTTTTAAAACTTGCACCAATCAAATTTTTAAAACTTGCACCAATCAAATTTTTAAAACTTGCACCAATCAAATTTTTAAAACTTGCACCAATCAAATTTTTAAAACTTGCACCAATCAAATTTTTAAAACTTGCACCAATCAAATTTTTAAAACTTGCACCAATCAAATTTTTAAAACTTGCACCAATCAAATTTTTAAAACTTGCACCAATCAAATTTTTAAAACTTGCACCAATCAAATTTTTAAAACTTGCACCAATCAAATTTTTAAAACTTGCACCAATCAAATTTTTAAAACTTGCACCAATCAAATTTTTAAAACTTGCACCAATCAAATTTTTAAAACTTGCACCAATCAAATTTTTAAAACTTGCACCAATCAAATTTTTAAAACTTGCACCAATCAAATTTTTAAAACTTGCACCAATCAAATTTTTAAAACTTGCACCAATCAAATTTTTAAAACTTGCACCAATCAAATTTTTAAAACTTGCACCAATCAAATTTTCTCACTCAGTGGACTCTATTAATAATATTAACTATCTAGATAATATAAAATAGTTTTAATTGTGAGATTCACTGAGATAAGCTAATAGTATTAGACACCTAATTAATTATAGGCATTCTAGAAACTTTCCCTCCCTAACCAACTGGGGCGGCTCCAGAGGGTGAAATGGATCATCGATGTTAACTAAGAAATTTAACTAGGTGTTGAAATCCGATGATCTATAATACTCGCTTTAAACTTACCATATGAGTTCAACTAAGAAGTTTACGACTACATATGAGAAGATGCATTATTTAGATGAATAATGTTGATGTTTCGATCGATTTGTTGCGATCCGTACCATCTAAAATGATGGAGATACAAAAAATCTCATGGCTTGAAATGAACTACGTACATGTAACTCTCCCATAAGTAGGCTATTTGAGTTGCGTGAATTAACTATGCAAATTTCAAGATTTTAGGGATTATATGCAATAATTGAAGATTTGGGGTCTAATATCTAAACCCTTTTCTTTTTCCTAATAAGCATTATATTTCACTTGCCTGGCAACGTGGGTACACTTTCGCGTTTGGAAAGGCAGTAAAAAATAATTTACGCACGAGGAGAGAAAGAAACAGGGCTACTTTTTTGTTTTGCGTGAAACTGGGTCTGGGATCTTCATTTTGTCGGAGGAGCATGGAGTTTGGATCGAACTTTGATTGCTTCCCTGGAGGACTCAATCAGGTGTCACTTGCCACCAGCTCACACTCCACATGGGGACCTTCTAACAACCAAATAAACCTCGGGGTGCATTGGGTTCCGCTTTAATTCAGGAGCACATACTTCCCATAAGATGGCAAAGATTTTCTATATCATTAGTTGTAGAGAATTTTTACAATTGATTACGTGGATTAATAGTATTGACCTCTTTAGTGGGCCCATAATTAAAAAAAATTATATAATTTACAGAATGAATATCATTCATTGGTCCATTGAGTGAAAAGATATGATTGATAAATTGTAGACGTTCTCTACAATAACGGATATAGATGATGTTTACCCGTTTAAATCCCCTCCTACTCACCATATGGATGATAGAATTCCTCTACATCCTTAATTGTAGAAAATCTTTAAAACTCACAAATCAAATTTTTTAAAACTTGCACCAATCAAATTTTCTTACTCAGTGGACTCTATTAATAATATTAACTATCTAGATAATATAAAATAGTTTTAATTGTGAGATTCACTGAGATAAGCTAATAGTATTAGACACCTAATTAATTGTAGGCATTCTAGAAACTTTCCCTCCCTAACCAACTGGGGCGGCTCCAGAGGGTGAAATGGATCATCGATGTTAACTAAGAAATTTAACTAGGTGTTGAAATCCGATGATCTATAATACTCGCTTTAAACTTACCATATGAGTTCAACTAAGAAGTTTACGACTACATATGAGAAGATGCATTATTTAGATGAATAATGTTGATGTTTCGATCGATTTGTTGCGATCCGTACCATCTAAAATGATGGAGATACAAAAATCTCATGGCTTGAAATGAACTACGTACATGTAACTCTCCCATAAGTAGGCTATTTGAGTTGCGTGAATTAACTATGCAAATTAAAATCTGAAACCGCATGACTTTGATTTGATAAGATAATGACCAATGATTTGGACCAACGTAAGGATCACTAATGGGTAGACAAACAACCAAACAAAAACCAGTTGCACGAAAAAAACAAACACACAACAAGAACAAGCATATACTAGACCTCAATCGCCACCTAAAGTAACGTGCTCATCTCAAAGCTACGGAACTAATGTGGACTCAAACACACAGTCTTCATAAACTCCTCATCCTTCAACAAAGCACTCATAGTCTCCTTCGCCAAATACACAGCCAACTCGAAACTCCCCTCCTCCGCCCCTCGATAAAACGAGACTAACCCCTCCGCCCAATTCCACCCTCCGGTCCTCATTGCCACCGGTCGTCCCCATCCAAAATCACACCCAAACACATCAAACCTCGGCGACCCCGAAGTGTACATCATCACCCCGTTATCATTATCCAAGTAACAAAACTTGGGATTCTCTCCCCAATTCTCAACCTCCTTATACACCTCCTCCTCAGAATGAGCCGCTATCTGTTTGTTCAGTAGCAATGCTGCGGCTCCTAATCCTTTGTTTGTTAGCTCTTCGGTCGAGGTGATCGCCACGGCAACGCCGAACGCGTTGCCGGTGTAAGACTGGGGCACTGGACGGATACTCAGCAGCTTCTTTGCGCGGTATCCCACTATTATTACGTGTACGGCTGGTGTTTGCGGGTGGTGTTTTCTTGCACGTGTGATTGACCTCCACAAGTGCGCTGATACTGCTTGCAGGGATGATATTACGGCGTCGGCGTCGGCGGCGATCTCTTCGTTGGCCTTGGCCTTTAATTTCTTGACGGTGTCGGATGAGAGGTGGAAGAAGCAGCGGGATCGAGTGGTAGGATCGATGGACACCCGCTTGATGAATTCTGCGGGACCTTTAAACGGCATGCACACTGGAGGCGGGCACGAGTCGAGGAACCAGCGGTCGACGACTACATTACAATCGCCCTCCTCGATGTTCTTGGCAAGGCCCCGCGAAATCTTAGACCAGGTGCTGAAGAAGTGCCAGAGGCAGGACCCATCGCCGGCCACGTGGTTGAGGGAGATGCCGATGAAGATCCCGTCAGCGAGCTCGGTGACCTGCGCACCGAGCAGCGGCAGCAAGTGGCCGTCGTGGCCAACGACTCCGCCGATAGGGAACGCGGAGTGAACAAATGCGGGGAGTTGAAAATCTGAAAGGATATCAGATATAAAGATATTCGGAGCGGAGGCGCAGACAAACTCCGCGCCCTGCAGGTTGTTGCAGGCGATGTGGATGGAGATGGAGCTGGTTTCGTGGAGGTTGGTAGTTGAAAGGCGACCCGCGAAAGGGTAGAAGTAGTGGAGAGCTTGAGAGAAGGAGGTTTGGAGGATGTCTATGGGGAGGTTGGTGGGGGGTTTTGGGAGGAGGAGGCCGTGCTGTAAGTAGTCAGTGGACAGAGAAGAGAGATCCCAAGAGTTGAGATGGACGATTTTGTTGGTGGTGATTGGTGGTGATGGCTGAACCAATTGCCTTGAGAGGATGCGGATTTGGGATTCTTCTTGAATATTATCTGCCATCACGAAAAATTTTGTGATCTTATGATGTTCAACATAGTTCTATATATACTAGTCTCTAGTCCCGTGCAAAACATGGCTTTTAATTTAATATTTTTATTAGGGAAAATTGCTCCTAGCCCCCAAAATAACAAGAACTATTCCCCGCCCCAAAAGACTTTTTCAAAGCTCCCAAAGCCCCCAAAATCGACCCATATTTCATTTCGCCCCCAAAAGCTGTTCCCACGCGACCAGGTTTAAAAAAAACCCAAAAATGCCCTTTGATTTAACCACCTCCCACTTTCTCAAAACCTCTCCTTGGCGAGCGTGTCAATCTCTCTCGTTTGTCCAAGCGAACTGACTATCCCCAATTTGAAACCCTAATCCTAAATCAACCCACCCCAGAGCGAAATGCAAGCTATTTTCTGAGTGAAATCATGGCAGACAAGTCAGCTCCCAAAGTATTCGCCCATGTAGAAGACTTCGAAGACGACGACGCGTCACAGCTCGTCGTCGCAAGAAGACGTCCGAGCACAGAGTCGACTGATGCTGGCACAATAATAGCAGATGTTCTAGAGGACATCGCAGCTAGTCATCCACCTCCCACAAGTCCAGTTCAACCCACAGTTCAATGCACGGATCTAGAGAGCAGCACCAAAGACGCCTCGAGTTCGGTCCTAGATCTAAAGAGAGGAACAAATAGGAGCGATATGGAAGAGATGTATTTGACAACCAAAAAGAGGTGAGTTTACTGCATAATTTAGTTGTTTATGATGTTGCATGGTGTGTGTTAATTGTGAAGGTTACAGTTAAGTTGTGAAGGTTAGCTTTTAGTTGTCAAGGACATTCATTAGTTGTTAAGGTTAAGCGTTAGTTGTTAAGGTTATGAATCTGCTGTGAAGGTTACTGCTAACGTGTGGCTGTTAGTTGTTAAGCTTATTGTTAACGTGTGGTTGTTAGTTGTTAAGTTTACTGTTAACGTGTGGCTGTTAGTTGTTAAGGTTATGCTTTTATTGTTAAGGTTTTTGATTAGTTGTTGAGGTTATTGAATGGTTGTTAAGCTTATGAATTTGTTGTTAAGGTTACAGTTTATTTGTCAAGTTTACAGTATAGTTGTTAAGGTTACAGATTATTCACAAACTAATTATGTCTTGTTATTTTGCTTCACAGGCAAAAGGCTGTATCGAAGTTGCGGCCTACATCTAGCTTCACTGCTTACTATGATTTCATGCATTCTTTAGTGCAACTTATGGGCCAGAGGCATTAGGAATTTGGGATGCCTACGAAGATAGTGTCTTCAGACACTACGTTCATTTTGGCCCTCCTGATCTTGATCTTTTCACTTTCGAGCACGTGTTGAGACAGTGGGACGAGAAAAAGATGAAATTTATCTACACAGATATAAAAATTGGAGAAGACATCGAGTGCTCATTCAACCTTGAATGAGTTATGAACCATACATGGTTCTCCAATGAGGGGGATTTTGTTGGCCCCAACCGAGATCAAAATAATTGTATTTGGAAAAAGTTTTTTTTTCAAAAATGAGCATGACAACAGTAAGGCTCCTCCAGCACCTACCAGACACTATGTTGAGGATCTACTCACGAGGCTTGTTGGTCAAGTGACGGTGAAGATGTAAATGACTTTATCCTCCTTCAGATCCTGTATCAGTTGAGCATGATATGGTGTTCTAGCAGTGTTCTTGACATACCAAGATATTTGTTCAAGTATGTTGACAGCATCGAACAAGCAAAGAACACTGCTTGGAGGAGCTATATTTTCAGTAAGACAAATGATGCAATTGAATAGGCATTGAGGGGTCCTGGAGCAGAAAAGAATATTATAAATCTGCAAGGGTGTACCCAGCTTGTGTCTGTAAGTATTCCTATTTTTAATTGTTTAGAGCAATGACTAGATTTTACGCATTCTTAATTGTGAAGGTTAGGGATTAGTTCTTAAGTATAATTGTTAGTTGATAGGGTTAGGGATTAGTTGTTATGTATACAAATTGGTTGTTAAGGTGGCAGCTTGGTTGTTAAGATTACAAGTTAGTTGTTAAGGTTGCAGATAGGTTGGTAGTTAAGCTTACAGATTGGTTGTTAAGGTTACAAATTTGTTGTTAAGGTTACAGATCGGTTGTTAAGGTTATGGGTTTGTTGTTAATGTTATAGATTGATTGTTAAGGTTGATGATTGGTTGTTAATGTTACAGGTTGGTAGTTAAGGCTGCTGATAATTTGGTTGTTAAGCTTACAGATTGGTTGTTAAGGTTACAAATTTGTTGTTAAGGTTACGGATTTGTTGTTAAGGTTACGGATTTGTTATTAAGGTTCTTGATTAGTTGTTAACGTTACAAGTTGGTTGTTAAGGTTACAAATTTGTTGTTAAGGTTCGATAGTTTGGTTGTTAAGCTACAGTTGGTTGTTAAGGTTCTGGATTTGTTGTTAAGGTTCTGGATTTGTTGTTAAGGTTCTGGATTTGTTGTTAAGGTTCTGGATTTGTTGTTAAGGTTCGATAGTTTGGTTGTTAAGCTACAGTTGGTTGTTAAGGTTACAAATTTGTTGTTAAGGTTCTGGATTTGTTGTTAAGGTTACAAATTTGTTGTTAAGGTTACAAATCGGTTATTAAGGTTACAAATTTGTTGTTAAGGTTACAAATCGGTTATTAAGGTTACAAATCGGTTATTAAGGTTCTTGATTAGTTGTTAACGTTACAAGTTGGTTGTTAAGGTTACAAATTTGTTGTTAAGGTTACAAATCGGTTATTAAGGTTACAAATTTGTTGTTAAGGTTCGATAGTTTGGTTGTTAAGCTACAGTTGGTTGTTAAGATTACAAGTTAGTTGTTAAGGTTGATGATTGGTTGTTAATGTTATAGATTGATTGTTAAGGTTGATGATTGGTTGTTAAGGTTACAAATCGGTTATTAAGGTTCTTGATTAGTTGTTAACGTTACAAGTTGGTTGTTAAGGTTACAAATCGGTTATTAAGGTTACAAATTTGTTGTTAAGGTTCGATAGTTTGGTTGTTAAGCTACAGTTGGTTGTTAAGGTTGATGATTGGTTGTTAAGGTTACAAATCGGTTATTAAGGTTACAAATTTGTTGTTAAGGTTACAAATCGGTTATTAAGGTTACAAATTTGTTGTTAAGGTTCTGGATTTGTTGTTAAGGTTACAAATCGGTTATTAAGGTTACAAATCGGTTATTAAGGTTACAAATCGGTTATTAAGGTTACAAATTTGTTGTTAAGGTTACAAATCGGTTATTAAGGTTACAAATCGGTTATTAAGGTTCTTGATTAGTTGTTAACGTTACAAGTTGGTTGTTAAGGTTACAAATTTGTTGTTAAGGTTACAAATTTGTTGTTAAGGTTACAAATCGGTTATTAAGGTTACAAATTTGTTGTTAAGGTTACAAATCGGTTATTAAGGTTCTTGATTAGTTGTTAACGTTACAAGTTGGTTGTTAAGATTACAAGTTAGTTGTTAAGGTTACAAATCGGTTATTAAGGTTACAAATCGGTTATTAAGGTTACAAATCGGTTATTAAGGTTCTTGATTAGTTGTTAACGTTACAAGTTGGTTGTTAAGGTTACAAATCGGTTATTAAGGTTACAAATTTGTTGTTAAGGTTACAAATCGGTTATTAAGGTTCTTGATTAGTTGTTAACGTTACAAGTTGGTTGTTAAGGTTACAAATCGGTTATTAAGGTTACAAATCGGTTATTAAGGTTACAAATTTGTTGTTAAGGTTCTGGATTTGTTGTTAAGGTTACAAATCGGTTATTAAGGTTCTTGATTAGTTGTTAACGTTACAAGTTGGTTGTTAAGGTTACAAATCGGTTATTAAGGTTACAAATCGGTTATTAAGGTTACAAATTTGTTGTTAAGGTTACAAATCGGTTATTAAGGTTACAAATCGGTTATTAAGGTTACAAATCGGTTATTAAGGTTACAAATCGGTTATTAAGGTTCTTGATTAGTTGTTAACGTTACAAGTTGGTTGTTAAGGTTCGATAGTTTGGTTGTTAAGCTACAGTTGGTTGTTAAGATTACAAGTTAGTTGTTAAGGTTACAAATCGGTTATTAAGGTTCTTGATTAGTTGTTAACGTTACAAGTTGGTTGTTAAGGTTACAAATCGGTTATTAAGGTTACAAATTTGTTGTTAAGGTTCTGGATTTGTTGTTAAGGTTACAAATTTGTTGTTAAGGTTACAAATCGGTTATTAAGGTTACAAATCGGTTATTAAGGTTCTTGATTAGTTGTTAACGTTACAAGTTGGTTGTTAAGGTTACAAATTTGTTGTTAAGGTTACAAATTTGTTGTTAAGGTTACAAATCGGTTATTAAGGTTACAAATTTGTTGTTAAGGTTACAAATTTGTTGTTAAGGTTACAAATTTGTTGTTAAGGTTACAAATCGGTTATTAAGGTTCTTGATTAGTTGTTAACGTTACAAGTTGGTTGTTAAGGTTACAAATTTGTTGTTAAGGTTACAAATTTGTTGTTAAGGTTACAAATCGGTTATTAAGGTTACAAATTTGTTGTTAAGGTTACAAATTTGTTGTTAAGGTTACGGATTTGTTATTAAGGTTACAAATCGGTTATTAAGGTTACTGATTAGTTGTTAACGTTACAAGTTGGTTGTTAAGGTTGCTGATAGTTTGGTTGTTAAGCTTACAGATTGGTTGTTAAGGTTACAAATTTGTTGTTAAGGTTACAAATCGGTTATTAAGGTTACAAATCGGTTATTAAGGTTCTTGATTAGTTGTTAAGGTTACAAATCGGTTATTAAGGTTACAAATCGGTTATTAAGGTTACAAATCGGTTATTAAGGTTACAAATTTGTTGTTAAGGTTACAAATCGGTTATTAAGGTTACAAATCGGTTATTAAGGTTCTTGATTAGTTGTTAACGTTACAAGTTGGTTGGGCTTCACCCAACCCTAGAATAAAGAGATTACTCACTCATGTTTGAGTAACAAGCCAAAGAAATAATAATAATCATAAAACTCATCATGTGCAGAGATTAAAAGAAAGAGAGCAAAGAAAATCTTAGTCTCAATGATAATCTTCACTTGATAGTTGCTTGAATTCAATCCTTGAATGAAAATCTTAATCGTCTTCTTCAAATTCTACTTGATTTTTGAGGGAAAAAGATAAAATAAACTCTATGGTGTGACGGCTCAATCCTCCATCCAAAAACCCTAAAAAGGCACCTTTTTTCATGTTAGGAAGTCACAAAATGGATCACTAAATAATACGGGCCGGCCCATAAGGAATATTGGTCGTCCAACTTCGCCCGGGCGAGCAAACTAGTGGCGTGGTCGCGCAACAGTCTATTTCATAATTTCAAACTCTATTTTCTACCCTTTCCTTTTAGAATTCAGAAAAATGCAAAACACAAAAGTTGTATCTCTATCTCTTAGCTTTCCGTGTCAACTTAAATCAGCTCAAAATCATATCGTATGTGAAAGTTATGCTTGAACTACTAATAGGGTACCAAAACTGTTAGCTTCAACGAACCAAACTTGTTTCCCTTCTTTTTACGCTCCAATCTCATGCTAGCTCCTCCATCTTCATATCCTTATCATGTGCCACATTGAATCTCACCAAAATGCATTACCTGAAAATGCAAACAAACTAAATGCAGTAAATATGAACTAGAAATCGAAATACACCTAATATGAAGTAATTATGAACTTAAAATGCTAATTCTAGTATGAAAATGAGAGTAGATATGCGTGAAAATGTATATACGAATGTAACTCATCAAACTCCCCCATGCTTAAATCCTTGCTTGTCCCCAAGTAAAAAAATAAATCATGCAAATTAAAGGAAAGATATTCACAATAGAAGATCATCTTCTTAGAAAACAAATTCCGTGGCGCGATTTAGTCCAAGGGAGTCTCATAACATGTCATGCACTAGTATCCCATCTTTTCACAAACATCCCTCAAACTTAGTGTAGCCAACCTGAATGACCCTCACTTTAGTTATGTGGACACTCACACTCGTTTTGCTAGTAATGTGCTAGCATCGTAATAAATCAAAGAAAGTGTTTCACTCAATACCCACGCATATAACTACGGTCTATCATAAGCTTGCCCTTTGTCTCACCTCTCCTCCAATAAATGGGACAATGTACAAGCGAGTCAAGAATGCATTCATTCAATGAGGATTGTAATGTAGGCTGAGGGTAAGGGTAGGATAAAATATTTCGGGAATGTAGGTTCAGAGCTAAAGTCCTAGTGGAGCAACCTAACAAGATCCCCCTCACAACCAATAAGATGAACAATGCAGAACCACTCCAATCTTCATTAATTAACTTCCAAACTCCAAATTCCAAAACATATATGCACACACCCCATCAACCATTAAGCAAAACTATTGAACCAAACCCTTTTATTTACAAAACTAGAGGGAAAAGTTCTCATGAATTGAACTTGGAGAACATGAACTGATTCCCCTTTATACAAGAACTTTTGTTCGAGAAGAAGGAAAAACCCTTTTTTTCATTTTTTTTGTTATGCCCTAACTTTTGCCTAGGCCGCCCTTTACGGGTTTTCAACCTAGCGGGCCCTTTTTTTTTAAGAATGAACAAAAACAAAGAAAGATGGAAATATAACACGAACTTGACTCAAAACTAAATATGAACCATTTAAACTTCGAAACGTCTAAAGTATGTACATGAGAAGCACATTTCATAGATCACACCTAAATAGCTCCACTACCATCGAAATTACTTCAACTTCACCCCACTCATACCCACACAATCCACATCAAAACAACAATGCTCCACCATAGACATGGCTCGGGTCAATATATTATTTTTTTTGTTTTCAGTCAATAGGCTTGTAATGCGGGTTAGCAAAGAAAAAATGGGCAATAAGGCTCAAAGGGGGTTAAAACTAGAGATAATATTAATGTAAGGTAGGCTATTTGGCTATGCGGCTCAAAACTAAGAGAATGATTCCATCGTCCTCGCTTGTACAATGTCAAAATAGGACTCAAGAAAGAAAAGGGGAATTGAGGTCATCCCTCCGAGAAAGATCAATTCTTCCTCCCCGGGCAAGTTCTAAAGACCTTGATTATAGGGGGTTTCACACAACAAAGAAAATAAGTAAGACCTGTTGATGTGGTCTTTTAGGCTCAAAGTCTCACGGGTTTTCTTTTGAATTTTGTCTACCAAGTTAGCTACACAATTCTCGAGGGAAACAACCAAACAAACCACAATGGATATAGACACAACCATACTATATTTCTCAGGGACTTTAAATCAAATATTTTGAAGAAATCATCATCGAAGGGTCATCTCTCCTATTCTTTTTTTTTGAAATGCATGAAGATGAATGAAAACACAAATGAAATAAAAGAAAACGAAAAGTCTATCAAAAATGCATCCTGAGAATGAAACTATATGCAATGCATGAAATGTACAAATGCAAATGTGTGAGCAATGGTACAGAACAAGCAAATAATCTCCTCCCCCAAGCTCAATGTCTACATTGTTCTCAATGTGAATGAAAATGAGAATGAATAGGAGGATGGGGAGGGGAAATCAACTCACAGATTACTTGGAACTGCCCGATGGAGGTGGCTTGAACGGATCATCAAAATGGCCTTGAGAAACGTGCCACTCGCATATAGCCCTAAGCATCAAGTTATTTTCATGAACTTGTTGCTCAAGGGTCGTAAATCGCTCCATGAAATTTGGTGGCATTTGAGTTGGTGCATCCACTACGTCTTCTTCATCATTCTCATTGACAGAAATATCAAGCTCACGAGGAAAATACCAATTCACCTTTTCATTGAGAGTAACTTCGCTCGGGGTTGACAAATGGTTATCTGGTGTTCATTGACCAACCAAACATAAGGCTCTTTATCATTCTTGATCATTGTCGCCTTGACCATAGCCTTTAGGTGTAACTTGGTGAAACCCGACACTTTGTCCTTTACATTATAGCCACTAACTGTATCCAAATCAATCCCCTCAGACTTTGCTATATAATAGATGAGACCTCCACACGTAATTGTCCCAGAATTTGCATCACGAATCTTAAGAAGCTTTGAAACTAACCACATAGCAGCATCAACTTGTACAGCAGCATGCGATAGATCTGAGCAAAAATGAGTGTATGCCTCTTGGGTCATGGACCAAAGAAAGAACAACTCCGGTCTAGAGACAATACCTACGCTGTCAGCGCCGGCAAAAAGAGTGCAAGATAGCACACGATGTGCATAACAAAAACATGGATTTACAATGTGGGATGCCTTGGCTCTTTGCGGATTGTAAGTGGATTCACCCGTGAGCGTTGTCCAAAACTCCTTTTCTCCTCTAATGTAATCCGCGGGAAGCTTATCCTCAGGGTTAATATCGCCTCCAATTGGCCATCCAAATATTTGATTGAGGTGTTCATATGAAAGCTTGAAGTCTTATTCATCAGCCTGAAACTCACAAATGATTTTAGAGCATCATCACAATCATCATTTTCACGAATAACTGTCAATGAGCTTAGAAACTCAAGAGTTAGGCATCGATAAGTGTCGACTTCAACAGATAGGAACGTATTCCAAAACAAGTTCTCAAAAAGCCTTTTAACATCATCGTAAAGTCCCAAAGTTTTCAAAGTATCCTCGTCAGCAAACTTAGTAGCCTGTAGTGTTCGGTGGTGCAAGCGCTCGAACCGAGTTTGTTGGTCCGTATTCAAAAATTCAATCCCCATGGCGTCGATGACTAGGGGTTTCGCGACACTTTCCATCGATTTCTTGGCATGTTTCACCGGAGCTTTCTTAGTGGGTTGAGATGACGCCTTGCTAGGTCATTTTTTCATGGTGAGTGGCAAGCTTAGCTCAAAGAAGTCTTGGAGTTTGAAAGGGGGGGCGGTTAGTGGAGCGGCTGAAGGGGGGGTTTAGGTGAGGAGAGGGGGGGGGTGGCTGGTGGTGGAGATGAGAGAGGGGCGGTTGGTGGTGGAGATGAGAGTGGGGGCGCTGATTGAGGAGATGGAGGGGAGGCGGCTAATGATGATGGAGAATGAAGGGGATGAGGTTGGGTTGCACGGGCTAGGGTTTTGGGTCCTCGGACTTTGCTATATAATAGATGAGACCTCCACACGTAATTGTCCCGAATTTGCATCACGAATCTTAAGAAGCTTTGAAACTAACCACATAGCGGCATCAACTTGCCTAACTTGAGCTTCTTGCAAATAGATAATGGCATCAAACTCACACTTGCACCAAGGTCACACAAAACCTTATCGAAATTCATATCGGCAATCACACAAGGAATAGAGAATGAACCATGATCTTTAAATTTAGGAGGTAGTTTGTTTTGAATTGTATCACTACACTCCTGAGTTAAGCACACTGTTTCTTCATACTCTTCAATTTGCATCTTTTTAGACAAAATTTCTTTCAAAAATTTGCCATAAGAAGGCATTTGCGAAATGGCTTCCAAGAAGGGGATATTGATTGACAACTTTTTAAGCATTTTGAAGAATTTTCCAAATTGTTTCTCAACCTTAGCCTGTGCTAACCTATGGGGATAGGGTAGAGGTGGCTTATAGGCGGGTGGGGCAACGTACTTGGGTTCTTCTTCTACTTTCTCTCCCTCTTCTTCTCTCTCACTTTCAATCTCATCTCCCGATTTGTCAATCACTTTTGTCCAAATTCCTCCCTCATATCTCTAATTGAATCCCTCATCTTTACTTTCTTGATTTTCCTCTTTATTCTTGATTTTTCTTTCTTAATTTTATTTTCCTTTACTTTCTCCCTCTTTCTCTCTCACTTTCAATCTCATCTCCCGATTTGTCAATCACTTTTGTCCAGCCTCCTCCCTCATATCTCTAATTGAATCCCTCATCTTTACTTTCTTGATTTTCCTCTTTATTCTTGATTTTTCTTTCTTAATTTTATTTTCCTTTACTTTCTCCCTCTTTCTCTCTCACTTTCAATCTCATCTCCCCGATTTGTCAATCACTTTTGTCCAGCCTCCTCCCTCATATCTCTAATTGAATCCCTCATCTTTACTTTCTTGATTTTCCTCTTTATTCTTGATTTTTCTTTCTTAATTTTATTTTCCTTTACTTTCTCCCTCTTTCTCTCTCACTTTCAATCTCATCTCCCGATTTGTCAATCACTTTTGTCCAAACCTCCTCCCTCATATCTCTAGAATTCTCAACAAGCTCACACTGCCAAGAATATCAAGCTCCTGCAAAATATTGAACCAAAATCTAAGTCAAGATCAAGAATTTAAGAAGAATGAAAATCTAGCCAAAGCCTACATTAAAATGAAAATAGTGACATCTAAAGGAAATTTTTTTTTGAAATTAATTGAAATACAAAAGAAACGAAGCTTAGCTTGCCTCCCAAGAAGCACTCGTTTAAGGTCGTGAGCTCGACCCCTTCGAGTTCAACCGGGATTGGAATCTAAGGTGCATTTGACTCCACCTTGATTACTCTTGCTTTTCTTGGTCATCATTTGGCTCCCCATCATGTCGGAGATGACCTTAGGTCGTCATTCCATCAAAATTTTCATCAATCGACCTATTGTTTTCCTCTTGCGCTTCTGTGTCTTCTTCTTTTTGACTTTAGCCTTGGGATGATCAATAGGTTCTTCATCGTAACTTCCAGTCGTTTGCCTTTGTGAAGTTTCCTTATCAAAAATCCAAAGACCACCTGTTAAAGAGTCTTCAAGATAGTTACGTTGGTCTTTCGTCAAAAACTCGTCGAACGAATCAATCCTACAACACGAGTTCTCAAAAGAAGGTTTCATCATAACATTAGAAAAATCAAATTCAACCTTCTCATCACCAATATTCAAGGAAAGCTTGCAATATTTCACATCAATATGAACACCTGCAGTGGCCATGAATGGCCTTCCCAAAATAATTGGAATTCTCACATCCTCCTCCATATCTAGAACAACAAAATCGACAGGAATGAAAAACTTACCCACTTGAATAGGTACATCCTCCAAAACACCAACAGGGTGTTTAATTGACCTATCTGCAAGTTGTATAGATATAGAGGTAGGCATCAACTTGCCTAACTTGAGCTTCTTGCAAATAGATAATGGCATCAAACTCACACTTGCACCAAGGTCACACAAAACCTTATCGAAATTCATATCGGCAATCACACAAGGAATAGAGAATGAACCATGATCTTTAAATTTAGGAGGTAGTTTGTTTTGAATTGTATCACTACACTCCTGAGTTAAGCACACTGTTTCTTCATACTCTTCAATTTGCATCTTTTTAGACAAAATTTCTTTCAAAAATTTTCCATAAGAAGGCATTTGCGAAATGGCTTCCAAGAAGGGGATATTGATTGACAACTTTTTAAGCATTTTGAAGAATTTTCCAAATTGTTTCTCAACCTTAGCCTGTGCTAACCTATGGGGATAGGGTAGAGGTGGCTTATAGGCGGGTGGGGCAACGTACTTGGGTTCTTCTTCTACTTTCTCTCCCTCTTCTTCTCTCTCACTTTCAATCTCATCTCCCGGTTTGTCAATCACTTTTGTCCACCTCCTCCCTCATATCTCTAGAATTCTCAACAAGCTCGCCACTGCTCAAGAATATAGCATTAACATGTGCTTTTGGATTGTGCTCGGGTTGTCCAGGTAGAGCACCCTGAGGTCTAGTGGTGGAATTCACTTGTTGAGCGATTTGGGCAGTTTGGGATTCAAGCATCTTGTTGTGGGTTGCTAAAGAGTCAAACTTAGAAGTTAGTTGCCTAATTGCTGTTCGCGGTAAAAGTCGGGATGATTGTCATTGCTTGAATCCGTTACAAACTTTAGTTGCTTACAACGAGATTCGAAAAAAAATGCCTTTTTATAAGGCTTACAATGAAAATCAAAAAATTACAACTTTTATCCTTTTTGAACAAACGCGGGATCCGTTTATCGGATCTCTATTATACGGGATCCTCGCTTGTGTGGGTTCTTCGCCTGTGCCGGGGACTTTTTATTCATCCGTGGACCACCGCGCAATTTAGATCCTGGTAGAAACCCGGATTCTGGAACTACAGACGTAGAGGGGCTCATTTCACGAAGGAAACGAAGCGCCTAAGGGGATCGCACTCACGAAGGAGAGGATCGCCTGTGGGGATCGCACTCACGAAGGAGAGGATCACCGGAGAGGGTGAGATCTACTAGGAGAAATCACAACGCTATCCCCGAAGGGTAATCTGTAGTCCCGACCGGATTAAACACCTGCGGTTATAGATCGGCGTCGGTGAACTTCGTGCTCGCCGGTGCTCGAATCGCCGACGATCGGTAGATCTCGCGAGCTCTCTTCCCAATATCGAAAATCCAACCCTCGAATCGAGCACCCTCGGCCTATTTATAGGCAAATGACCAAAAGGGGTTCGGGCCGGCTCTAACCGCTTGGTTGGTTTCGGACTTTTCGCGACGTTTTGTCTCGATCTTGTCGTTGTCGTCCTAAGTCCGTGTCCGATTCATTTCTTTGCTGACTCGGAATTCGGTTGGTTCAATCGCGTTGACAGGTTAGGTGACGACTGATCCTTGTCCAGTCTCGTTGACGTTCGAATCCAATCAATCTCGCTTCGTCGAATCTTATTGATTTTGAAGCTTTGTTGTTGGATTTATCCCACATTTATGCAACCTCGTTGGCTTGTATGCATCGCCGGCTCACTTCATGTGCTCGTCGGCTCGCGTGATGCGTTTTGCGGCATAGTCAATCGCCAGCGTTTGTCGGATGGGTCGTCGGTTGTTAACCCACCGTCACGAGTCTCGTTCGGGTACTGATAAGCAATTTTTAACGCCTACAATTGCTTCACTCGCCACTTGATTTTGTTGCTTGAAATCCTCATTTAGTTTTGTTTGAGTCACCACAAAATTCTTTAACAAACTCTCAAGGTTGGACTTTTGAGGAGGAGGGTTAAATGGTCAAGGTTGAAAACTGGGGGGTCTAGTGTTACTTGCAAGCAATGAGTTTGAATTGTTCCTGTATAAAAAATTGGGGTGGTTTTTCCAACCGGGATTATAGGTATTAGAAAATGGATCATTTTTCTGGTTGAAGTTATTAGCAAAATTAGCATGCTCAAAGATAAAACATTCATTAATTTACAATCAGCAGCTAGATGTCCAAGATCACCACAAATTTCACAAGGAACATTAGACGTACCCACAGAATTCACATGCACTTGATCAAATTTCTGAGATAAAGCATCAACTTTAGCAGAAAGAAGACTAATTGCATCAACATCATACTTACCTGGAGTCTTCTTATGTGTTGCTCTATCACTAGACCATTGGTGATGGTTTTGAGCCATGCCTTCGATCAAACTGTATGTCTCATTCACACCCTTATTCATCAAAGCACCACCGACAGCAGCGTCCACAGAAATTTTGGTGTTGTATGTCATTCCATTGTAGAAGGCGTGGACAAGGAACCACGTTTCAAAGCCATGATGAGGGCACAATCTCAAGAGCTCCTTGAATCTCTCCCACGCTTCATATAAAGAGTCACCTTCTCTTTGAGCAAATGTCGAGATTTGACTTTGAAGTTCTGCTGTTTTGCTCGGAGGGAAGAACTTCGCTAGGAAAGCAGCAAAAAGTTAGTCCCAAGTGGTGATGGATCCAGCTGTAAGGCTGTGGAGCCAAGCTCTCGCTTTGTCCCGCAATGAGAAAGGGAACAACCTTAACTTTATGGCGTCGGGTGAGACTCCATTAAGTTTCAATGTGTCACAATACTCTAAGAACATTGAGATGTGAAGATTAGGGTCATCGCTGGGCAAGCCTCCAAATTGATTTTGTTGCACCATAGAGAGAAGAGAGGGCTTCAACTCAAAGTTGTTGGCATCGATGTTAGGCCTTGCAATTGCCGATGTGAGGCCCCCTGTTTTAGGTGCAGCATAATCCTTCAAGGTTCTATTTTCGTCACCCATGTTGACTTGCTCTTCTCTTGGTTGCCTTTGTCTTCTCCTTCTTATACGAAAAGTACGCTCGATTTCTGGGTCTAGTTCAACAAGATCACTCAAACTCTTGCGCCTTCTCATACAAAAGAGAGTTTAACTGTAAAATAGCAACAAACAAGAGATACTTAGTAACGTTTGAAAGTAACAAAACAAAGAAATAAAAGGCCTAATCTAACCAGCTTGTGAATTCAATCAATATTAATAATTTTAGTCCTCGGCAACGGCACCAAAAACTTGATGTGATGTTTTACCGTAAGTGCACGATGTAGTTGTAGCTAGCACCAGCAAATATGAGTCGATCCCACGAGGACTTGTTGTTAACTACCAATTATTTACAAACTAATTATCTAGGCAATTCGAGGTATGAATGAATTAGAATAAAATAATGAAAAAACTAAAATGAATAAATGTTGGAAGAAATCAAATGATGACGAATTCTAGGATCGTGATCCACCACAACGACGATTATCATGTTTAAGTAATGATCATCTCTCTAATGTGAATGTCCACTCTTGTAGGGAATTATCCTAATTTAATTATTATCTTCTATCGAAGTATAATAACGTGTTCAAGAACTAATCAATCCCTATTCTCATGGTAATTGAATTTATTCGAACCCATTAAGAGCGATGATAATTCTTAAAACTCCTCAAGAAACCTAAATCTACTCTCGTGATTTAGAATTTCAGGTTCTATTCCAGAGTTCCGATATTATAACTTCACTTCTCGGTTCTTCGCCTAATATCTAAATCATGTAAATAAGTGGCCAACAAAATTTACAAGCATAAATCACACTAGAATGAAACAAGGGTCATTGACATTCATAAATTTAAGAAAAGATCAAAATATTATTTGACAATCATGTCGTTGGGCTTCACCCAACCCTAGAATAAAGAGATTACTCACTAATGTTTGAGTATCAAGCCAAAGAAATAATAATAATCATAAAACTCATCATGTGCAGAGATTAAAAGAAAGAGAGCAAAGAAAATCTTAGTCTCAATGATAATCTTTACTTGATAGTTGCTTGAATTCAATCCTTGAATGAAAACCTTAATCGTCTTTTTCAAATTCTACTTGATTTTTGAGGGAAAAAGATAAAATAAACTCTATGGTGTGACGGCTCAATCCTCCATCCAAAAACCCTAAAAAGGCTCCTTTTTTCATGTTAGGAAGTCAAAAAATAGATAACTGAACAATACGGGTCGGCCCATAAGGAATATTGATCGTCCAACTTCGCCGTATACAAGAAACTAGTATGGCCAAGCTTGATCTGTATCGTAACTTCAAACTCTATTTTCTACCCTTTTCGTTTGGAATTCGGAAAAATACAAAACAGGAATGTTGTAGCTCTATCTCTTAGCTTTCCGTAGCAACTTGAATCAGTGTAAAATCATATAGTATGTGAAAGTTATGCTTGCAATACTAATAAGGTACTAAAACTACCAATTTCAACGAACCAAGCTTGTTTCCCTTCTTTTTACGCTCCAATCTCGTGCTAGCTCCTCCATCTTCATATCCTCGTCATGTGCCACATTGAATCTCACCAAAATGCATTACCTAAAAATGTAAACAAACTAAATGCAGTAAACATGAACTAGAAATCGAAATACACCTAATATGAAGTAATTATGAACTTAAAATGCTAGTTCTAGTATGAAAATGAGAGTAGATATGCGTGAAAACGTATATACGAATGTAACTCATTATTGTTAAGGTTACAAATTTGTTGTTAAGGTTACGTATTTGTTATTAAGGTTATAGATTGATTGTTAATCTTCTATTTCTCTCATGTGTAGTTGTGTTACTATGAACTTACCGGCATCAAGAAGCCAGTATTTGGAAGTTTGTCAATGTCTGCCCTCACAAATTGGGTGAGACTGAGAGAAGTTGGGGATCCCTAAAATTGGCCATAGTTGTAGCTAAAGCTCTGCAAGCTACTATGAAACTTTCACAGTTACAGGGCCAAGTTCAAAAACTGGAGAAGGTTTTTAAAGAACCAGGGAGAGGTTTGTGGGGGAAGGAGCAGGAAAAGGAGAAAGAGGAGAAGAGAGAGAGAGAGAGAGAGAGAGAGAGAGAGAGAGAGGGAGGGAGAAGAATAAGGAAAAGGAGAAGAGAGACACCGGTAGGGCACGTAGCTCAAGACAGCCTATCCCCAAAACAAAAAAATAAAAGAGCATCAGAAGATGATTTCATTCTTGAAGGATGGGTAAGCATTGTCATTGTTACTAATTAATTGTGAATTATATAAATTTGTTGTTAATGTTATCTCTTGGTTGTTAATTATTTTTTTACTAATACTCTATCCGTCTATTGCATAGGCTATTACCTAGAATATTGATGAAGCGGTCGAGTAACACAATGAGGCAATTGATTAAATGGAATTGCCTCAGCAACTGATGTTTTGAAAGAGAATCGCGATGATGAATTAAAAATTACGTCGCGACTCTGAGAATAAATATAAAAATCAGAGAGCTGCCGACCGAGAAGAGATAGCTTCTCTATCTGCAAAAGTAGCTTCTCTGTCTAAAGAAGTGAGAATGCTAAAAGATGAGCTGAGCAATACCCAATGCAGAAGCCTGACTGTATATAACAATAAGAATAAGAAACTGACAGGAGAGCTGTACAACACAGCGATGAAGGAGCAAACTTGTATAGTTTAGACCATTTTTTTATTACTTGTGAATTATATCGTATTGTTGTTAATTTTTCAAATTAGTTGTTAAGGTTAGAGATTTGTGGTTGAGGTTAGAGATTGGTTTTGAATTTTACAGTTTAGTTTTTGTTTAGTTACAAATTTATTGTTAAGGTTACAAATTGGTTGTTAAGGTTACATATTGGTTGTTAAGGTTACAGATTGGTTGTTAAAGTTACAGATTGGTTGTTAAGGTTACAGATTGGTTGTAAAAGTTACATATTGGTTATTAAGGTTATGAATCTGCTGTTAATGTTACAGATTGGTTGTTAAGTATATGGATTAGTTGTTAAGTATATGGATTGGTTGTTAAGGTTAGAGGGTTGTTATTTAGCTTAAATTTTTTTTCATAATTATAGTTTGAAAATGTTAAGTAATCCTTTTTTTTTACTCAGGCACTCCACCAGAGGTGGCTGGCATTGAGATTGATTGGGAAGTCCCTCCAACAGAGAAATTCCCTCCACCTGACGTGACTGACATTGATATGGAGAGGGAAGCCCCTCGATCAGGAAAAGTGCCTCCACTAAGGGAAGTGCCTCCACTAAGGGAAGTCCCTCCACCAGAAATTAAATTTTTTATTGAGGATGAAGAAGCTCCTCTCATTATTAGGATGGGGGAAATAAAAAAGAATAAGAGAAAGAGGATTGCAAGGGTGCCCGCACCCCTTAAAAGAAGTAGAACAAGAAGAAGGCTGAAGCCTTCAAAACATGTAGTTACCCCTTACACTGAACGGAAGAAGAAGGCAATCAAAGAAAAATAAATTATTGGGGAAAAGGAAAGAGTGGAAGTGGGGGATAAGAAAATAGTGGAAGTGAGATCTGATGATGATTTGCCGCCTACTGGGCTACATGGTGATCTCCGTAAAAATTGGAATACCTTTATGCGTTTTCTTATGAGTGAGAAAGAAGAAAAGTTTAGGGATGAGTTAAACAAAGTGTTGATGCCACGGATCACAAAGTCAAGTTAATTATGTTGAGGAAGGTTAGGGTCCTTTGACCTCCCTTGATGGCTGATCCCCCGATGAACCGCCTCCGCCGGATCTCCCTGCAAAACTGCACCACGTTAGAAGAGCGGGGTTGGGTTCCCCGGGTTTTTCCTTCGATGATCAAGTCAGTACTTTGAGCTTGAGTGGAGAAGTAACCAAATGAACTGAAGAGTTCTAAGTACTAAGTGTGCAGAGTTTGCTTATCTTGGTGGTGAAAATAGTCCCTCTATTTATAGTAGGTTCTAAGGGGAAATTTCATAATTTTGGCCAAGTTGAAGTAATGAGTTAGTCAATAGTTACTTTACACATGTCAGCTGTTGTATGGAGAGAGTCACCAATGATTTGATATGATGGTGATTGATGAGACATGGTGGGTGGTGAGTCATGAGGACTTTTGGGGCTAGAGTAATGATGACTCTGACAATGCCTTCAATGTGATGGGACTCGACCTCGGCCTGGGTGGAAGGGAGTCGACCTCGGCCTGGGAGGGACTCGACCTCAGCCCGGGAGGGACTCGACCTCTACCGCGAAGGGACTCGACCTCAGCCTGGGTCGCGAAGGGACTCGACCTCAGCCTGGGTGGAAGGGAGTCAACCTCGGCCTCGAAGGGACTCGACCGCGGCCTGGGAGGGACTCCACCTCAGTCCCGACCGACCTGGGAGGGAGTCGACCTCGGCCTAGATGGAAGGGAGTCGACCTCGACCTCTAAGGAACTCGGCCTCAGCCTCGAAGGGACTCAACCTCGGCCTGGGTGGAAGGGAGGTATATCTCCTTTCTTAGCCTGTCTGAGTCCTTCTTAAGACGCGTGTCAGCCGGTTGAATGTGATTAACACTTGATTATTTTTATGGCACAACACAAAGGGATTTCCTTTCTTGGAGGTTTCATCATCAAATTTTATGATCAGTACCCCACAATTTTGCATAATTTTAAGGTATCGGTAGATGTTGCTGCTAAGCTGACAGAAGAGGAGAATAAAGTTCTCTATCATTTCGGTATTTGCAGGTGCAAGAAGTAAGTATTTAGCTCATTGATAATCATATTTTTATAACATTTTTATACCCTCATTATTTATTTTATATCAATAAATATACCACTAATAATATATTTTATCTTAATTTACAGGTTAATAAAGAATTAATGAATAAAAGCCCAAAAGACTCAAACTCCCTGATTTTTTACCATTTATTGAAGCCCAAATATGAAGACAAAAGTCGGCCAACCGATTGGTCAAATGATTGATCTGAAACAGAATTGGTTTTATGGCTCCAATCGGTCGGCCTACCGATAGGCCAATCGATCAGCCAATCGATTGATCTGAAATAGAATTGATTTTATGACTGAGATTTAATCCTTGATCTCCAAATTTCATTCAAGGGTTCTCATTCATTTCTGTAGGCTATAAACAGGGGTAGATAGTGAGGGGTTTGAATGTGAAAAATTTTGTAATAACTCCATTTCGAGAGCAGGGTTACTCTTAATTGAGAAAACCTTCCAAAATTATAACTTTGTTACAATTAATAAAAAAATTACACCTCTTCATATTTTTCTTTTCTTCTCTTTATTTGATGATAAAGATGAAGATGAAGATGAGATGAAGATGAAGAAGAAGGTGAAGGTTTGCTCGCCTTGAGGCTAGAACCCTCTTGGGATGTAACTTTTCCCTTTTATCTTGTAATATTTTCTTTTCTTGTTGTTAAATATTCATGAGGCTAGAACCCTCTTGAATTAGATTTATTATGATGCATTTACTTTCATGTCATTATTTCTTGCATAGCTTAGATTTTATTTTCTTGCACTATTCACCTTGAGGCTAGAACTCTCTTGAAAATTAGTTTTTATTTTCTTTCTTTTCCTTTCATTCACCTTGAGGCTAGAACCCTCTTGGAAATTATTTTTATCTTCTTACACTATTTGCCTAGAGGCTAGAACCCTCTTGGAAATTAGTTTTTATTTTTTTTCCTTTTCCTTTGATTCGCCTTGAGGCTAGAACCTATTTCGGGTCTTTTTATATTGCAATTGACGCAGATTATAATAAAAAGATTATAATAAAATAAAAGAAAATTTTATATTTCCTGGGGTTCTTTTTTGTGTGCCCGTGGAGCGTCGATCTTGTACTCCGTTGACGGTCCGACTAAGACAATGTGTCTTTTGCTAATTGATGATCTCTAATCTCTCGGAAGATAGCGCGGTCTTCTCTAGATGAAGAGATATTAATGAATCCTTTCTCACAAGGATCGTTGATCGGGCCAAATATTAGCCGATGATAATGATCTATGAAGATCAATGAGAATGGAGGAGAGATGGGCTTTTTATCAATGTAGTCTCTAAATCTCTCTCTCTTTTCTCAATGGCAAAGAGTCTAGCCCCAAGACCTTTCCTCCGCCTCTCTCCTCTCGTGCCTTGTTGATCATGCCTATTTATAGGTTTAGGAGCATTAAGTGGGTGAGTTAGTGGGCCTTAACTCCTCTTAAATGGGTGAGTTAGTGGTCATTAACTCCCCTTTTTATGGGTGAGTTAGTGGTCATTAACCGCTTCCCTAAAAGTAGCTTCTGAGAAAGGTTATGGGCGAGGTTCGCCGATAATGGCCATGGGCGAGGTTCGCTAGAATGGGTGACACGGCCCACGTGGGCTCTTGGGCAAAGCTCGCTGCTACTTGGGTGAGCTTCGCTACATCTTTGATGAGCTTCGCTGCGGCTTCGGCTTCGGCTTCGGCGAACTTCGCTATGGCTTCGACAAACTTCGCTATGTGTCCCATGTGGACTATTTGGGCGAAGCTCGTTTTGGGCGAGCCTCGCTAGAAGCTTCACTTTGACTTGGTCTTGATAGCGAGCTTCGCTATGGCTTGGGCGAGCTTTGCTGATAAGTTCAGATTTGACTCAGAATCTGACTTGAACTCATTTATTGGCTCAGCCGACTTGAGGACACCTTTCGACTCGGCCCAGAGTCCGACTTGAGGATTGATTCAGATTCAGGTCCTCTTTGGCTCGGATATAGTCATGTTCGCATGTGATCCAAGTGAACTTCGCTATAGCCTATATTTGAGCCCATCTGAATTGTTTAGCCCATGGGCGTTCACTTCTTGGTTCCAAGCTGAATTATTGGCCTGGATGGAATATATTTTAACTGTCTACAGAACCCTCTTGGGAATTATTTTTATTTTTATTTTATTCTTTTTATTCACCTTGAGGCCAGAACCCTCTTGGGAATATTTTATTTCCATTCTTTTCCATTTTTTTTTCTAGTATAGATTTTATTTCTTTATTTCATTTTCTAAAGAAGTGGATTCAATTCTAGATTCCTCATATCTCTAATTGAATCCCTCATCTTTTACTTTCTTGATTTTCCTCTTTATTCTTGATTTTTCTTTCTTAATTTTATTTTCCTTTACTTCTTTCTCCCTCTCAATGTCATTTTGCTTTTATTTGCATATATTCACAACCACTCTTATTCTCTCCACAATCACATTTATCACACTTCTAATTGTCACACACACACACTATAAGAACCAATTTCTTTTAATACTTACAACATCTTCCTCGTGGGATTGGTAACTTTTTATACTATAACTTGATAGTTGTGTACTTGTAACTTTAGGTACATATTTATATCCTATCAAGTTTTTGGCGCCGTTGCCGGGGAAGGTACTTATAAGTAGGATTTGTTTCTATTTCGGTTCTTTGATTTGTGTATTTTATTGTGAAGGAACTACTTTGAAGTTTGAAGATCAAAGATTGAAGATCGAATATTGAAGAATTGCTTATTAAGAGGCTAGAACCCTCTTGCTTGTGTCAACTCCTCTTTCTAGTATTTTCAATTCCACCCTTTTAGTTAGTTTCTCACAATTAGAGACAATTAGGATCTTTAAAAAAACTTTCTTTTTGGTCAACCATACTAAAATTCACCCTCCACTTGGACATTTACTAACAAGATAATAAATTCAAACAAGAGCTCTCTTTCTCACATTTATTTGATTGTTGACCTTAATTAATTAAAAAATATTTTTATTTTTGCATATTTTTGTAGTTGCTTTTAATTTATAGGGTTGCATTGCATATAATAGCAGGAATTCACCAAAGTAAGTTGAGCATCTTGATTTGACACTCACTTGAAAATATTTTTAAGGGTAAAAAACCCACTAATCAAGATAAGGTAAGGAATTTCATCACCCTTTCCTTAGCCCACAAATCACTAATTCTTCACTACACAAACCCAAGCCTCTTAAAACTCATTAGACGTTAGCCCCTAAGGATTCGAGCTCATTAAGGAATAAGAAATCCTTAAGTGAACCGGTTTAAGTTTACTTGAATCTGTTACTGTCTAAGGCAAGGTTTAGGGGTTGCGTAAAGCGCTCCGTAAGAAACTAAGTACTTAATTGGTTTTTGACTTCCTTATAGTACTATCCTTACCTGATTAACTGACCGACTAAACTTTGATCTTTTTACTAAATGAGTTTTTGGTTAGGAGCTGATCTTGTTGAGTCTAGGCTTAACCCTAGAAGTTAAAGTGATTGACACAAAGTGATTGCTTGATTTATTTTAGTTAGATTTTTCGTTTATCGTTCTCCTTTTTCTCATCATCTTTTTAATCTTTTAGTTTTTCTCTTTGAAAAATTAACTTTTGTTTTTCTTAGAATTTTTTTAGTTAAATTTAAAAAAAAGTTTATAAAAAGAATTTGCTTTGGTGTATGCAATGTTGGATTAGGGATAATACCAATCGTTTAATCCGTTTTGAACTAATTTTCGAAGAAATGGTTAATCATAATCCACCTGTTCTTCAAGATGTGTGTTATCCAACTAGGAATGCAATCCCATCTTGCATTAAGCTCCCCGATGTCAATGGAACCAATTTTGAGCTTAGACCGCATTTCATAAACATGCTTTTGAAATTCTTAGGGATTGAAACTGAAGACGCTTATATTTTTATCTCTGAGTTTGAATAAGTTTGTCTTATGATTAAGATGAAAGACTTATCTGAGAATGCGATCAAGCTTCAATTTATTCCCTTTGCTCTGACAAAGCCAAGAAATGACTGTATAGCTTACCCACAAATTTTATCTCAACTTGGGGTGAATTTGTTATCGTTTTTCTGAAAAAAAAATTTCCTATCCACAAAACGGTTAAGCTTAGAAACAGCATTCAGAACTTTAAGATTGTCCCGGGAGAGCCATTCTGAAAGTATTTTGATAAATTTAAGGATTTTCTTATCCAATCTCCTCTCCACGGTCTTGAAAAATGGCGATTATGCCAAATCATCTATGAAGGATTGGATGATTCTTTAAAAATTTTCTTAGAATCAATGTGTCAAGGGGATTTCATGAAGAAAAATACCGATGAAGCTTGGGATTTTTTAGAGAGTTTATCCGAGAAAACCATGCAGTGGGAATACTGTGATGACAGAGTTTTATCAGTTCCCCAACCCAAGTCTAGTGGTCTTTCCTTGGAGACAAATATAGTCTCTAAAGCAAAGATGGCTACAATCATGCGTAGGTTAAAAGCTTTAGAAATCAAAGAACGAGCTTCAGCTCAAATCAATCAAGTTTTTACCTCAGGTTGTCACAACTATCTTTCTCCAACCCATGTTTCAGAGGAATGTCCTCTCTTAGAAAATAATCAATCACTAGGTCAGATAAACGCTGCATTCTAGCGTCCTGTGAATGATCCATTTTCTCCAACTTATAATCAGGTTAAAGAAATCACCCGAACTTTGCATGAAATCGGGAAAACTACTCTGAAAATTAAAATTTCACTCCCTCTTCAACCCAACAATTTCCTAGAGGAAACACAATTCCTTTCAGTTCTCAAACTAATTTCCAACAATCAAATCTACCATATCCAAATCAGTCTCCTCATCATCAATCTGTAAATCATACTCCTCCGAATTCTGATCATGACAAACGTCTTAATGTGTTAGAAAAGAGTTTGGAGACCTGATTAAAGCTTCTATACAGACCACCAACTAGTTGACTCAAACATCCAACACTTTGAATTCCTTTATGTAATCAACCAGACAAATTCCCAATTCCAAGACACAAGCCATAGCTAGGTTAGAAACCCAACTTGGTTAACTAGCTAGTGCTATGAGTGAGAGAGAGAGAGAGAGAGAGAGAGAGAGAGAGAAAGGAACATTTCCGAGTCAACCTAAGGTCAGCCCCAAGAACACGGGTTCAAGTTCAACATATGAAGCTCAAGTGAATGCAATCTATTCACTATGGTCAGGAAAAGAGGTCGATAATCAAGTCAGAATGTCTCCAAGTCAAACTCTTGAACGAGAACAAATTCTCTCTCCTTCTAATAAATCTATTCAGCAATCACCCCCTTTCGTTGACCAAGAGCCTGAATCCGAACCTGAGCCTAATTTTGATACGTTTAAACTAGTTGCTCCCTACCCAGATAGACTCAGGCCTAGAAAATACTCCCCTCAGGAGGAGAAGATCCTAGAAACTTTTAAGTAAATTAATGTCAACATTCCTCTCTTAGATGTAATCGAATAAGTCCCTTCTTATGCAAAATTTTTGAAAGATTTGTTCACTAAGAAGAGAACAATAAATATTTCGAAGAAAATCTTTCTTGCTACCAAAATCAGTGATAGGCTCTCAAAGCCCATACCTTTGAAACGTAAGGATCCAGATTGTCCTACCATCTCATGTGTCATTGATAATACCTACATTGATAAGGCACTATTAGACTTAGGGGCTAGTGTCAATTTGTTTTTTTTTGGTCTACCAGCAACTAGGTGTAGGAAAACTCAAACCAACTAGATGCACTTTACACTTAGCTGATAGATCTGTCAAAGTCCCCATGGGTGAAATAGAGGATGTTTTGATTAAGCTTGGGGATTTTATTTTTCCAGTGGATTTCATAGTCTTGGAAATGCAATCCATTTCCAAGCTCAAATGTCAGATACCAGTCATTTTAAGAAAACCGTTCTTAGCCACTTCCAAATTCTAATGCTCTAATCAACTATAAAACTGGTCAAATGAAGCTGTCTTTTGAAAATTTGACTGCTGATCTCAATATTTTTAATCCAGGAAACTAGCCAACTAATCAACCTCTAGAAATAAATTACATTTAGGAAAATTCATTTGAAGAAGAAGAGAATGAGTCAGACATAAATTTTGAGAAACTCTTTGATGAGGAGCTGAAAATACTAGAAGAATTAGAATCAGAATAGGTCTTTTAGAACCAAGGAACTGTGTTTGATACATATTTCTCTGATCTTAGTTTTGAAGAACTATTTACTGATGAACTTAGACTCCTAAAAAATAAACAACAACCGAATTTTCATACATCAACCATGAATCTTGGGTTTGAGGAAATTTTTAAAGAAGAACCGGTTGTGATCAATCAGGAATCTAAATTCCATCATAAATTCAAAATGCATAACACCTTCGATACCTGCCTTTTACTGCTGTAGAAATTATTAAAAACTTCAGAGTATATAAAGTTTAAGCACATTTTTGAATTTATCATTCTAGATTTCTTAAAAATCTGAGGTAGAGTTTGTAGCAATAATGTAGGGTTTGATGTAGAATGTGAGCTTTTCATTTTTAATTTGTCATTCTACATCTTTACTTTTTATCTCATAATAATACAAATAATAAAAAGAATTTATTCTTCTCTCATTTGAGAGTTTCTTGTTCTTTTGGAAAAAAAAGAAAAAAATAAAAAAATAAAAGGATATGAAAAAATGAAAAAGAAAATTTTGACTTCATCCTCCTCACATCAAAGGTAAATTGCAGATTTGTATCATTTCATCATTATTGTAGGTCGACCGAACGAATGTAAGTACTTTATTTCTTATCTGCTTTACTTTGTACATCATAGAGTTTGCATTGAGTACAATGCAAAATTTAGGTGTGGGGTGGAGACTAGTCATTTTTCTTTTTATCTTAGTCATTTTTCCCCTTTATTTTACCATCTTTTCCATAGAAATATTATCACTTGCTAACTTAATAGAGTTGATTAATAATTGATCTATTTGATAAATTTTAAATTTTCTAATCTTTAGTTAGTTTTATACTCAAGTTCACTTTTATGATAACTCTAAATAAATTTCTTAAGAAATAATTTTCAAAGTAGTATACTTTACTAAAGTCTTAACTTAGACTTTTAATTAAAGGAATGAAATTTTTGCATGCCAAGCTTAGAGTAGAAAATAATTTTTCAAGTTGTCTTGATCTAAATATTTTTTAAGATATATAGACACACACACACACACACACACACACACACACACACACACACACACACACACATATATATATTAAATAAAAAACTAACTTGGCAAAGAAGAGTCACGAAAAATGGGCACCAATAAAAATTCTCTTGAATTTCAAGGTGGTTCTATCTTATAAATCCTAAGTTTATTGAGTAATTAAACCTAAGGAGTATTTCCATGCTTAATGACCTAAGCCTAATTAGGTTGGGATTCATTAGCCCAAAACTCGTTAAATGGTCACTTAGAAAGCCCAATGAAGTAGAACAAACTGACCAAGGAATAAAGAGTACAAAAAAAAAAAATAAAAATAAAAATACTAATAATATTTTTATATATATAGTTATATTTATATATTCTTAAAAATTAAATTGATTAAGAGACTTGAAAATTATTTAAGACAAAGAGTCAGCATGTTCTTTTCAAAACTTTGAAATTAAATTTCTAAGTTAGACTTGGTTTTGTATAACTATAATGAAAAGATTTTCTAGGAGATTTTCTATGGAGTTATACATAAAAACATTTTCTTGAGTAAAACTAGCTTCAATTAGAATGTTTAAATATATGAAGTGAATTAATTATTCATAGACTTCTTTAAATTGGCAAGTTAACCGAATTTTATGGGTACATTCACTGCAAACCCTTACGAGACTACAACTCGTCCACTAGGATAACCTAGGGGTTTAAAATCTTATTGTATGCACTAAATACAACCGCGATTCCTGCGTAAGTGAGTTAGGATTTTTCTTTCTTTCCTTTTCAATTTCTTTCTTTGCTAGAGAATTAGCAAAAGTTTAGATGTGGGGGTATTTGATAATCATATTTTTATACCCTCATTATCTATTTTATATCAATAAATATATCACTAATAATATGTTTTATCTTAATTTACAGGTTAATGAAGAATTAATGAATAAAAGCCCAAAAGAATCAAACTCCCTGATTTTCTACCATTTATTGAAGCCCAAATATAAAGACAAAAGAAGGCCCAAGAAAGCTCAATGATCCATGAAGAAATTGGGTCAAGAAATCACAAAAAAACTAAATTTGCACAAACCAATTGGTCGATCGACCGATTGGTCAACCTATTGGTCAACCGCTGGATCTAAAACAAAATTAGTTTTATGGCTAAGATTTAATCATTGATCTCCAAGTTTCATCCAAGGGTTCTCATTCATTGTTGTAGGCTATAAATAGGGGTAGATAGTGAGAGGTTTGAGTGTGAAAAGTTTTGTAATAACTCCATTTAGAAATGAGGGTTACTCTTAATTGAGAAGACATTCCAAAGTTGTAACTTTGTTGCAATTAATAAAAGAATTTTTTTACCTCTTCATATTTTTCTTTTCTTCTCTTTATTTGATGATGATGATGAAGATGAAGAAGAAGGTGAAGGTTTGCTCGCCTTGAGGCTAGAACCCTCTTGGGATGTAACTTTTCCCTTTTATCTTGTAATATTTTTTTTCTTGTTGTTAAATATTCATGAGGCTAGAATCCTCTTTGTAAGTGTCGAAATGCTCGACGTGTATATTTTGTAAAAAAACATCAAAGTGGTGCTGGTATCCATCAAAGGAGAAATAATATTTGGGGTAGGCTAATCTCTTCTTGACCAAGCCGTATAACCAATCTCAAGGAGAGTAGAGCAATCCCTAAATTTTTATTCCTTAGATACATATTAGTACCACTTTGTTTGTAAAAAAAAGTTGTGAGGTGCATGCTTCCAGAAATTTATTTTTTCTTGTTAATTACTCTTATTAAAAGAAACCCCTGATTAATAGAAAGCAAAAAATTAAATAGACATAAAAACTCAAATGCAGAGAGATATAGATTTTATTATCTTTCTAATGTTTATAAAATTTAAGAGAAAGATAATGGGATCTTGGGTCTCTAGACAATGTTCTGGAGCCCTCCTCCCTTTTAAAATAAAAAGTGCAGAGGACCTTGTTGTTTCTCTTTCACACTTTAAATCTCTCTTTCTCTCTACTTTCTCTCAGCCTTTTCTGTCGTTCTTTGTTGTTATTCTCCGTCCCTTGAATGACAAATGAGGCCTCTATTTATAGGAAGGGAAAGGCAAGTTATCGCCAGGTGTTGAAAAGGGATTGGTGGGGGAGTTATTATAACTTCCTTATCGAAACTTCCTTATCAAGATTGTGGCGTTCGTTTATCATAACGAATATTTTCTTTACTCTTCACTTCTCATCTGTCTATCAGCTTATCTTTTGTATTTCTTAAAATAAGTGTTATGTGGAGCCCATATACCTTCAAGCTGAAATTAGGTTTGTATAAGGGTGAGTATTCTTGAGTTAGATTTTCATTGCCAAGCCTTACGATCACATGACACCACCAACGTATTGAAGGTGATATGCACCCTCAAGTTTGAGAATTTGGTTAATATGAAGGGGTGAAGCATGTGTTTTTATGTTGAATTAATAGAGGATGCATATACTCTCAAATTTACATGAGGTGCTGTCATCCTCACCTTGATTTTGATTTATATGCGGCTCTATCCCTCATATTGATTTTGATTTATATGAGGTAGTATGAGGTACTATCATCCTCACAATAGGTTTTATTGATAAAGCTTGTTGAGCTCATCAAATTTGACAACTATAAGGGGAAAGTGTGCCTCTCTGAATTAATTAATGTGGAGGGCCAACCTTCATTAGTTTTTATTTATATGAGGTACTATCCCTCACATTAGTTTTGATTTACACGAGATGCTATCCTTCATATTGGTTTTGATTTATATGAGGTACTATCATCCTCACAATAGGTTTTATTGATAAGGCTTGTTGAGCTCATCAAATTTGACAACTATAAGAGGAAGGCGTGCCTCTCTGAATTAATTAATATGGAGAGCCTACCTTCAAATTAACTTGTTTATGAGCTGTAGGTACCCTCAAGTTGATTTCACTTTCAAAGCTTATTAAAAGGTATTAAACCCTTTAAATAATTAAGCTTGTGGCTTGTTGATACGTAAAATTTTTTATGCGTCTACACTCTTGAATTAGATTTATTTTGATGCATTTACTTTTATGTCTTTATTTCTTGCATAGCTTAGATTTTATTTTCTTGCACTATTCGCCTTGAGGCTAGAACCCTCTTGGGAATTAGTTTTTATTTTCTTTCTTTTCCTTTCATTCACCTTGAGGCTAGAACCCTCTTGGAAATTATTTTTATCTTCTTACACTATTCACCTTGAGGCTAGAACCCTCTTGGGAATTAGTTTTTATTTTCTTCCTTTTTCTTTGATTCGCCTTGAGGCTAGAACCCTTTTGGGAATTGTTTTTATTTTCATTTTCATCTTGTTATTCACCTTGAGGTTAGAACCCTCTTGGGAATATTTTATTTCCATTCTTTTCTATTTTTTCTAGTATAGATTTTATTTTCTTTATTTCATTTTCTAAAGAAGTAGATTCAATTCTAGATTCCTCATATCTCTAATTGAATCCCTCATCTTTTACTTTCTTGATTTTATTTTCCTATATTTCTTTCTCTCCTCTCAATCTCATTTTGCTTTTATTTGCATATATTCACAAGCACTCTTATTCTCTCCACAGTCACATTATCATACTCCTCCACAGTCACATTATCATACTATTAATTGTCACACACACAACATAAAAATCAATTTTGATTAATACTTACAACACCTTCCTTGTGGGATCGATAACTTTTTATACTATAACTTGATAGTTGTGCACTGGCAACTTTAGGTACATATTTATATCCTCTCACTCATATTACAATTTTATTGCTTTGCTTTTAAGGTTATCTCCTAGTTGTTAAGGTTAAAGTTTGGTTGTTAGAGTTACAGATTGGTTGTTAAGGTTATGCCGCAGTTGTTAAGGTTATAGATTTATTGTTAACCTTGCAGACTGGCTGTTAAGGTTAGTTATTGGTTGTTAAGGTATATTAATTGTTTAATTCTTTTTGCAGAATGATTAAAGTGTACAGATTCAAATGGTCATCTATTGACCGATTTGAGCTTCTTAACATCTTACGTAGTGGTTGACTTGATGATTCAGTAAGATTAAATTTATTCTTACTAACTATAGTCAAAGTTTTATAATTATTGTTTATCACCTTCTAGGTTACTATTATTTATTTATTGTTTATCATCTTCTAGGTTACTGAGGTGCTGATTGACACAATACGTGAATGACAGGACATGCCTCAGAACGAATCGTATCGCAAAAGATATGGGTTGGTCACTGTTTTCTTTTCAGTAAGTATTTATATCTTTACAGAGGTAGGTCTATTTTAATCTATGGTAAACGTGTCTAACCAGTCTAATTCTTGATTATAGTATACAATACATGTGGAAAAAGGAGAACCTGACTACAAGGGTGCATATGAAATTTTCATCAAAAGTTTCATCGATGAAGGAATTAGTAACCTAATAGTTCCCATTGTCCAAAATGATCATTGGCATCTCCTTGACGTTGATCTAAAAAATAATGTTGCCAAACACTATAGCTCCTTGAAAGATCGATCTAGACATTGCCAACCTATACTCAACATCGTTAAATTCTTCAACTACATGAAAGCTGGCTTCGACGAGAAAAATGTCTTCTTCGTATTCAAACCTGAAATAGTTCCATGCGAGGAACAAAAGGGATCATAAGTTTTCTGAAACTGTATCTTTTTCATGTATGGTTGGTTATGACTACAGATTGGTTGTTAATGTTGTAGTTTGGTTATTAAGGTTACAGATTGGTTGATAACCTTAGAGATTGGTTGTGAAGATTACAGATTGGTTGTTAAGGTTACAGATTGATTGTTAACCTTAGGGATTGGTTGTTAATGTTGTAGTTTGGTTGTTAAGGTTCTGATTGGTTGATAACCTTAGGGATTGGTTGTTAAGGTTCTGATTGGTTGTTAAGGTTCTGATTGGTTGATAACCTTAGAGATTGGTTGTGAAGGTTCTGATTGGTTGTTAAGGTTCTGATTGGTTGATAACCTTAGGGATTGGTTGTTAAGGTTATCGATTGGTTGATAGCCTTAGGGATTGGTTGTGAAGGTGTCAGATTGGTTGTTAAGGTTTCAAATTGATTGTTAACCTTGGGGATTGGTTGTGAAGGTTACAGATTGGTTGTTAATGTTGTAGTTTGGTTATTAAGGTTCTGATTGGTTGTTAATGTTGTAGTTTGGTTATTAAGGTTCTGATTGGTTGTTAAGGTTATAGATTTATTGTTAACCTTAGGGATTGGTTGTTAAGGTTATGATTGGTTGATAACCTTAGAGATTGGTTGTGAAGATTACAGATTGGTTGTTAAGGTTCTGATTAATTATTAATCTTAGGGATTGGTTATGAAGGTTCTGATTGGTTGATAACCTTAGAGATTGGTTGTGAAGATTACAGATTGGTTGTTAAGGTTATAGATTTATTGTTAACCTTAGGGATTGGTTGTGAAGGTTCTGATTGGTTGTTAAGGTTCTGATTGGTTGATAACCTTAGGGATTGGTTGTGAAGGTTCTGATTGGTTGATAACCTTAGAGATTGGTTGTGAAGATTACAGATTGGTTGTTAAGGTTATAGATTTATTGTTAACCTTAGGGATTGGTTATGAAGGTTCTGATTGGTTGATAACCTTAGGGATTGGTTGTTAATGTTGTAGTTTGGTTATTAAGGTTCTGATTGGTTGTTAAGGTTACTGATTGGTTGTTAAGGTTCTGATTGGTTGTTAAGGTTATAGATTTATTGTTAACCTTAGGGATTGGTTATGAAGGTTCTGATTGGTTGATAACCTTAGAGATTGGTTGTGAAGGTTCTGATTGGTTGATAACCTTAGAGATTGGTTGTGAAGATTACAGATTAGTTGATAACCTTAGGGATTGGTTGTGAATCTTACAGATTGGTTGTTAAGGTTATAGATTTATTGTTAACCTTAGGGATTGGTTGTGAAGATTACAGATTAGTTGATAACCTTAGGGATTGGTTGTGAATCTTACAGATTGGTTGTTAAGGTTATAGATTTATTGTTAACCTTAGGGATTGGTTATGAAGGTTCTGATTGGTTGTTAAGGTTATAGATTTATTGTTAACCTTAGGGATTGGTTGTGAAGATTACAGATTGGTTGTTAAGGTTATAGATTTATTGTTAACCTTAGGGATTGGTTATGAAGGTTCTGATTGGTTGATAACCTTAGAGATTGGTTGTGAAGATTACAGATTGGTTGTTAAGGTTATAGATTTATTGTTAACCTTAGGGATTGGTTGTGAAGGTTCTGATTGGTTGATAACCTTAGGGATTGGTTGTTAATGTTGTAGTTTGGTTATTAAGGTTCTGATTGGTTGTTAATGTTGTAGTTTGGTTATTAAGGTTCTGATTGGTTGATAACCTTAGAGATTGGTTGTGAAGGTTCTGATTGGTTGTTAAGGTTCTGATTAATTGTTAATCTTAGGGATTGGTTATGAAGGTTCTGATTGGTTGATAACCTTAGGGATTGGTTGTGAATCTTACAGATTGGTTGTTAAGATTACAGATTAGTTGATAACCTTAGGGATTGGTTGTGAATCTTACAGATTGGTTGTTAAGGTTCTGATTAATTGTTAATCTTAGGGATTGGTTATGAAGGTTCTGATTGGTTGATAACCTTAGAGATTGGTTGTGAAGATTACAGATTGGTTGTTAAGGTTACTGATTAATTGTTAATCTTAGGGATTGGTTATGAAGGTTCTGATTGGTTGATAACCTTAGGGATTGGTTGTTAATGTTGTAGTTTGGTTATTAAGGTTCTGATTGGTTGTTAAGGTTACTGATTAATTGTTAATCTTAGAGATTAGTTGTGAAGGTTCTGATTGGTTGATAACCTTAGGGATTGGTTGTGAATCTTACAGATTGGTTGTTAAGGTTACTGATTAATTGTTAATCTTAGAGATTGGTTGTGAAGATTACAGATTGGTTGATAACCTTAGGGATTGGTTGTGAATCTTACAGATTGGTTGTTAAGGTTATAGATTTATTGTTAACCTTAGGGATTGGTTGTGAATCTTACAGATTGGTTGTTAAGGTTACTGATTAATTGTTAATCTTAGAGATTAGTTGTGAAGGTTCTGATTGGTTGTTAAGGTTACTGATTAATTGTTAATCTTAGGGATTGGTTATGAAGGTTCTGATTGGTTGATAACCTTAGGGATTGGTTGTGAATCTTACAGATTGGTTGTTAAGGTTACTGATTAATTGTTAATCTTAGAGATTGGTTGTGAAGATTCTGATTGGTTGTTAAGGTTACTGATTAATTGTTAATCTTAGAGATTAGTTGTGAAGGTTCTGATTGGTTGATAACCTTAGGGATTGGTTGTGAATCTTACAGATTGGTTGTTAAGATTACAGATTAGTTGATAACCTTAGGGATTGGTTGTGAAGGTTCTGATTGGTTGTTAAGGTTACTGATTAATTGTTAATCTTAGAGATTGGTTGTGAAGGTTCTGATTGGTTGTTAAGGTTCTGATTAATTGTTAATCTTAGGGATTGGTTATGAAGGTTCTGATTGGTTGATAACCTTAGGGATTGGTTGTTAATGTTGTAGTTTGGTTGTTAAGATTACAGATTAGTTGATAACCTTAGGGATTGGTTGTGAAGGTTACAGATTGGTTGTTAAGGTTACAGATTAATTGTTAATCTTAGAGATTAGTTGTGAAGGTTCTGATTGGTTGTTAAGGTTCTGATTAATTGTTAATCTTAGGGATTGGTTATGAAGGTTCTGATTGGTTGATAACCTTAGGGATTGGTTGTGAATCTTCTGATTGGTTGTTAAGGTTCTGATTGATTGTTAACCTTAGGGATTGGTTGTTAAGGTTCTGATTGGTTGATAACCTTAGGGATTGGTTGTTAAGGTTCTGATTAATTGTTAATCTTAGGGATTGGTTGTTAAGGTTACGGTTTAGTTGTTAAGTATATGGCTTAGTTGTTAAGGTTAACAACTAAACCGTATACTTAACAACTAAATATTAACCTTAACAACTAAAGCGTAATCATAACAACTAAAGCGTAATCATAACAACTAAACTGTAATCATAACAACTAAAGCGTAAACTTAACAACTAAATATTAACCTTAACAACTAAAGCGTAATCATAACAACTAAACTATAACCTTAACAAGCGTGCCATAACCTTAACAAGCGTGCCATAACCTTAACAACTAAATATTAACCTTAACAACTAAAGCGTAATCATAACAACTAAAGCGTAAACTTAACAATTTAGCCATAACCTTAACAACTAAATATTAACCTTAACAACTAAATATTAACCTTAACAACTAAACTGTAATCATAACAACTAAACTGTAATCATAACAACTAAACCGTAAACTTAACAACTAAAGCGTAATCATAACAACTAAACTGTAATCATAACAACTAAAGCGTAATCATAACAACTAAAGCTGTAAACTTAACAACTAAGCCGTATACTTAACAACTAAGCCGTATACTTAACAACTAAAGCTGTAAACTTAACAACTAAACCGTAAACTTAACAATTTAGCCATAACCTTAACAACTAAGCCGTAACCTTAACAACTGTGCAATAACTTTAACAACTGTGCCATAACCTTAACAACTGTGTCGTAACCTTAACAACTAAGCCGTATACTTAACAACTAAGCGATAACATTAACACCTAACCTTAAAACTTAGCACTAAACTTCACAACTTATGTTTAATGCATACTATTATTTCATGCATTCTTTGGTCAAAATTATGCACAACATTATAATAGACAATCCAAAAGAGTATCAGACAATACATATTGTTAGCTGCTAATACAAAATATTAGCATTTAATACATATGGTTAGTAACTAGATAGGCTCGTTGCATGTTTGTCGATTTTGACCTTCCATGTGGCATCGGGAGCACTTAACAGGATGGGTGTTCAGCAACCTGTTGTTTATTCATCTGGTACATAGTCTCCATGTCTTTTTTTAGTAAGGGGAGGCTTTAACCGACGGTCTTCTGACGGTACAACGCGTTTTTCGTAATCTAGAATATGAAAGAGGATGGGTTCATAACTTGCTCTGAATGCTTCAATAGTCATAAACCAATCACAATATTGATAAATATCTCGTCACATTCAAGTAATTGTAGCACAAGTGTGCTTATAAGGAATGCGTGTGATATCCCAAGACCTGCATGAACATGTCCGATTCTTCAAATCTACATGATAAGTTTTATTAGATTCAACCTCCACAATATCTTTTGTCGAATGTTTAATATGTAAGAAGCTTCCATGATGAATATTATCACTCAACACTATCTCCGCTTCTAGACATAAGTATCCAGACCATTTTGCTGCCATAAGCCTTCTATCATACATGCGCTCCATGATTTACTTTCGTATCGTCTCCACCAAATGTAAGATTCGTAACATTCGTAACATTCGTCCCTTTCTTATCCAACTGTTGAAGGACTCAGCAACGTTCGAAGTAATATGGCCATACATGTAAATCACATGAAAAAATTCATAAGTTTGACATATGACCTGTAACCTTAACAACTAAACTGTAAACTTAACAACTAAGCTGTAACATTAACAACCTCACTTTAAACTTAACAACAAAACTGTAATCTTAACAACTAAATATTAACCTTAACAACTAAGATATTTACAAAGATTAACAACCAACTCATATGGTTAACAACTAACTCATAACCTTAATAAACAATTCATAACCTTAACAACTAAATATTAACCTTAACAACTAAATATTAACCTTAACAACTAAACTATAACCTTAACAAATACTTGCTTCTAGCAATCATCTACAAAGGTTAACAACCAACACATTATGTAAACAACCAACTCATAAACTTAACAACTAAGATATTTACAAAGATTAACAACCAACTCCTAACCTTAACAAATACTTGCTTCTAGCAATCATCTACAAAGGTTAACAACCAACTCATATGGTTAACAACTAACTCATAACCTTAATAAACAATTCATAACCTTAACAAATACTTGCTTCTAGCAATCATCTACAAAGGTTAACAACCAACTCCTAACCTTAACAAATACTTGCTTCTAGCAATCATCTACAAAGGTTAACAACCAACTCCTAACCTTAACAAATACTTGCTTCTAGCAATCATCTACAAAGGTTAACAACCAACTCATAAGATTAACAACCAACTCATAAGATTAACAACCAACTCATAAACTTAACAACAAAGCTGTAATCTTAACAACTAAAGCGTAATCATAACAACTAAAGCGTAATCATAACAACTAAACTGTAATCATAACAACTAAAGCGTAATCATAACAACTAAAGCGTAAACTTAACAACTAAGCCGTAACCTTAACAACTAAACTGTAAACTTAACAACTAAGCTGTAACATTAACAACCTCACTTTAAACTTAACAACAAAACTGTAATCTTAACAACTAAATATTAACCTTAACAACTAAACATTAACCTTGACAACCAATCATTAAACTTAACAACTAAACTATAACCTTAACAACTAAACTGTAATCATAACAACTAAACTGTAAACAATAGTATCATACCTTATACCATGGAAATGAGCATTTGCCCATCTCTAACATAAGCCCTTGCATCTATCAAGGCTAATTCTTTCATGTAATCATCCCATTCGGCAATTGTGTACTTATAAGCCACGGTTTGTAATAAATCACCCAATATTTGAGTGACATTTGCTTTGTGACCTAACTCTTTCATCTTTTTTTTAAAATTCTCGACTAGATGTAGAACACACCTTGAATGGAATGCATTTGAAAAGAATTCCTTGACTGCTATCCTAATACCCTTGTCGGCATCAAAAATCATGATCAGTTGATGTGGAGGATTGTAAGGATTTTCTCTATCACATAGTATGGACCACACTCCTTATACGAACCATTTTCAATTTTCCTCATTCTCCCGATCGCATACGCAATAAGCAAGAGGAAATATTCCTTGGTTGCCGTCATATCCTTTGGCACTAAGTAATATACCTCTGTAGCGGTCTTTAAGAAATATTCCATCCAAAAATAATAGAGGCCTACATCCAGCAATGAACCCTTCAATACAAGCATTATAACTTATGAACAAACGCCTAAATGTGCCGTCATTATCGTCAATGGAAACACGGCTTTCTGGATTAGTGGGTAGAACCATGGCTTCATACCTACATAAATATAACAAGTAATCATTAAGATTACCCTTATTATTGTAACCTTAACATCAAAGCCTTAACCTTAACAACTAAGATACTTACAAAGATTAACAACCAACTCCTAACCTTAACAAATACTTGCTTCTAGCAATCATCTACAAAGGTTAACAACCAACGCATAACTATCTACTAAGTTTAACAACCAACACATTATGTAAACAACCAACTCATAAACTTAACAACCAAGGCATAAGGTTAACAACCAACTCATATGGTTAACAACTAACTCATAACCTTAATAAACAATTCATAACCTTAACAATCAACTAAGGATAACAGAGGCATGACAGCTAAGGTATAAAAATTTATTTAATAAGATAAATTTTACCATCTTAGTAAATCGTAAGCCTCATCATCGTCACCGAACAAGTCCTGTTGTGCTCTCTCTTTGTTTTGCCACACTTTGCTGTAATTAATCTTGATGCTGTACTGTGAGAGTAAGTCGTTCTAGATATCAATTGGCCAAAGATCCGGTCTAATCTTCAAAACAAATTGTATTTAGCTTGCAATGAACTTACGTGATGCCCTTGAGTTACCAGCATTAGCTCCATGTTGACCGCAAGTGTGAGTAGCGCAGAATTTCTTTATAGACACAATTGAGGAATTTCAGAGTGGGGAAGCAAACAACATCCAAGGGCAATTCCGCGTGTCGTTGAATCGGCAATGCACTCTTATACGTTTTTGTTCATTATAGTAAAAATCATACTCAAACCTTTTGGCAATTGAGTAGTATTGAAGTGCTAATCTAACTTCAGCATCACTATCAAATTTCTGTCCCTTTGCACGTATGGCTGTGTGCCACTCAGCTGGGATGTTGGTTTGGTTGTTAACCATGTCTTCTGTCATCGTGATCGAGTTTCCAGTGGGATTGTCATTAGAAATACGCTCATCATTACATGGTTGGATGAGCGTTGTAACTGTGCATCGTGAATTTTCTATCGGGATAGTCCTGTGAAAGTGAGAAAATACTTTAATACGTAAATTAACTGAAAATATTAGCAACTAACTACTACGTTAGACAACCAAGTCATAACTATCTAAAAAGGTTAACAAACAACTCGCAAGATTAACAACCAACCCATAACCTTAACAACCAACTCATAAGATTAACAAAAACTCATAACTATCTATTAAGGTTAACAACCAACTCATAACATTAACAACCAACTCATAAGATTAACAAAAACTCATAACTATCTATTAAGGTTAACAACCAACTCATAACCTTAACAACCAACTCATAACTATCTACTAAGGTTGACAACCAACTCATAATCTTAACAAGCAACTCATAACCTTTGCAACCAATGTATAAGTTTAACAACCAACTCATAACTATCAACTAAGGTTAACAACCAACTCATAATCTGAACAACCAACTCATAATCTTAACAACCAACTCATAAGGTTAACAACCAACTCATAACTATCTACTAAAGTTAACAACCAACTCATAACTCTGAACAACCAACTCATAACCTTAACAACCAACTCATAAGGAAATTAAAGTTTTTGAAATGCTTACACATTTTCTAGAGAAGTTTGGGTATTTTGAGAAGTTGAGGAATCCGCAGCGGAGGTAGCATATAAGTTTATGTCTATAAATCCATTACGACGACAATACTCGAACATCAAGCTCAAGTTGTCGTCATTTTCAATTGCAAAACTGAACTTCTTTTCCCTTTGGGATATGAATTTCAGTGAAAGAGATTGCAATGGTAGTTTAAGCCTTTGGGACACTTGATACTTCAAGCTAATGATTTCTGTAGACTCATTGATAACTACGAAAATACCCTCACCCTCTTCGTTGCTTTTTGTGTTTGTAACCATGCAAAGGAGGGATCTATCCGTCATTTTGAAGAAATGTAGTTGAAGAATCAAAGAGGATTTATGGAGGAGAATTAAATGGCCGGGAGAGAGTAGTTGGGGTAAGCAAAGAGGATTTATTGGGGGGGAGGAGAGAGAGGTAGAAGATGGTTAGAATTTGGAGAAAAATGGGTTTTTTCCCCTCCGAAACCCATTTCTAATCACCATTAATGCCTACAGTACTTCTTCTCCGATGACCGGATCTCCTGTCCGCACCTCCGGTAGCTAGAGAGAGTGAGTGAGGGTATTTTGGTCTTCACATGTTTGAAAGTACACATGAGGGGTTCAATTCCAACTGGAAGGGGCTAAAGGATTTAGGATTTTGATTTTGGGGGCTTTGGGAGCTTTGAAAAAGTCTTGGTGGGGGATAGTTCTTGTTATTTTGGGGGCTAGAAGTAATTTTCCCTTTTTATTATCTTTAACGAAAATTTTAAAACGGATGATGATCATTTACCTGCAGCAATTTATAGTAACTAAGATTTTATGAGGATTCAAACTGAACAATTTAAGATTTCAACATATTTTAACTTTCCCAATAATAAGAATAATAATAATAATAAATGGACCACCCATATACCTATTTCAAATGTTTAAGATTAAATTTATTATAGTTTTTCTATAATCAAGCTTTCTAACTTGAAAATACTAATGTTACTACATGAAATTTAATAAACAAGGTTCAATAATTGGGATTAATTTCTCAACTTCAAGAATTCCGATTGGATTATAGATAAATTCATCATGAAAACTTCTAACGCTACTCTAGCTCAATGAATTTAAATTTATAATCTCCGACACTACTCTAGATCAATGAATTAAATTTTTCTCACAAGTACAAACCATAGTAAACAAATAAACACTATCAAAACTTCTCGAGAGATTAATTTCAATTCAAAATACTAATGTAAAAAGTTGTAAGATTTATGTACTGACAAATAAATAAATGAATCATTCGTATAAAGAAGATAAATGTGTGTATGGAATTCAATTTACCTCATAAAGAGATCACTACCATTAATTAAAGATTTCACTATAACTGGATCCAACTTAACCTAGGTGTAGATGTAGGTTTACATAAGGTTAAGGATATAGAAGAAGAAGAATTTAATTATCTGACTGGAAGGTCTAATTTGAGTATACCTTATTTGAACGATTCTTTTACACATGATTACGTGAATACATATGTATGCGAACATATGTATCTTTCAAGAAGGCGTATAAAATTGTAATGAAGAATTGATCGTATAACTTATTCCTTATAATCTGTTACTATATATATACCTTAATCGAAAACCTTTTGCCTCAAACCCTCCCACAACTTGACACCTCATCACTTCTCTTCTCAAATAAAATCGCCATGTGTCATCAATCCTCACCGTCCATCTAGCCATCACAAATAAATTAAATCCATCAAATCCACCAAAATTCAGAATTTATTATCTTTTATAATAAGTTACTATAGTTTAGGTAATTAGTCAGGCAATTTACTTTTTAAAAAATATATGTATTTTACATTAAATACGTTTTAATAATGGTTGTATATTTTAGAAATCACCTTAATCTAATAACATGATACTAAAAATATTCAAAATTTTATACGTTAAAAATATATCTAAATTATACATTATAAAAATTCAGCTCATTATAAATATTACAAATATATTATACAAAAATTATCCAAAATATCCGTATGTTACATGTTAAAATCTACTTACAAACTTCGATTACAAAAATCTTTATAATTTTTTCGATGTTCTATATCATCCTAAGAATTTGAAAATTGAAAATCTTATGAGAGGAGGAAATTTATTTTTTAAAATTCCTGTTAATATCCATAAACAAAAAATTTCCTTCATTATGTAATTGGTATTTATTTACAATTTCTGATTTTATACATCATCCTATGAATTTTGAAATTCAAAATCTTATGAGAGGAGGGAAATTTATATTTTGAAATTTTCTGTTAATATTCATAAAATCGAAATTTCCTTCATTATGTAATTGGGTATTTATTTAAATTGCGAAATTTTCTATATGATCAGTACAATGAAGAATGGAGGATAAGATGTGGAAATAATATTAGGTAGGTTCTGTTATTATGGTAAGATATTGAGTATTTTTAACTTTTCATATCTTCTTGATTGCGTTTGTTACAGATTTCAATTTTTCAAAAACTTAGGAGAAGAGGGAAATATAATTAAAGCTATTTTATGTTATTATTGTAATATTTTCCATATATTTTTCCTATAAGAAATGCCAATTACTCCAAGCAAAAAAAAAAAAACCAGACTATCATCTTCAGTTCGTTTATTTGGTAGGGTTGCGGTCAAAATTTCTTTTATTTTTTAATTAATTTTTAATATTTTCTAACACTCTTCAAATTACTCCCGCGCAGAGCAAATTGCCGATGATTATTACCACCATCCTCTTCCATCATCCCTCAATCTCGGTGAGTTTCTTGACAACCTCCCCTTTTAATTTTCATTTATTGATTTTTTCTTGAAATATTTTATGCCTTTTTCGGATCACTCCCTCCTATTTTTTAATTGTCTTCCCACTAGCATCAACAACTACTACATACTCACGCGTAAGAACTCTTCACGTTATTGGCTTTATTAGTTTCAATATTTATGTGATAATTGCCCTTATATGACCGCCAATTTTATTTAAATTTTTTAGCAATTTATTATACAATTTTAATTTTCAGAGCTTATCTACATTAAATATGTATTTATCCGTGAGTTTTAATATTTTTCAGATCCTCTCGGTTATTTCCTCGATCATCGTCAAAGGACATCACCAACCACTACATATTCATAGGTAATAATCCTAACCAATTTAATTTTTAACATATGTATCAAATTTATTACTATTTTTCATGTTTCTAATTTTTAAATTATTATTTTCTAATTTTTGAATTATTATTTTCTAATTTTTGAATTATTTTTTCAGATCAACAAAGATATTTCTCCTTATTAATTTCTTTTTATTTTTAATTAATTTTAATATTTTCTAACACTCTTCAAAGTACTCGGAGCAAATTGCGATGATTATTACCACCATCCTCTTCCATCATCCCTCAATCTCGGTGAGTTTCTTGACAACCTCCTTTTAATTTTCATTTATTGATTTTTCTTGAAATATTTTATGCCTTTTAGGATCACTCCCTCCTATTTTTAATTGTCTTCCCACTAGCATCAACAACTACTACATACTCACGCGTAAGAACTCTTCCGTTATTGGCTTTATTAGTTTCAATATTTATGTGATAATTGCCCTTATATGACCGTAATTTTATTAAATTTTTTAGCAATTTATTATACAATTTTAATTTTCAGAGCTTATCTACATTAAATATGTATTTATCCGTGAGTTTTAATATTTTTCAGATCCTCTCGGTTATTTCCTCGATCATCGTCCAAAGGACATCACCAACCACTACATATTCATAGGTAATAATCCTAACCAATTTAATTTTTAACATATGTATCAAATTTATTACTATTTTTCATGTTTCTAATTTTTAAATTATTATTTTCTAATTTTTGAATTATTATTTTCTAATTTTTGAATTATTTTTTCAGATCAACAAAGATATTTCTCCTTATTAATTTCTTTTTATTTTTAGAATATCTAAAAATAACTTATATTAATTTTTCTAAAATTAATATAATTTGTAGAAATATCACGAAATTTGAATTTTTTTATAATCTAATCGCAATGAAATTTTCAATTTTAGATCATGATCCTATTTTTCAAATCATATCAAAATTATTGCTTATTTAGTAATTAATTAATAACAAAGTTTTCAAAACTAGTAATTCCAATATTAATGATTATCAAAATTAGAACCAAATTTTCCAAATCAATTAATATATAACAAAATAATTTTACCAAATCAATTAATATATAACGAAATAATAAGTACCGATATTTTTAGAAATTATTTAATACCGAAATTTTCACTACTTTTGTATTTTATTAATTTAAATTTTTAGAATTTGAAATTTGAAATTTGAAAATTTTAAAATCTAATCGCAACTAAATTTTCAAATTTAAGATCATGATCCTATTTTTCAAATTATATTGAATTTATTACTAATTTTGTAATTAATTAATAACAAAGTTTTAAAAATGGTAATTCGGTGATTAATGAATACCAAAATTAGAAACAAATTTTAAAAATCAATTAATAAATAACAGAATAATTAGTATCAATATTTTTAGAAATAATTTAATACTAAAATTATATCAATTTCACATTTTAGTAATTTAAAATTTTCAAAATTCTAATTAAATTATTTATCAATCAAATCTATTAAAAATATATTACCGTATTCTGAAAATTCAAAATTTTTAACATGCTAAAAATTTTAAAATATACAACGAATTGAAAATCCTTTCGAATTTATAATTGCAGATTTGCTAATATTTTTATAAAAGTATTAAGATTTATTAAATTTTATACCAAAATTAATAATTCATTAGTTGATTAATAAGTTATTTTTATAATATTATTTTATTAAATTTATTTATATGGATTACCTTATAGTGTGAGTTAAATTATTAACCACAATTAAACTATTTATAAAAATTTGTTTAAGATATTGAAGACTGCCTAATTTAATCAAAATAAATAAAATATAATAAATAAAATAATGTTACACATAATTTGAATTGACTAATTTAAAATCCTCACACATCTCCAATTTAAATACTACACTAATGCAAAAATAGATTTTATATAGTAGACGTTTAAATTTAAATATTAAAGTCGGATTAAAATGAGTGATTAATCATGTCAGATTTATTAATGTTTATTTTATGATTTTTAATATTTACTTAATTATTTAATATACTATTATGTATCGAATTCATATTAATATATCTTTATTATTTTATTATATGTTCTCTAATTAATATTGCTTTTTAGAATTTTTATAGAATTTATATGTTCAATTATTTCTTATTTGTTTACATAATCTATATACTAAAATGTTTAATATTGGAAGATTATTAATATAATTATTCTATTATTTATTTTAATAACATTGGAATTTATTTCTGCTAACTTAGTATCAAAAATATTTAATGATTATATAAAATAAATATTTGTTAAAATAAATAGAAAATATTACCTAAAAATATTATTGATGTTCAGCATAAATTAAGCATTACGAGTTATATTCTATTTATAGAACACTAAATTTATTATTTAAACTGAATTTCAATAAATTAATTTGTGTTGAAATCAAAATTATATTAATCCGAAATTCTAGTAGTAACCACAAATATTATTAAACAACAACTTTTGAATATATAATATTAATATATGTTTTTATTATTATTTAAGCAGTTTTATTACATAAATATTTCTTTCTTTTATTAATATGAAATTTTTATGATTATAGTGATTTTCTTATGATATTTACTGATTATTAATGTTTAATATAATTTTTAGAAATATCACGAAATTTGAATTTTTTTATAATCTAATGCAATGAAATTTTCAATTTTAGATCATGATCCTATTTTTCAAATCATATCAAAATTATTGCTTATTTAGTAATTAATTAATAACAAAGTTTTCAAAAACTAGTAATTCCAATATTAATGATTATCAAAATTAGAACCAAATTTTACAAATCAATTAATATATAACAAAATAATTTTACCAAATCAATTAATATATAACGAAATAATAAGTACCGATATTTTTAGAAATTATTTAATACCGAAATTTTCACTATTTTTGCATTTTATTAATTTAAAATTTTTAGAATTTGAAATTTGAAATTTGAAAATTTTAAAATCTAATCGCAACTAAATTTTCAAATTTAAGATCATGATCCTATTTTTCAAATTATATTGAATTTATTACTAATTTTGTAATTAATTAATAACAAAGTTTTAAAAATGGTAATTCGGTGATTAATGAATACCAAAATTAGAAACAAATTTTAAAAATCAATTAATAAATAACAGAATAATTAGTATCAATATTTTTAGAAATAATTTAATACTAAAATTATATCAATTTCACATTTTAGTAATTTAAAATTTTCAAAATTCTAATTAAATTATTTATCAATCAAATCTATTAAAAATATATTACCGTATTCTGAAAATTCAAAATTTTTAACATGCCAAAAATTTTAAAATATACAACGAATTGAAAATCCTTTCAATTTATAATTGCAGATTTGCTAATATTTTTATAAAAGTATTAAGATTTATTAAATTTTATACCAAAATTAATAATTCATTAGTTGATTAATAAGTTATTTTTATAATATTATTTTATTAAATTTATTTATATGGATTACCTTATAGTGTGAGTTAAATTATTAACCACAATTAAACTATTTATAAAAATTTGTTTAAGATATTGAAGACTGCCTAATTTAATCAAAATAAATAAAATATAATAAATAAAATAATGTTACACATAATTTGAATTGACTAATTTAAAATCCTCACACATCTCCAATTTAAATACTACACTAATGCAAAAATAGATTTTATATAGTAGACGTTTAAATTTAAATATTAAAGTCGGATTAAAATGAGTGATTAATCATGTCAGATTTATTAATGTTTATTTTATGATTTTTAATATTTACTTAATTATTTAATATACTATTATGTATCGAATTCATATTAATATATCTTTATTATTTTATTATATGTTCTCTAATTAATATTGCTTTTTAGAATTTTTATAGAATTTATATGTTCAATTATTTCTTATTTGTTTACATAATCTATATACTAAAATGTTTAATATTGGAAGATTATTAATATAATTATTCTATTATTTATTTTAATAACATTGGAATTTATTTCTGCTAACTTAGTATCAAAAATATTTAATGATTATATAAAATAAATATTTGTTAAAATAAATAGAAAATATTACCTAAAAATATTATTGATGTTCAGCATAAATTAAGCATTACGAGTTATATTCTATTTAGAGAACACTAAATTTATTATTTAAACTGAATTTCAATAAATTAATTTGTGTTGAAATCAAAATTATATTAATCCGAAATTCTAGTAGTAACCACAAATATTATTAAACAACAACTTTTGAATATATAATATTAATATATGTTTTTATTATTATTTAAGCAGTTTTATTACATAAATATTTCTTTCTTTTATTAATATGAAATTTTTATCATTATAGTGATTTTCTTATGATATTTACTGATTATTAATGTTTAATATAATTTTTAAATTTTATTTAGTGAAAATTTTAAATTTATAGACAATAAAATTTTGATTAATATAGTCGTATAATCTAAATAATATTAGTAGTAAATTATGTTTTGATATTTTTCAGAATGTCAAGACATAATAATAAAATTTCAACATACGACCTTACATGACCTTGAAGTTGATGAAAATAATGTCATCTTGTAAGGAAGAATCACTCGAACATCGAAAGGACAAACCGCAAACACATGCATCTCATTTGGGGTTAACTTTATTCTCCTTGATAACAAGATAAATTCTAATTTCTTAAATATAGTGATTATAATTTTTCCTTTTGAATAACACAAGTTTTATTTAATTTGTGATATATTTAACTATTTTAATTTTTATATTTTTATGTAATTTTTAATTTTTACTCTTTAATTTAATTATTACACATGTTTTATGTATCGAGATATGAACAAAAACGCCCTCTCAAGTTTGAGGAAGAGGATGAAGATGGAGAAAAATGATTGAAATTTAGAGGAGCTTTCTTTAAAATTTTACATATTATATCCTCAGAATGGTTGATTGATAGAAAATAAATTTTTGGATTGCATCCATTGCTTTATGTTTTTGAACAATATACTCATTATATCTGTATTTTTAGACTTGTGTTAAGATACTTATTTAATATCCGGTTTATTCATTACTTAAGTCAATTTTAGGTTAAATGATTTTAATTTTAATTATAATATAATATATTAGTTCTATTATCATGATTTTCATGCATTGACAAATTTTGTTTACCTCGGATATGGGGTTACCGTGGGAAGGTGAGGTGAGTCATTAGATTTTTTAATTATTTGGAATCTGGCGATTGAAATCTGATAAGCTATAAGCTATCAAAATAGAGATCCCAACAGTCAATCAAATTATACTTATAATTTCTGAAGTTAATTATCAACACATTTTTCTTCGGGGTAATTTCACATAAGCGCCCCCTCTGAAAACACCCACACACACACAACAAAAAAAACTTTGTGCTTTTCTCATCGGATCTCCTACATGTAATTTATAAAAAGTAAAATTTCCTCGAGAGAAAAAGATTCAAATTAACATGTCATTTGACATTTACAGGCAATATATCCTCTCTCTTAAATTTTAAAATTTTTTCTCTAAATGGAATTTTAGTTATTTCACATGTTTTATGTATCGAGATATGAACAAAACCGCCCTCTCAAGTTTGAGGAAGAGGATGAAGATGGAGAAAAATGATTGAAATTTAGAGGAGCTTTCTTTAAAATTTTACATATTATATCCTCAGAATGGTTGATTGATAGAAAATAAATTTTTGGATTGCATCCATTGCTTTATGTTTTTGAACAATATACTCATTATATCGTATTTTTAGACTTGTGTTAAGATACTTATTTAATATCCGGTTTATTCATTACATAAGTCAATTTTAGGTTAAATGATTTTAATTTTAATTATAATATAATATATTAGTTCTATTATCATGATTTTCATGCATTGACAAATTTTGTTTACCTCAGATATGGGGGTTACCGTGCGTCGGAAGGTGAGGTGAGTCATTAGATTTTTTTTAATTATTTGGAATACGAGCGATTGAAATACGACGAAATCAAGGTGAACTTTGATAAGACCATGCTTAGCATGGGCTAAAAGACTAGTAACGAAGTTAAGAATGAAAATTATCCAATGAATTTTTATTGATTGAAATCTACGATAAGCTATAAGCTATCAAAATAGAGATCCCAACAGTCAATCAAATTATACTTATAATTTCTGAAGTTAATTATCAACACATTTTTCTTCGGGGTAATTTCACATAAACGCCCCCCCCCCCCTCCTGAAAACACCCCACACACACACAACAAAAAAAACTTTGTGCTTTTCTCATCGGATCTCCTACATGTAATTTATAAAAAAGTAAAATTTCCTCGAGAGAAAAAGATTCAAATTAACATGTCATTTGACATTTACAGGCAATATATCCTCTCTCTTAAATTTTAAAATTTTTTCTCTAAATGGAATTTTAGTTATTTCCAGATTACATGTAGTAGGTCTGATAAGAAAAGTTCGAAGTTTAGGAGAATTTTCCAAAACACTCCAAAGTTCAGGATGTTGGGAATATCCTTGTATTTCAAGAAATTCTAGTTGAACTTGGATTGGTGATTGAATTTGATTGGAAAGAATTAAACAAATTATAATTGGATTAAATTCTAATTGAAAGAAAATTAGAGTTGGTAATCCAAATCAAAGAAGGAATCCTATATGATTCAAGATAGGGGAAAAGTTCTTTAAATACCCTTTGAGATGTTCATTGTAAATCAGGCCATAAGAAAGCTAAGGAGAGAAACCTAGGGTTTTTTAAGAGATATTTTGGTGAGATTGAGAGAGGTTTCTTGTGGGATCTATCAAGATTACAAGAAAGACTATATCTTTGTAATCTCTAGAATAAAAAAAGACTCAAATCTCTCCCTGCGGATGTAGGAGATTGCTAACCACGTAAATCTCATGTCTTTGTGCTCTTGTTCTATTTTCAACGGTGTGTAGCTATTCTCTTTTGTTCGAACTAGTAGTTTCTCGGAGTTTCCTCATCACCTATGATCGATTGGTCTGCGAAGAAGGAGAAGATCTAATCGAGTGTTTGATGATGCTTTTGCAGGCTACACTTCTGCATTGTTCGCCAATTGGAGCGCTATAATCTATGTCAGGTTGCAAGTAGCGTGCGTCAAAACAAAAAGGTTATATGAGATAAACAAAGTCTAGGAAAGATTATGTGCAACACTCCCCCAAAGTTCAGGGGGTTTTGTGAAATTAATCCTTTTTCTTTCTTTATTACACAATAAAAAGCTTGCAAACTAACAACTCACATGATTTAACTTGGGAAACGAAAAGAAGATAGTAAATATGCTTTGAATAAGAGAATAAAAACGTTATATATATATATACATATATATATATATATATATATATATATATATATATATATATATATATATATATATATATATATATATATATATATATATATATATATATATATATATATATATATATATATATATATATGCTTTGAATAAGAGAATAAAAACGTTATATATATATATATATATATATATATATATATATATATATATATAGGGGTTGAATCAAATGAGAACTTCTCACAAATATGAGAACTAAGAACCAAATCTCTACCCTTAGATCTTTAACCAATCAGCGGTTGTGATTAAACTCTATTAAATTCAAAATTTTAACTAAAGGGCATCTTGGTCATAGAATCGGTTATATTATAGGTAGTTTTTCTTTCCTAACTAAAGCATAACATACTTCCTTATCAATTTAGTCTAATCTTCAACCAATCTACCCTTAAATTAATCTCTATCAATTTCGTCTAATCTTCATCCTTTTTATCATTTTTTTCCTGTTCGTTCAGCGAATTGTTGCATATCATCAAGTTTCAAATTCAACAAATCAATAATTTTTCGTTTATCTTTGTTATCATGGAAAGCGTAGATTTAGGTATCTGTAATCATGCTATTTCGATCCTTTTGTTTTTATTTGTTTTTATTTGTTTTTTTTGTTGTTGTTTTAGTCGGCGTTTTGTGCTTGAATATCTGAGAATCACATTTTATTTTTATGAAGCACCTATAATTTTTCTGAGAATCACCTTGATTTTCGCCGATGTTGTTGTTAAATATTATGTGCTATCAATGTTTTTGTTATGTTCTGAGAATCTTATTATCAATTTTGTTATGTTCTGAGAATCTTTATTAATTTTTGAATCTATTGTGAATGTTTACGAATCTATGTTCTAAATAACCAATTTATTAATCTATTTAAAAATATAGAATCATATTATTATATATAGAGAATCATTTCGTTATTCTTCGAGAATCATGTAGTATAAATTATGGAATCTCTTTAATTCTAAAATAATAATTTTTGGTATCCATTGTTTAATGGATACATAATCATATTATAATCATATAGAATCTGTTATGTATTATAACGGAATCTAATGTTTTAGTTTGTAGTATCTGAGTGATTTTGGCTGAGTGATTTTGGTGAGTGATTTTGGTGAGTGATTTTGGTGAGTGATTTTGGTGAGTGATTTTGGTGAGTGATTTTGGTGAGTGATTTTGGCGGAGAGAGCGAGCGATTTTCGGCATTTTTTGGGTTTCCGTACCTGTGCTTTTTATCTTTTTACCCTTATTTCAGTTTCTAATATCTATTTAATTACAATTTTGCCACATTGATTTTGGCAGAATCTCAGCCTCTGGTTTTATATAATGGATGGTTGATATTGGGTTCTTAGTTCTCACATTTATTTGGGTTCTCATTGGAACTGTAGGCAATAAAAATTGCCTTAATCTCTACAACAACTCGGAATGAGCAAAAGAGCTTAAGGGTCCATCTGAGTGAAGTCAGGTCCGCCTAAAGGTTAAGTTCACCTGAATGCTTGACTTTACAAAATAGACACAAGTGCTGATATCTCTCGAACCGGAAGGAATTGGACAAAATGACTGAAACAATTGGCTCCGTCTCATCGAGATAGTCGATTTTCATATATAATTCGTCCAATTCGACATACGGTTTGAAAGTTACGACTGTTCTTCATAGCGTGTTCGAGGCTCGCTCAAGAGCGTGCTCGCCGCAAAGGAGCTTAGCTCGCCTCAAGCACAAGCTCGCGTGAAGACTTGGAGCTTCCTTTGTGTGCTTGGGCTCGTCTGCATAGGCCAAAATCGCCCACAACCTCAAAGTTTGGCGAGGCTTGCCTACAACATCATTGCGGTGAGGCTCGACATTCAACCGGGTTCGTCATTGCGGCGAGGCTCGACATTCAACGAGGTTCACCTACGGCGGTGAATCTCGACATTCAACCGAGGTTCGCCTACAGCGGTGAACCTCGACATTCAACCTCGACATTCAACCGAGGTTCGTCATTGCGGCCGAGGCTCGACATTCAACCGAGGTTCGTCATTGCGGCGGGCTCGACATTCAACCGAGGTTCGTCATTGCAGCGAGGCTCGACATTCAACCGAGGTTCGCCTACAGCAGTGAACCTCGACATTCAACCGAGGTTCGTCATTGCAGCGAGGCTCGACATTCAACCGAGGTTCGCCTACAGCAGTGAACCTCGACATTCAACCGAGGTTCGCCTACAGCAGTGAACCTCGACATTCAACCGAGGTTCGCCTACAGCAGTGAACCTCGACATTCAACCGAGGTTCGCCTACAGCAGTGAACCTCGACATTCAACCTCAGCATTCAACCGAGGTTCGCCTGCAGCAGTGAACCTCGACATTCAACCGAGGTTCGTCATTGCAGCGAGGCTCGACATTCAACCGAGGTTCGTCATTGCAGCGAGGCTCGACATTCAACCGAGGTTCGCCTACGGCGGTGAACCTCGACATTCAACCGAGGTTCGTCATTGCGGCGAGGCTCGACATTCAACCTCGACATTCAACCGAGGTTCACCTACGGCGGTGAACCTCGACATTCAACGAGGTTCGTCATTGCGGCGAGGCTCGACATTCAACCTCGGCATTCAGCGAGGTTCGCCTACAGCGATGAACCTCGACATTCAAACGGCTTCGCCCGCGGCACAGTCGGCGAGGTTCGCCACCAAGTATCGCAGCCGCTTTATCGTAGCAGCCACAGCATCGTAGCGTACCGCGACGACACCGCGCTCCATTAAATAGCTAAAAGCCCAACGGCCGGGGCGGCCGGAAAAAGGAGGTCACGAGAACTTTTGGGAGCTCAACACTTGTGCATAGGAGAGATCGGGAACCTCTCCAACAACCTCTTGATCACCCGCGACCTTGGTGCGATCGTCAGCGGGAAGCAACCTCGACTTGAGCATCGGCGAAGCATCCTCTCGCCACCAAGAACCCATACAAAGAGGAGTCAAATCAATCTCCTCTTCCTCATGTCGAGAGAATTTAATTGTAACACATTCATTCAATCAATAAATATTTTTTCGACCCTCTGAAGATGGCGACCACGATGGAGCAACCGTTCATTCAGATGGTGGTGGTGGCATAATCGGACAAGATTGCGGTTGGAACCGAGGTTCAAACCTTGGTTATCGAATTCGACGTGGTAGTACGAGGAGTTCCTCTCCTGCAGGGCATCTAGCCCGGTGAAGACCGCAAGTGTCGTCGAGTCTCGTATGAGGCGTCGGCCCGTGGCCTGGCTGAATCCTCTCGAGTGAACCTCGACGAGCAGCCTCTGTCTCTCAAGGACAAGGCTCCAAAAGCTAGCCAGCAGGCTAAGAGGTGGGTTGTTAAGCAACCCAAGTCAACTTCGAATGTTGTTAGCCAAGTTTTGGCTTACGGCGAGCCTCGCCGCTTATGAGAAGACCGGACCTTCTAAGGGTCCACTCTCGAGGCGTGCGGACAGCGTCGTACGAGAACCAAGCTTCGCCCGGCGTGCTCGAGCTCGGTCTCGTTGGGCGGATTCCACTATCGTCGAGAGAAAATTAACGAACCTCGTTATCATCAAAGGGTTCGTTCAGAACAAGACGAATGTCGCCCCAGCCGCGAACCTCGTCTACAAGACGAACGTCGCCCCAGCTGCGAACCTCGTCTACAAGACGAACGTCGCCCAGTGCGAACCTCGTCTACAAGGCGAGCGTCGCCCAGTGCGAACCTCGTCTACAAGGCGAGCGTCGCCCAGGCTGCGAGCCTCGTCCAAGTGGCGAACCTGCGCCAACAATGTGAGGTCCCCTTGAAAGAGGTGAGCCTCGTGCGCTGGCGAATTTCGCCAACAACATGGCGAACATCGCTCGTTGGCGAACCTGCGTCATAAAAGCGTCACAATGATGAACCTCGTCATCATGAACCTCGACATGGGGTGTCATCAAAGCAAGTGGACAAACCTCGTCGTAGGAAGCGTCAGAATGACGAACCTCGTCATCTTGAACCTACCCAACAACATGAGGTCCGTTCAACCGCATCGAACCTCGCTCGACAAATAACTCGCCATAAGCTTCGCCGCCAGAGCCAAAGGAAACGGCAGCCTCGCCAGGGTCGCCAAACTCGACTCAGGAAGCCCCTCTCATATGAGGCTCGTCTTTCAGAATCAGTTGGGGGTACACCCACTTCCGATCTCCGTGATTACCTCACTCACAAGCGTGATGCTAGTCATATGCAATCTCATTGCTGCTGCGAGAAGCTTATCTCTGCGATGCGCGCCCAATGTTCATCGACACGCCAGGCTTCGGTTTTGGCGATTATCGGACTGTCAACTAGGCGAAGCGGCCGCCATAAGAAACAAGCAGCCCGGTGGTCATTCCCGGTGACTATTAACATGGTTGGAAGAAGCGGGAGCAAGACCCCAATAGGCAGTCCTGATTCGTCTGACCCTGAATATTCGCCAGGGTTACGAGGCGCATTAATCAATAGTCAAGGCGCCTATCGAAACACCCGTCTTCGTACCGGAGTGACAATCCCGTTTGACTATAGCCAATTGGCTGGGGGTACCTCTGAAGAATTTGAGAACTCCGGCATCGCTACGTCTCAACCTTCGAATACTGATTTTAGTGATCAGGCGAGTGTCCTCATGGCCGAACAAGAAGAAGAGATGACACGAAGGATTGAAGAGCAACAAACTACCATTCTTGCGCAACAAGAATCTATCAGGCGTTTAGAAATAATGATGGAGAAACTTGTAGGCAAGAAGAAGACAGACGAAGGAGGATCCAAATCGAGGCAAGAAGACTACGAGAGGGATCATGATGTCCATTCAATGTCATCTGAAGCGGAGTCGAATCCGCGTACAAAAGAGCAAGATCATACGTTGCGGGATTTCCAAAGGCAGCTGGATGCTCTTAAACTCCAAGGGCAATCTAAGGAGCTGGGGGTGGCGAGGCCATACCCTATAGAATGGGATGATGTCCCATATCCTCCAAAATTCAAGCCACTTAACCTAGCGCAATTCGACGGAAAAAGTTCTCCGTCGCAACACATCTACTATTTCCAAGCGCAAACCGGGCATATAGCAGTGCGATCCTATTATGACCGATTATTCATCGGCACTCTTAAAGAGTCGCTTCGAGTGGTTTGAAGGTTAGAGCACAGTTCTATCGGCTCTTGGAAAGATGTGCAAAGGCTTTTATGGCCCAATTTTTCGATGATGACGAGGTGTCTATGGCCACTGGCGGCGAAAAGCAAAAGAAGACGGAGTCCGTCAGCACTTTCGTCAAGAGATTCCGGAATCAGTCCTTGCATTCCCGGGACCAAGTCTCGGAAGCGACATTCATCGGGATGTGCAGAGCCAACCTCTCGCTCAACATACTTTCGAAGATGGGTGCGGTTGAAGCACACTCTTGGAGAGACTTGGTGAGGCAAGGGAACAAGTTGAGAACATGCTTGAGAGGATCGGCCGAGGAACCCCGTGATTCTCGCCATAAAAGGGGTAATCGAACAATTTTGTTCCTCAAAACAATCGAAGGGAAGGATACTTTGGCCGTGGAGACCCAACCTACTTGAGACCCTTCAAGCAATCGAATGTTTTGACACCGCCCTCGAGGAAGTATGACTTTAAGGATGACCAGGTCATACCAATCCTTAAAACTTTACTCAAAATGAACAAGATCAGCTTAGGAAATGAGGAAGCGGAGGAAACTTCAGGGCGGATGATCAAAATCTGCATGTACCATCGAATGGTACACCACCGTGAGGTCATGCTACGTTTTGAAGGACAAGATCCAAGTCTTGTTAGAAGCGAGTGTTATGACTCTGCGAGAGGATCGAAGAAGGTGTCTGCAAACATGGTAGCCCTCAATTTGGTGATTTTTGAATTCCAAGTGCAAGATGGAGTAAAGCCAATCCCTCAGCGGAAGCGAGTTGTGAACTTTGACCTCCGACAGCGGGAGGAAAAAGGTATGGTCCCTTACACCAAAGCTTAAATTATGTGGGTTCACCCCGACTTGTTATCGGATGAGCAATGGACTTCTTCAAAGTCCAAAGGGAAGACTTGTAATGCCACCTCGGCCGCAAACGGAAGGAGCAATCGCTCCGCCACGCCGACTGTATCAGCTGGCCACCCGTGGTGGAAAGGAGTTCTTAAGGGAGTATCCCGAGGCAACACCCGACATAGCAGCAAAGGCGCCAGTTGGTGAGCCCAAAACAAGGGAGGTCCGGTACAACAAAGCGCTCAGGAAGGACGCACCGGAAACTTTGAAGGCCCCTTTCCAGTTCGATGTTTTAGCCCAACTCTCCAACATCCCGGCGAGGATCACTTTGTTTGAACTCTTACGGCTTTCTCAATCTACCAGAGAAGCTCTGCGAGAAGCATTGGCGGACAACGAAGCCTTTCTCGCTCATTTCCCAGAAAGCTCAACAGAAGTTTGCGCCCAATGTCACCAGGTCTTCGAGGGGCCAATACCTTGCATTACCTTCTCCTCGGAGGACATGCAAGTGAAGAACCCGAAGCATGATAGGCCATTATACTTTACCGGTTACATTGGCTCTGTCCGGATCAACCGAGCTCAAGTTGACCCAGGATCTGCATTGAGTATCATCCCATTGAGAATTATACAACATCTCGGGATACCGCTGCATCGTTTAGCGACAACCGGGACTACCATCTACGGTTTCAATGCCACCAATTCTCGTCCCTTGGGCAAAATCAAACTCAGATGTCAGATAGGAGACTTGAAGACAGGCGTCACACCTTTCGTCATTGATGCGATACATCCTATAATTTGCTATTGGGTGGACCACGGATCCATGAAAACTTGATCGTTCGTCTACATTGCATCAATGCATGAAGTATGTAGATGAAGAGGGATGGTTAAAACATTGGTCGCGGAAGGCAACCATTCAAAGGTGTGGAGAATTATTTCTTGATTACGTCCATTACCTTGAGGAAGGCCAAACCGATGAACCATAGATCGAGGACTATGGCAGTGAAATGAAGTGACATAGAGTCCGAACAAGGAGTTGTTTTCAATGATGTAAAACCCTTTGTAATCGATCACGGATGATCCCGATGGCGATATCGTCGTTTTCAATGAAGATTATGATTTAGCTTACGCAGGGTGTTAAAAGTCATACTAACTTAATGTCGAAATTTACCTGCCAGGCGTCAACCTACATTGCACATGCCAATTCGATTAGTCGTTCATGATGACCCAAAGGCATAATAACTCTTATAGCGGTTTTGTGGTACCGGCCGGGAATAGTGATCGGAAAGACATTATCTTTGGGCGGTCAACAAACCATTGCAAGCTGAGGTGGAACAATCCCGAGCAAAAGAAAAAGAACCCCAACTTTCATATTTCTCACCGACGGCGCAACATTTGATGAAGAAAATGGGGTATGACTTTCTTAAAGAAGGACTAAGCTTCTGGAAGAGGTATCAAGACACCAATCCGATCGCTTATGTCGGAGGACTGATGATTATTATCATAAAACTTCGTAAAGGGTTGGGATATAAATCACCATCGTACTCATGGCATGTCGAGGCCGAGGCGATTGAGCACTCATCGTTTGGAGCAGTTTCACGGATTAGAAGTCGGCAGGACATGAATTCGGTCCACGATGGCCAATATGATCGCAATGATCAACTTGAGATTCAAGAGGATGATCAGTTGTCATTATTCGAAGATCCACTAAGTCAACAGCTCGGGATGCAATGGGAACATCGTTTTGAACAACGAGAGCCGCCCACCGATGACAAAATAGTCCGAGTAAATATGGGGGACGAAGCTAATCCAAAACCCATACTTATAAGCGATAGTTTGACCACTGAGGAAAAGGAGGACCTCATCGCTTTGGTACGAGAATATATCGATGTCTTCGCTTGGAGTTATGAAGATATGCCTGGCTTAGACCCTCAAGTGGCTATGCACCACCTTAATATCAAACCGGGTGCTAAGCCTGTTAAGCAACAGCAACGACGATTTTCCCCTCAAGTCATGAAGGCCATCGAGAAAGAAATCGAAGCTGATCAAAGCAGGGTTCATTCGAGAGGTTCAACACCGACTGGGTAGCCAATATAGTGCCCGTTTTGAAGAAAAACGGACAGATCCGCCGTGCATCGATTCGAGATTTAAATTTAGCATGTCAGAAAGATGATTTTCTCTACCAATCACGGATCTCATTATCGACAACACATGTGGATTGAAGGATGTCTTTATGGATGGCTTTTGGGATACAATCGGATCAAAATGCACCCGATGATGAAAAGCACATCGCCCAACACCGCCGAATATATCGTTATACGCTTATGCCTTTCGGCTTGAAAAGCAGGGGCTACATACCCGGCGTGCCATGACCACTATCTTAGGAAACATTTACGGAAGGCGGTAAATACTACGTAGGCGATTTAGTGGTCAAAGTCGTCACAAAGTGATCATTTACACGACTTGAGGACAACATTTGAGATAATGCGGGCTCACCGGTGAAGATGAACCCAACTAAGTCTTTTCGAGGGATGTCTAGTGGCAAATTCCTAGGATTCGTGGTCACAGATGGTATATGCCGACCGGATAAAGTCAAAGCTATCCAGAACTTCCACCTCCTAGAAGCCTCGAGAGCTTCGTGGTCTCCAAGGGTGTTTAGCTTACATTCGCGATTCATTTCTAATTTATGGGAAATGTCAACCATTCTCGGCTTCGTGAAGAAAGGTGTATCGTTAGTTTGGGATGAAGATTGGGAAGGCATTCAAAGAGATCAAAACATATCTTTCTAATCCCCACGTGTTAGTTGCACCTAAATCGGGAAAGCCCTTCGATTTACATCCGCCACGAGTAGCGTAGCGTGTCTTTAGCACAGACGATGACAATGGCCACGAACAGCAGCCTATTACCTCAGAGGACACCGCCGGGGCCGAGTATCGATATCCTCCCATTGAAGGAATGTTTGGCTTTGGTCTTAGCCATCCAAAGATGCGGCACTATCTAGTGGGGACGGACCATACCGTCATCTCAAAATTGACCCTATCGGGTATTCATGACCCGGCTGGCGCGTTGAATGGCGAATGGCTAGATGGGCATTGTTATTATCTCGATCGACATTCACTTCAAACCTCGAAGCGATGAAGGGTCAAGGCGTGTGTGATCTTATGGCTAACCATCCATCGAAAGGGAAAGTCGAATTGTATCAAGACATGCACGATGAACCTTATGAAGCTAATTTGGTCTCTAAGGAAGGTATGGCGGTTGTTCTTTGGCAGACCTCGAGAGCGACCCCGACGGCCCCGCTAGCCGGAGTGGGGGTAGTATTGATATCTCCACAAAACCACGTGATACCACGACGTGTCGTTATCGAACCATGCACCAATATCGTGGCGGTATAATCGTTATTGATTGGTCTCGACATAGCCAAACACTTAGGCGTGAAGCACCTTGAAGAATTTGGGGATTCACAGCTAGTCGTAAAACAACTAAGAGGAGAGTACGAAGTCAGGCACGAGGACCTTATCCCGCATCATGCCAGCCCATAACTTTAGTGACTCCTTTGAAAGCTTTTACATTGATCATGTGCCCGCTTGCGTAACACTTATGCAGACGCGGCTGCCTCTTGTACCACGCTTAGCCCCGCCTCGAGAATGCTACTCGGCAAGTTAGTGTGACTAGTCGGCAACTATTTTAGCCAAAATATGCATTCTGATCGTGCGGTCGAAGGCGAGCCTAAGTCACTTGAAGCCGCGGCGGTTCCGATCATCGACTATGTCTTGCATGGGATATTGCCCGAAGACATAAAAGAAAGGGAGTCGATTCGTCGACGAGCATCAAGATTTTACTATGATTCCCAATTACGGACTTTATATAGAAGGTCATATGATGGGTTACTGCTCGATGTCCGCCAACTAAGGAAGCGAGCAAGTCTTGAAAAGCTCATGGCGGTGTTTGTGGAGCACACCAACACGGACCCAAGTTATGGGACGGTGCGTGAACTTCGGTTATTATTGGCCGACAATGGTAAGGGATGCCGGCTTACGCTAAACGATGCCATGCGTACAAATACATGCTAATTACCTTCACCAACCTCAGGAACACTTGCATCCTACCGCCCGCGTCGGCCATTTGAAGCGTGGGGAATGGATATCGTCGGTCCAATTTCTCCACCTTCTTCAAAAGGACATCGCTTCTAATTGGCGATAGCGATTATTTCTCAAAGTGGGCGAAGCCGTTCGTTGAGATTGGTCAAGACAAGTGGCGTGATCAAATTTGTTAAACATCATGTCATATACCGATACGGTGTGCCGAGGCGATTGTCCACGATAATGGCCGCAATTTGTCGGTCATGCCTTCCGCGCGATCGCTATAAATTTCGAATCCGAATCTAGCGCCAACAGCCTTACTACCCCGCGAATGGACAAGCTGAAGCTTTTAATAAGGCGATCATCAAGATCCTTACTAAGATAGTCTCTTCAAACAAGAAGGATTGGAGCGACAAGGCGGGGCAAAGCACGTGGGCTTACCGTACAACGGTTCGCACAATCGCATGTACCACCCCATATTCTACGGTTTATGGTTGTGATGCCATTCTACGTTAGAGGTGCAAATCCCATCGCTTGAATAGCGTTATCCACGGAATGACAACGAGGAAAATCATCGCCGGCGCCTTGAAGAACTTGAAATCTTTGAATGGCGATTACAGCTCAACAAAGATATCGAGCTTTACCGCACTCGATTTCTAAAGCATTTGACAAGAAAGTCCGATGTCGTATTTTAAGGAAGGCGACTCGCTCGCTGTCCGACGCCCGATGATTTTGAACTCCAAAAAGAAGGGGAAGTTCGAACCAAAATGGGAAGGACCATTCGTGGTGGAGTCTGTTTACTCGAATGGAGCATACCGCCTAACCAATCAAGAAGGCGACAAAATCATGATGCCTATCAACGGTAAGTTTCTGAAGAAATATTACCCCTAATCAATTATCTTGTCGTTTCTAAGTATTGACCTACCAAGTCAATATTTTATCTTTACGACGTCCACCATTGGCCTACCAAGTGATGCGCCAATATTCTATTCTTTCAGCGTTTGTTACCGATCACAGTCGTCATACCCCCGTGTCACTGAACGACCTGATCATTTCCATACCGTCACTTGTCCGAGTGGCTTTGGGTTGGATAGTGGTTAACCAAGCAATATACCCGTATCGACTCCCTTTCCGAATAGTGGCCTACCATGCGATGTGCCTCTATTTTAGCCATAGTCGTTATACTCCCATGTCAGCGAGCGACTTGACTACTCCACATGATCATTCCTCTAAATGATTTTGTTCGTAATCCTTGTTGTTATACTCTCCGTCAGCGAACAACTTGATTGCTTTTTGATCGCGATCGTTATACTTTTATGTCGCTGAGCGATTCGATCATTCCCGCATAGTGGCCTACCATGCGATGTGCCTCTATTTCAACCATAGTCAATATACTCCCATGTCAGCGAGCGACTTGACTACTCCACATGATCATTCCTCTAAATGATTTTGTTCGTAATCCTTGTTGTTATACTCTCCGTCAGCGAACAACTTGATTGCTTTTTGATCGCGATCGTTATACTTTTATGTCGCTGAGCGATTCGATCATTTCCACATGATGGCCTACCGGGCTATTTGCCCTTATCTTTTAATCCAAGCCTTGAGCGGCTAAGGATAGAGGGAGATTTTAGCATTAAGCCTAAAAGAAACTCCTCGCAAACTCACCATCTTGAGGGGAAAAGTATGGCTAGCCCGATTCAAGCGGTGTCGGTAAAGGCACATCAAATCCGTTGATAGGCGGGGTTTGCTAAAAATCCTAGAAGGCGATCATTAGGCGCAAGTGAAGAATTCAAATTTACCGTGTTCGTTAGAAGGTTCCTCGCTCGATGCACGCGGCGACCATTTTACAAGTCTTCATATCCAAAGTGTTCGGACTCCATTCAATCACATTCAAGTCTCGAAAACTTTGGAGGGTTTTGTAGGCAATAAAATTGCCTTAATCCCTACACAGCAACTCGGAATGAGCAAAAGAGCTTAAGGGTCCATCTGAGTGAAGTCAGGTCCGCCTAAAGGTTAAGTTCACCTGAATGCTTGACTTTACAAAATAGACACAAGTGCTGATATCTCTCGAACCGGAAGGAATTGGGCAAAATGACCGAAACAATTGCTCCGTCTCGTCGAGATAGTCGATTTTCATATATAATTCGTCCAATTCCGACATACGGTTTGAAAGTTACGACCTGTTCTTCGTAGCGTGTTCTGAGGCTCGCCCGTAGAGCAGGCTCGCCTGCAAAGGAGCTTAGCTCGCCTCAAGCACAAGCTCGCGTGAAGACTTGGAGCTCGCCTGTGTGCTTGGAGCTCGTCTGCATAGGCCAAAATCGCCCACAACCTCAAAGTTTGACGAGGCTCGCCTACAACATCATTGCAGCGAGGCTCGACATTCAACCGAGGTTCGTCATTGCAGCGAGGCTCGACATTCAACCGAGGTTCGCCTACAGCAGTGAATCTCGACATTCAACCGAGGTTCGCCTACAGCAATGAACCTCGACATTCAACCTCAGCATTCAACCGAGGTTCGCCTACAGCAGTGAACCTCGACATTCAACCGAGGTTCGCCCTGGCAGCGAGGCTCGACATTCAACCGAGGTTCGCCCTGGCAGCGAGGCTCGACATTCAACCGAGGTTCGCCACGCAGCGAACCTCGACATTCAACCTCGACATTCAACCGAGGTTCGCCACGCAGCGAACCTCGACATTCAACCGAGGTTCGCCACGCAGCGAAGCTCGACATTCAACCGAGGTTCGCCATAGCAGCGAACCTCGACATTCAACCGAGGTTCGCCCTGCAACAGGCTCGACATTCAACCGAGGTTCGCCTACGCAGTGAACCTCGACATTCAACCGAGGTTCGCCACGCAGCGAACCTCGACATTCAACCGAGGTTCGCCACGCAGCGAACCTCGACATTCAACCTCGACATTCAACCGAGGTTCGCCACGCAGCGAACCTCGACATTCAACCTCGACATTCAACCGAGGTTCGTCATTGCGGCGAGGCTCGACATTCAACCGAGGTTCGTCATTGCGGCGAGGCTCGACATTCAACCGAGGTTCGCCTACGCAGTGAACCTCGACATTCAACCTCGACATTCAACCTCGACATTCAACCGAGGTTCGCCACGCAGCGAACCTCGACATTCAACCGAGGTTCGCCACGCAGCGAACCTCGACATTCAACCGAGGTTCGCCACGCAGCGAACCTCGACATTCAACCGAGGTTCGCCTACGCAGTGAACCTCGACATTCAACCTCGACATTCAACCTCGACATTCAACCGAGGTTCGCCTACGCAGTGAACCTCGACATTCAACCTCGACATTCAACCTCGACATTCAACCTCGACATTCAACCGAGGTTCGTCATTGCGGCGAGGCTCGACATTCAACCGAGGTTCGCCTACGCAGTGAACCTCGACATTCAACCGAGGTTCGCCTACGCAGTGAACCTCGACATTCAACCTCGACATTCAACCGAGGTTCGCCTACGCAGTGAACCTCGACATTCAACCTCGACATTCAACCGAGGTTCGCCTACGCAGCGAACCTCGACATTCAACCTCGACATTCAACCGAGGTTCGCCTACGCAGTGAACCTCGACATTCAACCGAGGTTCGCCCTGCAACAGGCTCGACATTCAACCGAGGTTCGCCTACGCAGTGAACCTCGACATTCAACCTCGACATTCAACCGAGGTTCGCCACGCAGCGAACCTCGACATTCAACCGAGGTTCGCCTACGCAGTGAACCTCGACATTCAACCTCGACATTCAACCTCGACATTCAACCTCGACATTCAACCTCGACATTCAACCTCGACATTCAACCTCGACATTCAACCTCGACATTCAACCGAGGTTCGTCATTGCGGCGAGGCTCGACATTCAACCGAGGTTCGCCACGCAGCGAACCTCGACATTCAACCTCGACATTCAACCGAGGTTCGCCACGCAGCGAACCTCGACATTCAACCGAGGTTCGTCATTGCGGCGAGGCTCGACATTCAACCGAGGTTCGTCATTGCGGCGAGGCTCGACATTCAACCGAGGTTCGCCTACGCAGTGAACCTCGACATTCAACTCAAGATTCAACCGAGGTTCGTCATTGCGGCGAGGCTCGACATTCAACCGAGGTTCGTCATTGCGGCGAGGCTCGACATTCAACCGAGGTTCGCCTACGCAGTGAACCTCGACATTCAACCGAGGTTCGCCTACGCAGTGAACCTCGACATTCAACCTCGACATTCAACCGAGGTTCGCCTACGCAGCGGAACCTCGACATTCAACCGAGGTTCGCCATTGCAGCGAGGCTCGACATTCAACCGAGGTTCGCCATTGCAGCGAGGCTCGACATTCAACCGAGGTTAAGCCTCGGCGGTGAACCTCGACATTCAACTCGACATTCAACCGAGGTTCGCCTACGCAGCGGAACCTCGACATTCAACCGAGGTTCGCCTACGCAGCGGAACCTCGACATTCAACCGAGGTTCGCCTACGCAGCGGAACCTCGACATTCAACCGAGGTTCGCCTACGCAGCGGAACCTCGACATTCAACCGAGGTTCGCCTACGCAGCGGAACCTCGACATTCAACCGAGGTTCGCCTACGCAGCGGAACCTCGACATTCAACCTCGACATTCAACCGAGGTTCGCCATTGCAGCGAGGCTCGACATTCAACCGAGGTTCGCCTACGCAGCGGAACCTCGACATTCAACCGAGGTTCGCCTACGCAGCGGAACCTCGACATTCAACCTCGACATTCAACCTCAAGATTCAACCGAGGTTCGCCTACGCAGCGGAACCTCGACATTCAACCGAGGTTCGCCTACGCAGCGGAACCTCGACATTCAACCTCGACATTCAACCGAGGTTCGCCACGCAGCGAACCTCGACATTCAACCTCGACATTCAACCTCGACATTCAACCGAGGTTCGCCTACGCAGCGGAACCTCGACATTCAACCTCAAGATTCAACCGAGGTTCGCCTACGCAGCGGAACCTCGACATTCAACCTCGACATTCAACCTCGACATTCAACCTCGACATTCAACCTCGACATTCAACCTCGACATTCAACCTCGACATTCAACCTCGACATTCAACCTCGACATTCAACCTCGACATTCAACTCAAGATTCAACCGAGGTTCGCCACGCAGCGAACCTCGACATTCAACCTCGACATTCAACCGAGGTTCGCCATTGCAGCGAGGCTCGACATTCAACCGAGGTTCGCCACGCAGCGAACCTCGACATTCAACCTCGACATTCAACCGAGGTTCGCCACGCAGCGAACCTCGACATTCAACCTCGACATTCAACCTCGACATTCAACCTCGACATTCAACCTCGACATTCAACCTCGACATTCAACTCAAGATTCAACCGAGGTTCGCCACGCAGCGAACCTCGACATTCAACCGAGGTTCGCCATTGCAGCGAGGCTCGACATTCAACCGAGGTTCGCCATTGCAGCGAGGCTCGACATTCAACCGAGGTTCGCCACGCAGCGAACCTCGACATTCAACCTCGACATTCAACCGAGGTTCGCCATTGCAGCGAGGCTCGACATTCAACCGAGGTTCGCCATTGCAGCGAGGCTCGACATTCAACCGAGGTTCGCCACGCAGCGAACCTCGACATTCAACCTCGACATTCAACTCAAGATTCAACCGAGGTTCGCCACGCAGCGAACCTCGACATTCAACCTCGACATTCAACCTCGACATTCAACCGAGGTTCGCCATTGCAGCGAGGCTCGACATTCAACCGAGGTTCGCCACGCAGCGAACCTCGACATTCAACTCAAGATTCAACCGAGGTTCGCCACGCAGCGAACCTCGACATTCAACCTCGACATTCAACCTCGACATTCAACCTCGACATTCAACCTCGACATTCAACCTCGACATTCAACCGAGGTTCGCCACGCAGCGAACCTCGACATTCAACTCAAGATTCAACCGAGGTTCGCCACGCAGCGAACCTCGACATTCAACCTCGACATTCAACCTCGACATTCAACCTCGACATTCAACCTCGACATTCAACCTCGACATTCAACCTCGACATTCAACCTCGACATTCAACTCAAGATTCAACCGAGGTTCGCCATTGCAGCGAGGCTCGACATTCAACCGAGGTTCGCCACGCAGCGAACCTCGACATTCAACTCAAGATTCAACCGAGGTTCGCCACGCAGCGAACCTCGACATTCAACCTCGACATTCAACCTCGACATTCAACCTCGACATTCAACCTCGACATTCAACCTCGACATTCAACCTCGACATTCAACCTCGACATTCAACCTCGACATTCAACCTCGACATTCAACTCAAGATTCAACCGAGGTTCGCCACGCAGCGAACCTCGACATTCAACCTCGACATTCAACCTCGACATTCAACCTCGACATTCAACCTCGACATTCAACCTCGACATTCAACCTCGACATTCAACCTCGACATTCAACCTCGACATTCAACTCAAGATTCAACCGAGGTTCGCCACGCAGCGAACCTCGACATTCAACCTCAGATTCAACCGAGGTTCGCCATTGCAGCGAGGCTCGACATTCAACCGAGGTTCGCCACGCAGCGAACCTCGACATTCAACCTCGACATTCAACCTCGACATTCAACCTCGACATTCAACCTCGACATTCAACCTCGACATTCAACCTCGACATTCAACCTCGACATTCAACTCAAGATTCAACCGAGGTTCGCCACGCAGCGAACCTCGACATTCAACCTCAAGATTCAACCGAGGTTCGCCACGCAGCGAACCTCGACATTCAACCTCGACATTCAACCTCGACATTCAACTCAAGATTCAACCGAGGTTCGCCACGCAGCGAACCTCGACATTCAACCTCGACATTCAACCTCGACATTCAACCTCGACATTCAACCTCGACATTCAACCTCGACATTCAACCTCGACATTCAACCTCGACATTCAACTCAAGATTCAACCGAGGTTCGCCACGCAGCGAACCTCGACATTCAACCTCGACATTCAACCTCGACATTCAACCTCGACATTCAACTCAAGATTCAACCGAGGTTCGCCACGCAGCGAACCTCGACATTCAACCTCAGATTCAACCGAGGTTCGCCACGCAGCGAACCTCGACATTCAACCTCGACATTCAACCTCGACATTCAACCTCGACATTCAACCTCGACATTCAACTCAAGATTCAACCGAGGTTCGCCACGCAGCGAACCTCGACATTCAACTCAAGATTCAACCGAGGTTCGCCACGCAGCGAACCTCGACATTCAACTCAAGATTCAACCGAGGTTCGCCATTGCAGCGAGGCTCGACATTCAACCGAGGTTCGCCACGCAGCGAACCTCGACATTCAACCTCGACATTCAACCTCGACATTCAACCTCGACATTCAACCTCGACATTCAACCTCGACATTCAACCTCGACATTCAACCTCGACATTCAACCTCGACATTCAACCTCAGATTCAACCGAGGTTCGCCACGCAGCGAACCTCGACATTCAACTCAAGATTCAACCGAGGTTCGCCACGCAGCGAACCTCGACATTCAACCTCGACATTCAACCTCGACATTCAACTCAAGATTCAACCGAGGTTCGCCATTGTACCAAAACATTGGCGCAGTGAGTACCGCTAACGCGATGAAGCGAAGCTGGCAAGGCATAATGAGCCGCATCAAACGACATGCCGACGGCTCGACGAGGCGAAGTTAACTAAACTCAACCGAACGAAACGACGTACGTTCGGCTCGACGCAGGCGAAGTTAACTAAACTCAACGCCGACAGACTAATCAATCAGACTTAGTCCGCCGATGCAAACGAGCCGCTCGAGCTCGAAGTTGATCGGATACGACTCAAACACAACGGCGACATCACCGAGAAAACCAAGCCCTAAGACCAAGAATCGACGGAGAAACGACACAAAAACGACGCGAGACGACGGACTCGCTAAATTGGCCGAGGTACCTCTACCAATTGGCCGAGGTGGCTCGCCACTATGGCCGAGCCACTCGCCAACTTGGCCGAGGTACCTCGGCCAAAGCCGAGGTGGCTCTACCAAACATGGCCGAGCCTCCTCGGCCAAGGCGAGGTACCTCGGCCAAAGCCGAGGTGGCTCTACCAAACATGGCCGAGCCTCCTCGGCCAAGTGGCGAGGTGGCTCGGCCAACATGGTCGAGCCTCCCGCCAAGTGGTCGAGGTGGCTCCTGCCTAGAGCCACCCC